>JACCIC010000238.1:205000-485000 GCA_018907035.1 Sycobia sp. Sy_11 | reverse complement strand
TATGTATTATTACTGAAATGAACAAAAAAAAAATTTATTTATTTATTTATTTGTCACTTGAAATTATACTTTTGAATTCATGAATATTGAAGTTGTCTAAAATTAAATTAAGATTTATTTAAAATGTTTGCTGCGAACTAGTGAATGAAAAAGATATTTCATTTATAGAATTGTAAATTTTGTAAATAAGATATTTTGTAATTTTAAATAAATATCTATATTTAGAAATTTTATAGCAACGTACAGTATATATAAAACACACCACGGTTATTCAAATTAAACAAGTCGTTATTAAAACTGGCTAAAAGTTTTTGAATCGATCGAAGCTGTTACTTACAAATTAAAAAAAAAAAAATAAAAAAAAAACACGATTGCATTGAAAAGCAATAAATACTGCATTGGGTGACAGCTGTGCGATATTTCTCTCGTTACGTAAAAAAATAGACATTCGTAAATGTAAAATCGCTCTGGTAATATTTGTACTATAAAAAAGTTTCCTATTTGCCCATATGTGCTATATACGTTAGTTTATTTCAAAACTTGCGGATCCGTCTGGCTACTTTGCACACAAATTTCAGGATTTTCCTATTAGAGAGACGACGAGAAAGCTCGAATTAAGTAAACAGCTTCTTTTATTTGCGCGTTGTATAGCATGCAATTTTGAAGGACGCATGGTTCAAAAAAGTTTATATATTTATCCTTGTTTTTGTCTCACTTTTACGGGATAATTAATAATTTCGAGAAGAATGTTTTAAAATAAAATTATATATATAATTAAATTATAAATATAATCATATAAATTATTTAATGATCTTTCAATTTCCCAACTTTTAGATTACGATTATAATTAAATTTTACTTTTAATATAATACAATATGGATATTCTAATTTCAAAAAAAGTTTTACTAAATGAAGCAATGAGCTCGTACATTAAAAGTAAATTTTTTTCCCTACAGTTATAATTGCACCGTTGTACCATTATTTGTTATTTAATAAATGATTGCATTTACAGAATATAGATTGTTCTAAGAATATTTATTTTTTTTATAGAACCACCATTCGAGTAACTTAGAGCTTTGTAAGTACTTGAGAACGATAAGCAGGTGGGTGCATTTATGGACAACTCCATTTTGAGCCTCGACTTCACAATCGATAAACTATACGTAATAAAATTCATATATCCGTTTACTTTTGCACATTTTATTAGTCATTATTTTAATTTTATCTATTTATTTATAATTTTTTTTATTAATTGATTTATTAATTTTTAATATGATCGAACACGTTTACGTTGAATGTACATTGCATAGGTCACTTATAAAAGTTATACCTCATATTCCATTCAGACAATAATACGTACGTATATTTTGTTATTTTAATCTAGCATAAGTAAAATAATTAGAACAATGAACACGATATATCGCACGACGGAGAAAAACAAAAACGAAATTTTCACAATTAATGCATGTGTATTTATATATAGAGAGCAAGTTTGAAATTAATAAATATATATATATATATATATATATATATATATATATATATATATGCATATGGAGTTTTGTAAGAATTAGTTATATATATATATAGAGTCAAATTCAAATGTTAACATACGATCATCACATAATACTTTCAATATTATAACTATATTACGGCTGTATGTAAATTCACCCTTGCATGCTCAAATTAATAAGAAACGTATACAACGACCAAAGAGCATTAAATAATTTATAGCACCAAATATAATTTTCCTTTTTCTCAATTTTTATTTTTCGTATTAGGTAGTAATTTTTGGCTTCTTTTTACGTCTATATCAATTCATTCGATATCGGTGGTAAATTACAACAATTGGACGATGTCAATTGAAAACTCGGTTTGAATTATAGCTCGTGATCCGAGTACCCTGACCGGGTGCTGCTTTTTCCGTTGCAGTTCACGAAAAACGAGCTGACGGTAAATTAAAACAAAAATTAATGTAAGAATGCGAGACAAATCAAATTTCAAGACCAAAATATATTATTTCGAAAATTAAAAAAAGACTTTTTCTGTAGCAGTATAGAAGCTAATTTTCCGAACGGATATATAGCTTGCATTCATATAAATATATATATATATATATATATATATATATATATATATATATATATATGAATGCATATGCTTACGTACGCTGTATGTGGAAAAACACATTTCGAGACTGATGTTCTCATCGGGCAATTCTACAAGGGTTTGAGCTTGCGAACGTAAAAGTTTGCATGCTTATTTCGCTACACAGTATGCAAATTTTGCAGTTTTGAGCAATCTTGAATTTTATTATCCCCGTATGCATCGTCAATCAGCCGGGGCGTGTTTGGCTCACGAAGACCGAACGTCTTACACTCATTGGTGATAATCAAAGACAGCCTGTGGCCAATGGTATCGATACAGTTTCGAAGGTCTTCTTTTTTCTTTTCTTTTTTTACCTAAGCCGCGATGTATTGTAAATATATACATATAATTAAGTCTTAATAAGCGTCGACGCGACCAGGGGCGCAATCGCGCGCAATCCCTCGATTCTCCCTGCTTCTCATTTATGATTTTGTATTATACTGTACACTGCGTCTCGTAATACGTTATATACGTGCTTACCAAATCAGAGCACGGAAGAGTCGCGTGTATATTTGTTTTGATTAATTCTCCATGTTCAGTTTTTTCCTCTTCTTCGGTCATACTACCACTCTCTACGATCATAGAATATTATGTTGTGTCTCGTTAATTACGTACCGATCCAATAGTATGCGCGGGATCGAAGAACGGTATTGTATCCCGCGAAATTGATAACACGGCTCGCAATAATTCACGTGGTGGCTTTCTCTCTCTCTCTCTCTCTCTCTCTCTCTCTCTCTCTCCCTCTCTCACTTATTCCTAGATCTTATTGTTATCTCTTATTATATGCGATTCTTATTCTACGCGTACAATTTTAAATATATATGTATCTCTACAATAATATAATATGTATATAGCTTGTATTCTTATTCATAATATACCGTATAGACCGCGGGCTCAGCTGCAGACTCACAGCGATTATTATTGTCCGACACATAATATTTAAATTCATGGTCACCTGTTGCGAAGAAGAAGAAGAATAAGAAGAAGAATAAGAAGAAGAAGGAGGAGGAAAAAGAGTGGGGTTCGGACGGCTCGGTCATAAATCATCGTTCGCCCGTCAAGTCTAGCGCGTATATGTATATTAAATACTTTAAACGAAAAAAATTAACTTATAAAACTGCGTCGAGATCGTTGTCTTCAATCCCCCCCCTCGAAGCGCCCTCTTCCCCTTTCCGTTCCATCCGGATTCTGTTTGCTTACTTATGGCTCAATTATCGTTATACAATGCGCGACGCGCAGACCATCCAATTTCGTGTTCTTATCTCCTTTTGCCTTCGCAATATATATATATATATATATATATATATATATATATATATTCATATAATGCCATGTATAATAAAACTCGTGTGGATTTTCTCTGTCCGTTCTCGTGTGTCCGGCTTCCAGTTGGACGACGACTCTGTGTACGCGAGTTTTACTGTTCCGACAGCCGGAAATTCGTCGCGAGCGCGAGATTGGCTTTTCGATACGTATTATAGGCAAAAAAGGGATGCGCGCCTGTCCCGATACCTTATATCCAGTTCGCAAAATGAAATGTATACATACGTGATAGAAATTGCGTGTGCGCGCGCGCTCGTGTGTGTGTGTGTGTGTGTGAACGAAAGAAAAATAACGAGCGATGATTTATCACTGTCTCCGTGCGCGTGAATTCTTTTTCCACCTGTGCATACACAGTTTTTTGCAATTTGTGATGTACATTACGTTATATATCAATGCGAGAGACTGCAGGAATGAGAAAGAGAGAGGGGGGGGAAGACAGTGTCTTACTTTTTCACGCGCCCTCGTGGCCTTATAATAATATGCTGTTTTTCAATCAGTTTTCTCTGTTTTTTTTTTGTCACTATTTTTGCTGACTTTTACGTTTTTACCTTTAGGCTATCTTAGTGCTCTTCCAACGCTATTTATTGGTTAATATCGAAACCATCGTGTTTTAATGCGGGTATCGAAAAATATCTACCGTTAATATTATTATACATACATCAACTGTGACTCAGTATATGCGTACGTGTACCTGCAGCGGCGAACGCGTGTATTCGCGTACACGTACGCATACACGCCATAATACATTTGTTTACGAGTATACATTATTATTATTATTAATATTATATAGTTACAGATTACGATTGTTCTTACAGCATTTACAGGTGGACATTACTTTATTTTCTTTCGATTATTTTAACTCGCGGAAGATGAACGATAAGAATGGAGCGCGCGTCTCTTGGTATGTGCACACACACGCACGCAAACTCATGTATATATATATATATATATATATATATATATATATATATATATATACACACACATACATATACACACACATACATATACATACACACACACACACATATATATATATATATATACATACATACTGTATATACATTGTAAATCCAATGCACCCTATTATAGGAATATATTTATTATTGTTATTGTCACCAGTAAAAAATCTCGAGCTTAGCGATAGATATAATGTATGTATATATAGATTATTAATTGTCGGCGCTGGGAACTTGTCGTTCATCTTCGCTTGAATACTATACTATAATACCTCTACACACCTCTTCGACGTCCCAGTTGATTTAATTTATAAAACCCATTTAAATCATACGTATTATGATTATCATTATAGAGATATCAGCTAAAGTGTCGATATAATACTATACGCTTGTGTGTGTTTGTGTGTGTGTATATATATATGTATAATATAAATTATACATAGATTGATTATTGTCGAGAAGTTTGAATTCATGACTTTTGCTCTCTGATGTAAATAAGCGCGCTTGCGCAAGCCTTTACAGAAACTTATAATTACATATGTGTATAATATTAATTATGTCTCAACAAAATGTCATCGTTTAATGTTTTATTGTCTTAACGCTGGCTTATATATATATATTGTATATGATGTGTATATGTGTGTGTGTGTGTGTGGTGTGTGCGTGCGCGCGTGTTGTGTGTGTTTTCGTGCGCATGCTCATAAATGTATGGAGAGGAATCAGTAATGTAATTATAGTTATTTATTCTTCAAAAATTTTCATCGCAAAATAATGAATGATGTTTAATACGCTACATTAAATCGTAATCCTAATTTTATTTCTTTATATATATATATATATATATATATATATATATATATATATATATATACATGATTTTGGTTCTTAATATCAAAGGAAGATATATTGTCGACACGCCGTTTTTGGCTTAAAATTTTTTTTGTTCGCTCCGTTCATTGTACATCTAAGATTTATAACGGCCATATTTATATATATATATGTATATAAATTTCAATTTCGAAAATTCCTATATATTGTCATCAATGAAAACATACAATTTATAAGGTTTGAATTTATTATTGTCACGTTGTTTTGCATTTGTGTATACATATATAGTCCGTCGAGAACTTTCGCGAAATGGTTAAAAGCTGTCGAGCCGTTTGGTTTCTCGGGTGAAGCGCAACAAATCTCGAAGAATTTTATACACTGGGAGATAATACTCTTTCTTATATGCGATCATTGCGAATGATATTATAAACACAAGCAGTCGTTACAGATCTTCTTTGATTTGACAACATTTGTCGTAATCCTCGATACGGAACGCCATATATATATAGAACTACGGTGTATTAATCGATATATACTTCTAAGGGGACCGGGAATTATATATATATATATATATATATATATATATATATATATATATACACATACTAAAATATCGTCGCGTAATAAAAGTCTCTTTTGAGCTTTCTTCACAGTCCTTTACCGTCATAGTTTGAAAAAAAATATTTAGTAAATTGTGATACAAATATTTTTATAGCTAAGATTTAGTTGAAAAACAATACCTTATACTATTATTTTAACTGAGTGCTGAATTAACGTAATTATAAACTGTAATCATTTAAGGAATGATTTTTTATATCAGCTCAATTCTGGTAACTAAATTTTTATTTCAATTTACTAAAATATCTTTTTCAGCGATATGATGAATCGGCGCCACGGTGGCGCATAATGTATGCTCGCCTATAGTACGAGGGTTAATTCTTGCGCAAATAAAGGGAGGGGGGAATGAGAAGGAGAGAGAGAGAGGGAGCAGAGTCAGGGAGCTCGTTAAAAAGTCGTGTACAGGCGTAAATGCTTTCCTCTCTCAGTTATGATGAGATTGAATGAAAAAGACGCTTTGTGGATTATATATATATATATATATATATATATATATATATATATATATATATATATCTGATCGATTTTCAAGTCCGTGACCAGTCGAGCGCAGAAGTGATTAACGAGTTCTCGGCGAGTGGCGAGCAGTGTCGCCACGGCGCTTATAGATGTACACCAATCTCAATACTTGGCGCGAGCGCATGGAAACAAATATTAGACTGCGCATAGCCGTCGAGAAATTTACGGGTCGGATAAGAGAATTCGCCGAAGTCCATCGTAATTTGAGTAAAATGCAAAAAAAAAAAAAAAAGAGAAGAAAAAAATTTTCGGAACGCGAAATCGAATTCCGACGATTCGTGCCCGGGAAGCAGGTGGAACGGCGTCTCCGTTTCGACTTACGGAGGCTGAAACAATATTTCAATACCGCGCACCACGAACTTCTCGCCTCGAATATTTTAAAGCCGCGTAAACATTTGAACGCTGGCGCAAACGAATTCACGGCAATTCCGAATGAGAGTGGTGCCGCGCGTGCTCGAAGCGAAATAATTAAGCGCGCCAAAGTTTCGTCGAGTTCAATATGACAAATAGCATCGAGAGCTAAACAAACCCTAAAGCGATAGATGCGCAGTTTTAATGTAAAAAAAAAAGTAAGTGCACGATTTCACGCACTCTTTAACTATCGATAAAAAAAAATATCTAAATTTGGACCACGTTCCGAAAATTCGCTTCGGGGTCTGTTTCGAGCCCCATGTGGATCCTTGTCTCATTCGAACCTTCCCATTATCGCGGAATTAAATTCGTTCGTTTCACACGACGATCCCGGTTTCATATTTATTGAAGTTACATTCGAGCTTTTATGGCCTTCCTCTCTTTACGCGGACGTCGGTGATAAATCGCGCCCGAGAACAAAATAATCTCCGACGGCCCGACAAGTCACGGTTACGCGTGAAAAGACTGCATATTATATATATATATATATATATATATATATATATATATATATATATATATACACGTATATGTACATATAAGAAGGCGGTGAAAGTTTCTCTCCTTCGAAGGATGTGTATACATGATTTGAGTTTTCAATCTCGCCCGCGCACCCGAGGCGAGAGAGGAATAGCAATGATAGATAGATAGATAGATAGAGATAGAGAGAGCGAGATGGAGAGTTCCTGTTGTCGCTCTCCCTTTTATTTTTAATCGACCCGTCCGATCTCCCATTCTTCTATACCTCTTCCCTCCTTCCGCGTTCTCGGAAATAAACCGCGCTTACGTACATATCGGTTGCATATGTATATACATAGGTACATATGCACACACACACACCACACACGCACACACGCACACACGCACACACGCACACACGTACATATATATATATATATATATATATATATATATATATATATATATATAACGTCGTCGACATGCTTACGTACGCGTTAATGGGAGGAAAATGAAAACGATCCTTGATATAATCCTCGTGGGCTGGAGAGTTATGGGGGGGGGGGGTCAAGGACCACCGCCTCTTTCTTACACCGGCCCTCGTCTGCCAGCCAGTGACGCTCCCGTCCGATTGTTGTCCGCGATCACTTGTCCTCTCCCCCCATTCCCATTCCTGTTCCGTCGCACGATGATCCGCATCTATATATACATATATAGCGCTCGCAGACTCACGCCTAGCGCAGCATGTACTCCCGCCCGTAGCGATCCGCTTTCTGAAAAACAAAAATAAAGCGGGGAAAAACAGTCAGTCCGTGCGTTTTTCTTTGTTTGTTCTCTTTTATTCGTATATATATATATATATATATATATATATATATATATATATATATATATATAACGGTGAGTAATCAGTAGGCGTAACGGGATGCATTACGGGATAATAGGTATGGGCCAATTTGGAGACGTCAGAGGTATTTGTGACTTTTTTTCGAGAGCCTCCCTTCCTCCTATTAACTTGCTATTTCTCTAAGATTTTCTTTATTTTCTTTCGGAGCTTGATAATCTACTGATTGAATGGGCATCGTTACAGCTCCCCTCCCTTTCCTATTCTCTGTGATGGGATAGAGAGAGAGAGAGAGAGAGAGAGAGAGAGAGAGAGAGAGATTTTTCATCAAGGTTGAGGTATTTATCTCGTTTAACGTGGAAGAATTTAACGTAAGAGAAGCTGAGAAAATTAATGATTTTTATTTTGTTATTAGATGGCCATGCAGCCGGAGAACTGATGAGATTTTCGATGGCTCGTTACGGGATCACGATTCCTTTGTTCCCATTGTCCGGGAATTATTTCCCATTGTATTTGAAACGATATCGACTTAATTTTTTTTTGAGATGTTTTTATTAAAATATAGCGTGTAACTCTTTATATCATATGTGTGTGTGTCCTGAAATAGTTGTTTAATTACAATTAACTATAAGGCAACCTTTTTTCAGTTTTCTATTAGGGAAAAGTTTATTTTTTAAAGTAATTGCATGGATTTGTTTAGATTTTTTAAAGTATCAATGCGAAAAACTGTTTGTTAACCATTTTTTCTTTTTCTTTTTAAGACGCATTAACTGCCATAGATACTCATCTCATAATAAAAAATGTTTAACCTTTCAAAACAATCAAAATTGCGATGAGCCTTCGTCATATGGGAAAAGATACGCAGATATGTATTAGAATATAAATTAAAATTGCCTATTATATGTTATCCTCTCACAGCAATCGAATAAGTAATTTAAAACTTTTTTTACTGAATATTAAAGCATATCTGTGTAGGGAGAAAGTCAGTTTCCTTCCTTTTTATTTCCAACTTTTGCTCTTATTAAAACAATTCATCGATCAATCATTAGCCGAACAAGAGAGACAAAGAAATAACTGATATATATATATATATATATATATATATATATATATATATATATATATGAACGTTTTCTTTCAGGTGTGAATAATGTATATGTACATATTCATATATAGTTTTATACTTCGATAAGGGAGCACACTTAATTTCATCTGTAAAAGCCCAAGGAGTGGCTACTTTTCCATCTTACTCCGAGGCATTCAGTTTATTTCTTTACGATACGCATATTTGCACAAGCGCGTTCGATCATTTATTGTCCGCGAAAAAAATAAATAGATATTCCTGTATTCGGAGCTCTCCTGCATTTGCTTTCGCCGCGTAAACGCAGATGGCAGGGAGTTTCGACGATGTTTATAGAAAGAGGTATTAAAGACTTAGGCCGCGCGAAAATATCGCGCGACCCTCGGCCGGCGGGGGCGCACGTGGCGGCGCTCGTAAAAGCCCCCGCGTTGACGCGCGGGATTTGTCCAGGATATTACACCGACGCGCATATCAGGCACAGCCGCGCGCGCCGTTAAAGAGCGCGCTGCAACGATTATATCCGTGACGGGGAACGATTGAACGACTCCGACTCCGGAATGACGCGCGGGTAAAGAATGAGGGATGGCGGGGAGGGGGGGTGGTGGTGGGAGGATGAGGATACATTAAATACCGACCGTGAACGCCTGCCCGATGTCCGAGACGTCGGCATCGGCCGCCGCGTACTGCGCCCGCGCCAGGTCGTAATTCTCGGCCGCCGGGTAGCCCGCGCCGTCGGCCGGGGAGCCGAGTAGGTTGGCGTCGAGCGACTCCTCGGCGGAGGACTTCGGCGCGGTCGCGCTCGCCGCCGTCTCGTCGGCGCGGTGCTGCTCCTGCGGGGAAGAAAGATTGAAAAAAAAAGAGAAAAAAAAAAGAACAAAAGCGACAAAATGAAGGGAGGCGGGAAATGTGGATACGGGAGAGGGGGTTCGAGGTAAATCGAGGCTCGTCGTCGTGTTTTCCCCCTTTTTCGTTGGCGCGCTCGAAAAATACACGGCGACGCGGCCGCTTGGATGTGAAGCCGTCGCTCGCTCGCAGCCCGACCAAAGCGGATTTGTTCTACTTAATCTGTAAATACCTACGTCGTCCTAGTTGAAGTGCCAGAGACGAGAAGAAATTGCAATTGTCGAAGAATGTGAGGATAATCGTAGAAAGTAGTGAAAAACGATAATATTTTTTTTTTAACTCCTTGAATGAAATTGTTTAATAATAGTGGTCAGTGTCTTTATAGAACATCGCTAAATCATTGAAATATAACATTCCAGGATTTTAACATTAGTTTTCATAATGTTTCAGTTTTTATAATGTTCAAATTTTTAAAAAAATTATTAGATGAATTTTTCTATATACTTCATTTATAACTATAGGCTTTCTTCTCTCTCATTTAAAAGATTAACTTTTCTCTAAGTTCATGCAATATCGTTAAATCTTAAATTAAGAAATAAAATTCCGTTTATCAGAAAGGTGCAACAAGTGAATATAAAGGAATTGTCTAAAATTTAAATGACCCACCTAAAAAGAACAAAAGGTATGACAAAAAAAATTATTTATAAACTACCTGAGAGGAAGCAGAATTTTTAACACTGTGCGTGACAAATTTATTTCTAAAAAGTGCTCCACAGTGACGAACGAAGAGCGATAGAGTGAGTAGGGTAGAGCAAAGGCTACGGTTAGCTCCATGAACATAGGGAGGGTTAAAACACATGGAAAAATGATAGCTACTTGGTTTACGGACGATCCCTAACCTGCGTAAAAAATGTCCTATTTCAACAAAGATTCGTATTTATATATATATATATATATATATATATATATATATATATATATATATATATGTATGTATGTATGTATGTATGTATGTATGTATGTATGTATATGTTGCAACCCGCTGGATCCTTGCCGAGTTACGTATATACGCCCGGCAACTACACAATAGCACCCGTGTTGCAAGGAGCTCTCTATATCGAGTTATATATCTCAATTGACGTCACCGCGGGCTGTGCCGTAAACGAGTTCTGCTCTCGACCCGCCTCTGACGATGACCGCCTTTTATACGCAGAAGCGGTGCGGGCGCACGTAATCCATGTGTGCGTGTGCGCGCGTGTGTGCACGCCCTCTCTCCGACCCCCCACCCGTTACGCGCAGATTGCGCCGCGCTAATCTTCATTCGGGGCCGATCGCGCGTAGCGCACGACCGAGCACACTATAGGCGCGAAAAATTTCATGGCGCATATACGTACGCGTGATTGGCCACACCGAACATAGAAGTTATTATAGATAGATGGAGCAAGCAATCGCCCAACCGTGGCGTCGATTATGCGCGAGAGACGGAATTGAATCGATCGATTTACCGCCCTCTTTCACGATGCGCATCTCACCTAGTCGGAGAATTATAACGTATGGATTATCATTTCGTTTTATTCGCTCTTAACGGTACGATTCGATCGCAGCACGGCAGTATTGAAATAAATATCACGATTAATTATAATTCGTAGATGAAGCCGATAGAGAAATAAAGCTCATCGGTTCGATGAAGGATAAAATCCTCGCGCGCCGAGTCCAGTGGTTCTTCCATGATTAGCGTTCCTTCAATGCGTTCGAGCAAATAAAATTTGAAAACGGTCCAAATTGTACAACGCAAAATAAGCTAACAGATCGAACTGTACATCGACAGATCGTCGCGCTGTTTGAAATCGACCGACCGCGGACGAAAGTTCGTAAAGTTCAGCCGGGTAGTTTGTTAGAATTGAAACGCATTCGAGCCTCGGCTCTATATATGTATATATACATGTATACATATAGATATATATATATATATATATATATATATATATATATATAGATAGATAGATAAAGATAGAAGCGACTTACTTTGCCAATCCTCTTAGAGAATCCCTGGGGAGCATATGTCTGGAGGAGGGAGATAGATTCATCAACTCCAATACGTCCCTTTTTAATACACACGTTATACGCTCCCATAGTTACGGAAGAGCCTATGTTCGCTTTGTGAGCATGTGCTTAGGCGTACTCCGATCGCCTAATTAAAAACTCAATTTAGAACGAGCATTAAATATCTTCGTTAGACTCGTTTCAACAGTTAAAAATACCAACAGCAACAAACAAATAAAAGCAGAAAATGTTTATCAATTGTATTGCATTAAAAGTATTTTTACGTTATGCCGGTTTACCAATTTAAATTCAGCGAATCAATCTACAAAGATGTAGGCCACAAGGCTTACTTTATTTTTCTAACTGCAGTACTATATATATGTACGTCAGCCTTTCCGAAATATTAAAGCGTGTTCTCAGAAATTTCGAAAATTCCTATACGCTACTAATACCACTAGTTTTACATTTTACTACAGGACAATTTGAAGATCCCGATTGATTTATCAAATTATTCTTACAGATGATACGATAATTTTCCAACTTTGTTTCTTTACTTTTTCTTGCCGCTCGACGCGTTTCGATGGATTCTCATATCAATCCGCGCGCTCGCAACAATTATCGCGCCCACGTTAAATTGCTACAAGCTGTATATATAACGCGTCATTGACGAGCGTTTTCGTATTAAGCTTACGGTGCGCGCGATGCGCGATTCCGTATTAAAGTATTGAACTTTTCGGTTTTTTGTTTTTTTTTTTTTTTTTTTTTTTTTATTTTTAACGAAAACCAAACCTCGAGTCGCCGAAATTGAAAAAACAAAATAGAAAAATTTATAGTGTGCTTCTGTACGAGCGCTTTAACGATGAACCAGATTGATTTTTTTTGCTCTACCCCTGTACACGCACGCCGGCTATTGTCGGGGGAATTCGTTATATATGAAGCAAGGGGGCAAATCTGTCCTCCAGTCGAGCTTTCTGAGCCTCCTCGAGCTCCGTACCGAAAATCCCTCTTCCGTTCATTATTATTATGATTATTATATATATACAGACGACCTGCAGCTTGTGTGCCTTACTAAAAATTCTAGCTTTACGTATATATATATATATATATATATATATATATATATATATAAAGTTGTCGAAATTGATGACGCGTATACTTTGCGCGTTCGCAGTTGAGCGCGCAAGAGGATTTTTTTCAACTCTAATTCCTTGTTTATTCTATAATACGCATGTAGAAACCATTGAATATTATATATATATATATATATATATAGACAACTATGAACTGTCGCATTGGCGCTCGTAGCTCTATCCACACTTACCTTTGGAAATTCGACAGTTTTTCCAGGCACTCTTATTTCGAGGACTTTTCGCGTGTTTCGGTTCATTTATATACATATATATATATATATATATATATATATATATATATATATATATATATCTGGGTGATGGATGTATTTTATATTTGATATATCGGATTGGCAAAAGACGCGAGTAAATCTTCGAAAGCAGCCGAGCACGATTTTCACCGCTCGTTTTGTACAAAATGCGCAAGAAAATGCTCCATGCGAGAGTGGAATATAAGAGGGGATTAGTCGAGTTTCGGTCGATGCAGAATGCCATCGTCGGAGGGCGCTTTAGTACGGTTGAAAATATCAACAATTGACTTGATTCGTACCTTCAAATATGAGAAAATGTTTTTTTCCCCCAAAGGCGGAAGCTAAGCATGAGCAATATTTTGGATAATGTACTTTTTCTCCTTTCTTATTGAAATAAAGTCCGAATTTTAATACGAATGTTTTATGTTGCAAATCCAAAATGTGTCTATATAGACTAGTCAAAAATTCAAATTACATATATACGGAAGTAAAGTGATTTTATTGATTGAAGTGAAAAAATTCTTGATGAAATATTACAAACATCAGTAAAAATGTAATAATTATATTTAGAACCACATTGCTTAAATAGGATACCTGATAAGAATTTTAAACCAAACCGTGTTTTAAAGTCCAAATAAAAATCATTTTCTATTACTTAGAAATTTTTCTCTTCTGAAACTTTATCAAATTGAACTTTTCTTAACACCTACTTTCTCACCCTCTTTCACTCTTTAATTTATTCTATCTATTTAGTGTGTATATTATGTTTTCTTGTTGTTGTATATTATGTTTTTTTTTTTTGTTATATTGCGTTCTATCCAAGGTTTGATAATGATTGACTAACTAAGTATTAATTTGATTATTTTTTCATTGAACAATTAAGTATTATTCTTAAGCTGGATCAAATTGGTCACCCTTAAGCGATAGCCTCTTCTTTTTAATATGTAAAGCCGACTGATTAAAATTTTACGTCATATATTTTAAACTATTATTAGTGACGTTTTTATTTTAGAAATTATATATGTGGTTTCCGTTTTTTCTAAAACATTAGTATTGTGTTCATATATTATATAAAAAAATTAAAATAAATTGATCTGACCCCCCCCTCACTCTCTCTCTCTCTTTGGTTCTATTTCAATTATTTCGCTTATTGCACTCGATTTGAAAGAATAGAAAAATCAATGGATCTGCTCATACTGGCGTAAAATTACAGTAATTTAAAGACTTATTTTATTATTAGATATTAAATATATCAATAGCAGAGCAGAAGGAAAATAATGCAATTATACACAAGTGACTTTACTTACGCTTTTGTCTGACCTCAAAAAAAAAAAAAAAAATCAATAGATGATACATACAAAATTATATATAGAATTTATTGCAATTCATATGTAATTTGTGTTTTATTTAATTTTCTTACTTTATCTTCCTGTGCGCATCAATGTAATTGTTCTCCGATTTTGGTAATTTTCAAACCACCAGATGTCCTTACCGTGCTTGCATGGAGCAAAACTCTATTATTGCTTAAGATTGTAATAATACATTATTACTATTAATTTTGCCATTATCTTTATTATATCTCTCGTTGTGTCTGGTCATTTTATTTTTGATTATATTTTCAGTATTATCAGTAAATTAACGTTATTGTCTTACAAGCAGCGTCTCGACTGCTGGTCGCAGGGTGTAATGAGAAAAATTTGCCTTCATCCTTATGGTATGAATAGATGATATGCGCTGCAGCTAAAAAATTCTAATGCTAAAAAATTCCTGAGATATATGAAAATGTTATTTTTATCAAGTGCATCTAGTTTTAAATTCAGCTATCTTCATCAATCTATGTTCTAATATGTTTTTAAACGATTTCTTCTCGCATTCCTCTAATGTAGATACTATTAATCAATGAAGCGATCTGTAAATATGCACAATATTGACATACAAGATATAAATTTAATATATAATTTTAAGGCACAATTAGAAAATTAATTCTGTTCTACTCTTAAGTAAACAAGCTTTTACATTATACGTGGCTAACCTTAATTTTTTAATATTGCACTGAACTTATTAAAAAAATCTTTTAAAGCTATTAGAACACGGATTGATGCAGATGCAAGCCTTTAAATCTACATATTATGTAATTGACAAAGAAAATTATGAAACGTCTCGGAAAATTTTCAATGTTACAGGAAATTTTCAATGCTAAACGACTATCTACTGTTCATTCCTCCTATTTATATTATAAGCAGGAAGGTAAATTGTTTTTATTGCAATCGGTGACCCGCAGTTGAGACAGTTTTCTTGTTATTATTGAATATTCTTTGATAAAATTGCTTAGATAGCTTATTGGAGTTAATACTTAATCTTTACTTTCTGACTAATTTTTATTATTATATATATTGTTAATTATATTGCATATTATTCAAAAGTTATGCAAAGCCGAACCCTAAAGCCAATGCACAGTCGATCCAATCCCTCCTCCTCTCTCGAGATCTCTCCCTCCCTTCCATCCTCTCTGTATTGTTACACCATATTACACTATCCATCTATCTATCTGCCTCTCTCTCTCTCTCACCCCCCCCCCCTCAGCCCTCCGCCGCCGTGCGACACCACTCACCTGCAGCTCCCTCGCCCGCTCGGCGAGTATCAGCTCCTTCAGATGCTGAAAGCTCCCGGCCTGGGGCAGTCGGCCGCCCATCGGTCCGCCGCCGCCAGCGTACCGGTAATTGCCGACGCGCCGCCTCGGCGAGGGCGGCTGCCGATTGACCGTGCCGTAGAGGCGGGCGACCTCCTCGAAGGCGCGCGCCCGGTCGGGCAGGCCGTTGCGCATGCGGCCGCCGGCGGGCGCCTTGTGCACCAGCTTACCGTAGACGGGGACGCCGCCGCTGCTCGGTCCGCCGCCGGCTCGGCCGCGCGCCGGGCCCGCGTAGTCGTCTGATTCAGAAAGCGACGTTTCCACGATTGAGCCGACATTTATTTGTTTTGTTCATTTTTTTTGCTTGTTATTGTTTTTGTTTTTTTTTTGTTTTTTTTTGTTATACGTCGCCCACTAGTCGCGTCTTTGTCGTGGTGCTGCTACGTAGTATGGCGAATTTCTAAAATTCCGTATATAGAGTTGAATCAAGGACCTTATCAAGACTATCTAAGAAGGAATATGATCATTGATACTTGTACAAACATGTCGCAGGGATATCAAATAAGCAGTTCCGACAGCACGAACACAGTTAATAAAGAAACGGAGTATTGTTAACGGATAGCATATTTATAAGAAAACTTTCTATTTTGAATAATTAGGTTATGTCGTTAGTTATATAACCCGATTTATTTGAAAAGCTGCCCCTGGAGCGTATTATTTTTGTAGCCGCGCGCACATATACATTCGATATAATAATATATCGAAAATTCAAAGTTTTTCACGTTATAGTTCGCTTGGACACGCGATTCCCTTATAACCTATAATTTTTTAATTTTACTGCAAATTCATGCAATAGTGTAATTTTACTTGTCTTACGTTACTTTTTAATACGTTTCATATGCCGTATTGTACATTTTACACGAAAAAGTGTATTTGTCACCTGTGATAGAAATGTACTAAATTGAAAAATGTTGGAAAAATTACCAAAGAGACTGTTTCCTTATTATTAGTGCATCATTTATCATCTCGGCTGTTCTTCCATTCATCATATTTCTTACCATGCGATATTCGAGTAAATACGTATATAAAAGAATTCAAGAGCCAATTTATGAATCAGAATCAAGTGACGAAATCATTAATTTAATATACATAAGAAACGTTTTCATTTCCGAAATTTATCCGACTTTGTTATTTCGTAATTTTTTTTTATTTCGTTCAAAGAACTCGCGATAAAATGGATCTTGGAAAATTCATTGGCCAAACTGTAATTGAGCTACCAGTCGTCTCATTATCGATTTACAATATAAAGTGTATTATGGATTCTTTTTATTATGATATTAAATGTGGATTATGCTATTGTAAATATAGTGCTATAAAATAAAGAAAGTTATCAGCGCTTAACGGTTGCTGGCAACGTAACGGAATTGAGAAAATATTAAAATAATAATTTAACAGATTGGCAATTCATTGAATAAAATATTAACTCTGAAATATAATATTTTACACATTTTTTATCTTATATATATATATATATATATATATATATATATATATATATATATATAAATTTACGAATTTAATAATTTACAAATCTTTTTCTTAAAACAATTTATAAAATCGATGAATAGCGTATACCCGCGCTGGTTGAGCAGAACTTACTTTCAAACATACTGAGCACACGACCCATAAATATTGTATTTTACGACAACGGTAAAATCTCCGAATTGGGTAATTTTAAGACACGCTGACAAAGACGCGAGATAGGGTACTTCGTCTTTTTTCGTAATACCAAAAGAAGAAGAAAAAATATATTTTAGCAACTTCACTTTCTCGTGCATTTATACTTTGAAAATACAAAACTCTTGATGAATTTCCAAGTGAATCGTGAAATATAATTAAATGTTTAAAAAAAAGAAGATTTAAGGTTTTAATGAAAATAAGAAATAAAAATTTTTTAGTCGTACATTTGTACAGTGTTTACATTATAATATCAAGATTTTAATTGTTTTGGTTTATGATTTACACGAGTTAAATCCATTCTTTTATGCTACAGAGCAAAGTAAAAAATGTTTCGCATTCTTTCCGGAAAGATAAATATCAAAGCTGTACAAAAAGTAATTAATATAGCTATAAAAATTGATGCAATTACCTCGAGTTATGGAAAGAATTTTAATACCATGATCAACGTTATCACCATAAGTACCTTAAACGGTAGAGCTTTATACCTTTTAAATAATCAATTTTTATAAGTAAAATTTTCTACAAATAAATATTATCGAAATAAAAGCAATATTTACATAATTTTGTAAACTTCACTTATAGGTCTGTTGTTGAAAAAAATGCAAGGAGCAGATGCTCGCGATATGATCTGTAATATCAGTCAAATCTTTATCGGAAGCCTCCTTATATTATGAAATAATATTTTATTTGAATCATTTAATCTAACGTTGAATTGGCCATTAGAAACTCAATTTTTCTTTTTCGTTTGTGTAATAAATCTTTATATTGTGTATTATATTATTTATCCAAAATTTAAATAGAGAATAAGGGATTTTTATCATTTTACGGCATAATCAAATAAATCTTTTAACGAATCGAATTTAATCGATAAATAGCGAAATCTTTGTAATATTTAAGCAAATAGTTTATGCTCATGAGCTTCGAAAAATGACTCTTGGAACGAAACAACCGAGATAGAAAGTTTGATTTACAAGTCAGAGAACGTAAACCAACATACGGCATAATAAAACGATGTCTGACTACCGATAGCTATGACACAAAGTACGAGACTTTTAGATCAAGATTTTGATGGACGAGCTATTCATGTTTTTAAATATTATATTTAATTCATTGGATCAATGGTCAATTTATAGCCTGCATTTTCATTTATCCTTGTTCACAAAAACAACTGTTTGACGACCAACGTAAGTAATATTTAAAAAATGGTCAACAATGAAGTTTATTTGAACCGTTGTCTCTGGAGAGGAACGGAAGTGGGTCGTCGCATAGGACGTTGTTATTAGATGGGAATAATAGTTTTTGGCGAAGGAGGCCGTCAGATTGTAATTTACTAAAAAATTCATTATGATTTTAACATTTCTGATGTTATATTTAAGATTCTACGGGGGTGATTATAAGCAAGGACAGTCTGATTTTTACATTTTTTACACTTTTTACAATTATTAGATTGATAAGAGTATTTATCAGATTAATTTATATCAGTCGACGAAAGTAAATTTTTTAAGTACGTCTAATAATTTTGTAATACGATTAATTTATATAAAAATTACGAATATAAATTGAATCGTATTCTTTTATCTCGTACGACGCACGCTGACTCTGTGTACTTATATTGTTTGCTCGAGGCATCATTTTCATTTAAAAATTTCCGACTTCTTGATAATTTCGTAACATTGCAGTTCGGATGATTTTTCCGGGGCATTCGCTCCTGTACGTTAGATCGCGTGGACGTAGAAACCGAAATCAATCTTAGCGGTTTTTTCGTCGTCGAATCATTCGCTCGGCGGGCTCTCTCTCGAAAACATACGTACGGCCGTACGCAACGCTCGTCCCAAGCTAGTGCTTTATACGGTCGTTTCTCCCAATAAAGCTCGCTTTCATTTTCAGCTCGATAAGACATAATAATAATCATAATAAAAATTGAAAAGCTGCTTTAAGTTCAATATTAAAATAAAACGTCTTTTTCGTCGATTTTACAAAATTCGATTGAAGTTGGGAAAAAATGTGCGCGTGTGTGTATGTAATGCGGGTGCATGTTAAAAAGTAAAATATATGGATTTAATAATTATTATTGAACTTATATTTCAACTGTGAATATCATTTTTCAGCTTTCAGAATTCATCGACAGAATTTCATGTCCTCAATTTTAATTGAATATTTCACTGCGCAAGCCACGGAAAGTGAAAAAGATAACGCGATGAAAATCTTTCGAAAGCTATATATTTTAAAATATATTTCTTTCCAGATATGGTCCTTTTATCGCAAGGAGAAAAATTATTAAACTATTATATTTCATATACTGTCTAGACTGTCGATGATTTTTTTTATTATAACATGTATGAATTTGGTTTTAAAATATATTAATTTACTCTACCAATTCTAAAGTTTAAAATTATAATGCTCTTGAAAATATTGCAAATCAATGAAATGTTCATTCGTCAATATAATGACAATTTTCAATGATGGCACGGACGACCTCTTTAATCTTATTTAACGATTTATCTATGTTCTTTATTTAAAGAAATAATATATATATATATATATATATATATATATATATATATATAAATTAATGTGAAATGTATTTGATAATATTGAAGTTATCAGTATTTTTATTCTAGATTTTTAATTTTCAATTTGTAGACTAAAAACTTTGATGCATAAAAGAAGATCAGAAATTTACATGTATTAAATGAGTATACGTCGAATTATAAATAATGTGGCTTGTCAAAACATAGATAATGTCGCTTATAAGAATTTTCTTGTCTGAGTTTTTCTCTCTAATGATATCTATAACTGAACTGCTTAAACAAACAATTTTTAAATTTGAGCTTTTCCTTGATAAATTCTCACACTGTACGAAGGCTGTATTCAGTATTCATACGTGTAAAATATGTGTACATATTATTAGAAAGCAAATGGAGGCTCATAATCGAGTCATATCGGGAGAAAAGGCCGTACGAGCCTTACCCTCCCCCCCCCCTCGCCCTGACAACCCAAGACGACATTAAATCCAGAACTACGCATACATATATATATACACACCTCGATAACTGGCCGCCATGGGCGGCCTGCTCGGATAGGCCTCCCAGACGTTGTACGAGAACGGATCCCGATAGACCGGCAGCTCGTTCGTGCTCTCAGCCGCGCGGCTCTGGCGCTTGCTGTATCGCCACATCGCCCGCAGCTCCTCGCAGCTCGGCTCGGGCAGCAGCTTCGAGGACGCGGCCGCCGCCGCCGCCGCCGCCGCCGCCACGGCCGCCCGTTTCTCCATCCCGTAATAGGAGGCGAGCTCCCGCGGCTGCTCCCGCCGCTCGTCCTCCGGCTGCTCGTCGCCCAGCAGCTCGTCCCCCAGCAGCTCGTCCCGGAGCTCCTCCTCCCGCTCCTGGCGCAGCTGCTGCCGGCGACGCTGCAGCGCGGCCAGGGCCGAGGTCGACGACGGGCCGACGACGTAGCGCGAGTCCGACTCGGCGACGAGGCTCGCCAGGGCCGTGGCGACGAGGACGAGGAGGAGCGGGCCTGGGACGCTCGGGTGGCTCGGGTGGCTCGCCCGTGTCGGGATCGGGCTCGCGCATAGCCGAGCGCTTTGCATCCTCTGCGCGTGTATGCGCGGAAAATTATAACTTTATATATATATATATATATATATATATATATATATATCTTTGTATGTGTTGTATATAGAAAAGCCGTATGCTATCGGACGTGTATGGGAGCGGGGGGAGTTAAGATGGGCGAAGAGGAAGGATGGAGAGAACGCGGACCACTTCGTATAATTTCATCATATATATATATATATATATATATATATATATATATATATATGTATATATATATATATATAGTCATGCATATAAGGCAAAATCGTGAAACTTTGCTCGGGCCGGAAAGGGGCTTTTAGGCGTGGTTGCGGCGTCGAACTTCATAGGGGGACTTGGTTGGATTTTTTTGTAAGGCAGGCCTGACTGCTATAGTAATAAATAATTCTAAATGATTATTGTTGTCAAAAATACTTAAATACTAAGCATAATTAATTCTTGCGGTATTTCCGAGTAAAAATACTATAGAAAAATTTTTATTTTTCAGTTCGTTGGTGGGAAAGCAAAATAAAAAAGCACAGCTTCAAATTTACATATTTTCTGAAGTTGAAGTTATAAACTTTCATAGGCTATTTTTATTTAGCTCTGTATATAGCTTATAAAAAATTTATAACAAATTGAAAAAAGGATCAATAGGGGCACGATGAGATCGCTAAAAACTGAATACGGAACTGCCGCATATCTACTTCGTAACGGTTTCTACTTTTTAGCATAAATTTTATATTCTGTATATATATATATATATATATATATATATATATATATATATATATATATATATAAGAAAATATGTTTAGCTCATTTGTACATTTTATATTATAACTTGAACGCGCCAGAACTAAACAATAGTATCTAAATCAATAATCATCGATAAATTTCATGATCGGGTGTAAAAAAGAATTATAATGTATAATTACTATAACTACATTTATTATTATGTGTGTTTCTTTGTGTACAGTTGATTAGGATATGCTTATATCGAACATTTTCACAAATTTATATATTTTAATATATTTTTTATTTTATTGATTTTACTTATAAAAGTGTTTTATTGTTACTATTAATACCCAATTATTTTCTAATTTTTCGTTTTCTTCGCGTACCAATCTAATTGGTATTGTATCTCATGGTTGGGTAAAATTATAACTTTTGGAGGCTTTCCATTGAATTGAATAATATTTCTTTATAATTATTATTTTTGCTTGACAATTTTTATATTAAAATATATATATTTTTTTTTAAACCTTTGACTACAACTTAAATCTTTTGATTTTTATTTAGATTCATAGTTAAAACTTTATTTGGAAAAAAAATTTGTAACGTCAACATGATGAGATAGAAAAAAAAGTATAGAATTAATAATAGTAGAGCGAGCAGTTCTGGTAAATAAAGGAAGCTTTAATTAAAATTTCTATCCTTTTTTGGGCGACAAAATAGTTTTTAGCCTTCAAGATATAATTTTATATAAAACTTCTTCTATACAAACAAAACGAGCTTTTTTTACTATAGCGTAAAAATGTCTTCACGATTATATTTTATAGAAGATTTGCACGCGCTCAACTTACATATTAGAAGAGAATTAAATACTTTCATACGAACATTGAAATTTGCTAAAGTTCGCACGAATATACACGAGAGCAACATTTTTTCTTCTTTCAAACTTATCAATATATATATATATATATATATATATATATATATATATATATATATATATTATCATTCAGATCAGTCTTGTCGTTTCGAAAATTAAAATCTTTATAAAGCCTTCGAGTTTGAAAAGTTTTGTTGAAAGTTTTTAATGAAAGAGCGTTACAGCATCTATCTACTTAAATGTAACAAAAGCAATGAAGCTCTTCATTAGGTACTACAAAGTAAAGTGTAAACTTTCAATATAATGTACATAATGAAGCTCGAATTACAATATATTTCGAAATCATCATTTTACTTTCAATTGAAATATTGTATTTTCTTTTCAACACCTTTTTTTTACATTTCTTATAATATATCAGAGGATTTGTGGTAAATTAATATCAGACCCAAGTGTCGCACTTAATGGAATTTGACTGTAATTCACGCGTCATATATTTCTCTTCTATACGAATTCTTTGGAATTTCCAAAGAATATACGATATTCTTTGGAAATGTGGCATTTCAACCTTTAAAATCTGAAGAAACTTGATGCGTCGGACACGAGAAATTCAGAACGTTACGTTCGTAATCGAGAAAAAATAAATTAATAAAAGAACTTCGTATTACCCCCTCAATGCGGCGCCTCGGAATTCATAATAATATCCGAGAAATTATATGCTATTCCGCTATTCTCCAAAGAAGCAACAAGACCTTTCGAACGAACCGTGTACACGTACATAATATAATAAGCCTAGAAACTTGCTAGAGCTTTATATATATATATATATATATATATATATATATATATATATATATATATATAGGTAGTTCGTAAAGCCGCGAAACCAACGCGGTCAGTGTCTTTCGTTGTAAAAGGAGGAGGATATAGAAAGGTTGAAACTAGGCGCGCAAAGCGTTCACCGTATACGCGCGCACACGTGTGCATATAGATTCTTATAATGCAACTCGACAAATACTCCAACCTCGGGCCGTCCGTTCAAAGTTCCGCCGTAAACCCCGCGCCGGCGGCGTTTCGACCCCGGCTCGCGTGCAAAGGCCGCCCGCGACTCGGCAGCCCCGGCGCATCGAGCTTCAAATTGGAAAAATAAAGCGCAAGCTTTAGAATGCGTTAATTCTCGTTCATGCACAGGCATTACTATTGGCCGTAATTACATCGGTTTTTTTTTTTTTTTTTTTGTTCAATCCACACCAGTCGAGGTTGTAGTGAAAAATGTTCGTGGACTTTTAATTCTTTTATTGTTGAATTGAATTTATATATCAATGAACGGAACGAGCTCGAATTTGAGAATTTTATTCTATGTTTACTTTTCTTGCCGCAAAAACACTAGGAATTGATTTTCAACGGATGAAGAAAAAAAAATAATAGAAAATCCCAAAAAATAATGAACAATGAATCGAAAATTCAATAATGTATTCATAAAACTGGTTCTATAAGTTCAATAAGTTCAAAAGCAGAAAAATTTATATTGCGTAATATACGTTAACGTATTTTTAATACTTTTTTTTGGTTAATTTAAGAACGATGTACAATCCCCCAACGCGTGGCCGAAGTTCCACAGGGATACCCGGATCCTTTTACGTTGGAATTAATTTGATAGATCGAAGCAGTGAATTTCGGCGAATTCGTACGGGACGACGGGTAAAATGCAGTCGCCTCGTCGGAAATTCGTTAGAAAAAAGGAGGGGGGCGTCGTTAATTCGCGGTCCGCCCTTCCAACATTTCACCCTCTTGGCGGGTGGATTGCGGCTCTAGGATGATTATCTCCCACTCTCTCCCTCTCTAAATCGCGAACGATGATCGCGAAGAAAAGATGCCGCTACAGCGAAGCGCGGGAAAGAATGAAGAAATTTCATTTTGGAACCCAGACCGCGGCCAAGCCATTGTATTCGGGGTGGCGGTAGAAGAGTTGGCGCGCTGCCCGAGAAATTTCGGGGGTGTAATGACATCGCGGACAGCTCGGCTCGTTTCCACGAAAGTTGAAAGTCGTGGCAAAGCGTCTGGTCACTTTCTTTTCGAAGTTTGAGGACTTTATAATCAGCCGTATGAATGTCGATTGTATACAGATTGTATACAGATTGTACAGAATATATATATACATGCCGAAGGATCAATTGTGCAATTTTAGGACTGTAATATTAACGAATTACGTACTAAATATATTCGTAATGTGCTAAAACGTGTTTCGATAATCGATTAAATAATTCTCTCTTCTAATATATGCTGTCGTCTCAAGAATACCGTGTATAATTTTATACACATACATATATATATATATATAAGAAAATACCCACCGTCTATTTTTTCAGTCTTCTTCCCTCCGAGGGTTGATTATGTAAATTTGCCCTCCAGCGGCCGATATGTTAAATGATATGTAACGTTCTTGATGATAATTGAATTGCTGAAACAGAAGATACGGCTCCATCAGCACCATGAAATGCTCGGATCGCGCGCTATATATCATTGTTCGCGAAAAGCACTATTATAATTAAATAGGCTCCGTTTCTAAATTACTAGAAAACTCTGTTTTGTAAATAAAAAATAAAAAGAAGAAGAAGACATTAGGATCGAGTTGCCCTAAGCCTGCCGTAAATTTGCATATATTTTTTCAGTTGTCACGGGAAGAATTTGACTAGTAGAAAGTAGAACAGTGCCCGGTAAGTAAATCTCAGGCTGTTAATAACTTAAGAACTTACCATACTTGATCTGGAACATTTTATAATCGAAATTTAAATTTCAATATATTTAATATACTGAGTTAATTTCAACCGCCAAGTTAATTTCACACTATACTGTAATTGCCCAGTTAATTTAATTTTTGATAGAAATTGTTTCGCTTGTTAACTTTATAAATATTTTTTGACTGCAGGATGTTCAAAGCTGACTGTTGTAGATTATATAATTAAGTATTATAATTAATATAATGTACAGATTATAATTAATATTAATTTTAATTACACCAAGATAAGCGATCGTAATTATTGAAAATTGATGAAGTACGATTAAATAATATTATATTATCAAATATTCCCTAAAATTAGCCGTATAAAATAATTTTAACTCGTTGGACTAACAGACGAATATCGTTAATACCGATTAATGTCTAAGATTTATCTGCAAAGCGTGATTACTGCAACTGAGATAGAAAAATTTTTTAAGTTTTAATTGAATAAAGATCATTATATACGTTCATTTAGTGAGATCCGATGAAATTTTGAAGAATTAATGACGCAAAGTAGTGAAAAATCAAGCTCACGCCGAAGATTATCGAATAAACAACTCGCTTTTCGTTGGGATAACGTATAAAAAAGAATAATAATAATAACAAAAATAAAATTCTTTGCGAAACCATTCATTCATTCAAATCAAATTATCCGTATCACTTTTAATTAATGCGCACCTCTGTATAAGCACGGTCTATACGAATTTCGTAATATCCCGCAGCATTTATTCCGTAATATGCAGCACCGACTTCCCGATCACTCGCACCTCCACCCCCTTCCCCGCCCATTCCTCTACCACGAAAATTCAATGGGACGAATAATTCGCCGAGAGTAAATCAGCAATTCGTAACGCACGGACTTATAGGCGTAGTCACGACCGAAGTCAGCAATTGTCAGCAATTATTACTGCCAGGTTCACCTATATATATATATATATATAAATCTTTCCATACGATTGCGGATAATAATAGTAGGATCTACCACTCGGTCCGGGCGGTCGTTATAAAGATCGCGGCCTAGGACGACGTTCGTGTGATAAAATCGCTCGAATGCCCCGAAATACAAGCGAAAGGGTGGCTGCGGGTGTGGGAGGGGGGAGGGCACTCGAGAAAATAATTTTACGATATCTGAAAACCCTCGATCGAACTCGGCCGCGCTTGCCGTCGCATTTTAGTTCCCCGCGCGCGGAGCGAACGAATGTCGCTCGTCCCTTTTTCGCGCGCCCACGCGCCGGCATTCATTGACGCGAGAAGAATTTTTTTTTATTATCGTTCTTTTCGTTTTTTTCTCTTTTTCCATTCACTCTCATTCTCTCTCTCTCTCTCTCTCTCTCTCTCTCTCTCTCTCTCTTCTCTCCCTCTTTTAGTCTTCGTTCTAATGGAAGGTTCGGCGAGCACAATTTCATCCTTGGAACACCGGGCAAATAATGGTCTTCGAGTTCTTTTTGTTCCTGAAATATTCGCAGTTGCGTTGGGGGGTGGGGGTGAAATTTTTTACGACCCAGGATTGTGCAATGGGGGGCGCGATCTCAATTTTCTCGAGTTTTTTTTGTTGTTGCGAAAGAGTGGGCAATATTGTGAAATAAAATGCGACACTGGTCGATAGGTACGGTTCATTAGTTGTTTATTGAATTTTCCTATCGAAACGTTGTAAGGCAGGTGCACTGCACCGCGAAGGAGTCTTCTGTCAATATTTGCAGGAAGAGCGAGAGCGAGAGAGAGAGAGAGAGAGAGAGAGAAAGAGGCAGAGAGATACAGATTGATTGATAACAATTTTATTTACCGCAAGGTCAGACTAGTTTGAATGGCAGTTAAATGACAGTATGTCTAAATATCATTAGTAAAGTCGTCAAAATGTAATAACAAATAACCTACTGAAATTAATCAACTTTGACGATTTTTTTAATTAGTATTAAATTTAAAGCCATTATAGATTAAACTTATTGCCACATATTTGCAGTTTATAAAAATTCATTGTTCATTTTTAAATTCGTTAATAATCCATGTAATAAAAAATAGAGCAAGCAAGAAATAGAGAGATGAAAAAGATACTGTAAATAAAAAATACTATGTTGTTCCAATGTTAGAAAGTGTGTTTATATAATCAGAAATTTAAGAACGTAAGTATGATTAACTTACACTTAAAATCTGAAAATGAGAAAATTCTGGTAAACCGTAACATTAAACTTAATTATGATGTAAATTCTTAAATACGTTATATTATAATTCTTTTACTTTTTGATATTGATAAATAATAAAAGATAAATTCTAGCTTTTCCGACAGAGTTAAAAATTTTTCCTTGGTATCACCTGGCACAATTCGTTACAAATGAAAAATACGCAAAGACGATTACGTCTAACGCGGATTCAACGAATTCTAGGCTCTCGGCCGTCGATCGACAGCCGTCACTCGCTTTTTCCGTCGCAAAATTCCGAAATCATCGCAAAACATTCCTCTGCGCCTGCGTCGTTACGCCGACTATGCGGGCGCCTCCTCGTGAATTCCGGCGGGGCAAGTAGTGCGAGTCGTTGTCCGGTCGGGCGCGCGCACAAAACAGTCGTGCGCGCGGGCGGGCGTGCGCCTGCTTAATTAAGGCACTGTGACTGTGGGGGCTTTGGCGCGCCCTCACCGGTCGAAGGAGAGGGGAAGAAGAGAGTGAGATAGAGATAGAGAGAGAGAGATAGAGAGAGAGAGAGAGAGAGAGAGAGAGAGAGAGAGAGTGACGAACGAGCGCGACAAAGCTAGCTCATGAATGAATTTCAGCGACGAGGCGGTGCTGCGGTGGTGGCGCGCGCCCACCTACAGGCCCGGGAATGAAACCTTATGTAGTGGGGAAGGAGGGGGAGCGTAATATTATAATCTAGTTACAATTAATATCACTGATTAATTAAAAATAATCGAGTAAGGCACTGAAAATGCTTTCTCTTCCGGTAAATCGATTTGGGGCTGAAGTCTCTGAACAAAAAAGTATCTGATGGGAGAAATTTCAAAATTATTTTTAATCGTCTTGACCACTTCTTGATTGTTTCAGCCCACGTATTACTCTTACGTTTTTTCACAATGGCATTATAGCTTCACCGAATATATTAACGAGGTCTACTGGTTGAACAGTTCAATGATATATCACAATTTTGATTTATAACGATTATTAATAAAAATTTTATAACGCGTCTTTCTTCAATGCCGACGACCTATTCGCAACCATTTAAATTCGAAAAATTCAGAAGTTAAATTACCATTAATTCACAATTTAAATAACGAGAAAAATTCACGAAAATCAATAAATATTACTGTACGAATATTATCGGCTGAATTATCTCGGCCTATACAAACATTGCGGGGGATAATATTGAATAGCGTATAAAAGTATAAAACTTTTGTTAAAATATTCTTCGCGATCCGCGCTGTTGTACGCGAAAGAGTCTTTTTCGAAACATGGAAGACTGAAGTAGCCGGTGGCTCGATCGCGGTATAAAAATAGGATCGAGGAGCGCGAAGAACCGGAGATATGGAGCAAATATCGAGCCTTAAACGATTGCATTGGCACCGGCCGCGCGACTGAGTTTCTTAGTCCACGCGCGGCGAGCAAAAGAAGGCTCACTTGACCGAAAAGGAGACTTGCGAGTCGCGCTTCGGAAGATCATCGAGCCTTGAATAATAAA
This sequence comes from Sycobia sp. Sy_11, assembly GCA_018907035.1. Taxonomy (NCBI): domain Eukaryota; kingdom Metazoa; phylum Arthropoda; class Insecta; order Hymenoptera; family Epichrysomallidae; genus Sycobia; species Sycobia sp. Sy_11. The sequence continues at coordinate 455,539 of JACCIC010000238.1, read as the reverse complement.
CTATTTATAAGCATATTCTTAAAATCCATTTACAGGCAAAAACTTCTGATTAAGAATTTTGATCCTGATAGGTTTTGATAAAATTCTGATAAATCATTTTTCTGAAAATCATTGTTTTATATACATCTGCCCAAAACCGTGCTAAAAATATTTCGTAATTTTAAAAAATCATATAATCAAACAGTATATCTATGGGCTTTTTACAAACGTATAAATTCAAAATATCCCTTATACCTAAAAAATCTATAGACCAGAAAATATGTATTTCGATTATATCTACAACTTTTGTTAAAAAATGTTTACAATTTTTGAATTTTTCAAGATACATTTAAATAAGCATCATTTTTGTGGTTTTCGATATCAAAAGTCCATTTTCGCCAAATCCATTGCGATATTTGTAATTAGCCTCTAAACAAATATAAGTAAAAAAATTGTCGTTAAACAGGTGAAGATACAAATTGTCAGTAATCAAGTGCAAATACTTTTCTAGAGTTTACTTCACGGAGTTCTATCGATTTATCCTAAGAAAATAAAAAGCTGTTTTGAAACTTTATGTTAGAAAAGTAATGTACAGAAAAATCTGAGCATTACAAAAACATAAAACATAATTAGTAAAATCGATTGAGTAGTACGGTTTTACGAGTACACACGAATATATATATATATATATATATATATATATATATATATATATATAATATTCACAGATACAAGCAATATTTTTGTTGTAAATAAGATTTATAATTTTATGTATTCATGAGAAACTTCATATTATAAATACATCATCTGTGAAATGATAATTTTAAATTTTATATTGATGACGACTTTCTACGAATTTTAAAAAACGTTGGCATATTCTCAAATAAAAAAATTCAGTTTTCCATGATCAAATGTACTCGCCTGTGTCAGGTGTTTCATTCAAAAGTCAGTATATATTTATAAAGAATGTACATAGAATTTAAACGTACCAATAAAACTTTTATTGCTGCACTTGATCAGTTTTATCAATTTCTTGGAGACGCGTACGTTTCGCATAGATTAAGCAACTTCCTGGAAGCTTTCTTAATTAAAAGAGTCGGGTTGTAATTTTTTTTAAACTATATATAATACTTCAGTTTTTAATACTTTATTCAATGTTGTATCGAAGTTTTACGGGGCTGACTGATAAAGAATATAAAAGCTTTGAGCGTCAATTAAATCGAGTCGCTCGGTTATTATCTTATAGATGATGATAGATAATTATTTAATTTCGATCGGAGTGTGTAGTTTATAATAAAATTTGTCGATTAATAGTTAATCGTCGGAATAAAAGTTCTTTTAAAATAATATTATTAGATTCAATTCTTTTGTATACCATTGATTTATGAAGGAAATAATTTCTCAAGTAGTTTGAATTTTTAATAAATTCCAATTCTCTGAAAACGTATGCAGATGCTACAAATACAAAAATTACATGTTGATTGTAAAAATTTTGTTATTACAAATGAACTACACATTAATGAAATTTGGAAGAAAATTTCCTTTGCATAACTTCATTTTCTAATGCTTCCTCTCGTCTCAATGGGCGATAGTTGGAAAATAACGCAATCGTCCGTAAACGTCCTATGTTAATTCAAGGGAAACGAAATCGGCTTGAACGAATCACCTAGTTATATTATACGAACGGGTGCGCGGTCTTTTCTCTCCCGCGAAATTTTGTCATTATAAAAGTATTACGCATGTGGGCTCGTTCTGTGACATTGTTTAGCTTATTATTATAGGATCGGATATTTTACGATGATTCGTAGCGAAGATCCGCAATGTTCTTTTAAACAAAATATATGAAAATTTCTTTTAAACTATTTAGATCAATTATAGCAGGGATAGAAATTTGAACGCAAAGTTTTTGAACTACAACTGAAAAACATAAATATTTATATAGAAATATTATTTCTTTGCCCATCAAAACTACTTTCATTAATAAGAAGCTTAAAAATTTTTTTAATTATTGTAATTCAGATAATTTTTATAAAACGATCTGATAATATTATTATTTCTATATCGCTGTGGAAGTCAATTCTTTAACTCGTGAAGCTGTTGAAATTTTCAACGGAATGATAAAAATGAACATGTCGATGTAAAAATTAACATACATATTGTTGAACCAAATTAAAGACACTGAAGGAAAAAACATTAATATGCAATAAATTTCTATAGTTTACATGGGAATTTTTTATTCGTCTCTTTTCATAAAGCAGTAAACATTGTTCTTATAATCTAAATTATAGTCTATACTATGGTGTATACTATATATACATATACTATGATAAGTTATCCTTTGATTAAGTTGCAATGAATATTTGCTCCCTTCATTCTGAACTGTCATTAATCTTCAGCAGGGACTGATTTTCATAATGATTTCTAATAATTTTATTGATATTTACATAATAAACATACTTCTCTGTCAGTGTGTGTGTGTGTGTTTATATCGGCATTTACGTCAAAATCACGCGATCGATGCGAAAACGAGGGACTTTGGCAAATTTCTATTACTCCCCTTCGGCTCGGTCCAGCTTTCCTTGCGCGCGCGCGTTCCGCGCAGAAACGCATCGGGGCGCGAGTCTCTCCCTCGGCTCTCGCAAATGCAAATATGCAATTCTCTATATAGAGAGCTCGAGACGCCGGAGAATTCGATTTAAGCACGCAACGTGCTTAAACTCCCGCGCTCTCCCTCGCCTCGCCCCCCCCCTGCCGTATTACAAGCAATCCGTTAATTGGGTCAATGTTTGCTTAGAACGCTCGATAAGACCGCGAACGCAACGGTGTGTGTCTGTATGTGTGTGAGTGTGTCTACATACGCACATAGTTAAGCACAAAGGTCGAGCGCTCGCCCATCTTATCGAGAGGAATTTATTCGTCGGGAAGTAATTCGATATTGCAGCAACAAGATTATCATAAGTGGGGATGTAAGAAAGGGGAAGGTTCCCCGCCTGCGACATTATATAGCCACGGAGCGATGATGGAAGCGGTCTTTTTCGATTTCGAAACGTTATCGGAAGGATACTACTCGCTCGTTATCGTTTGCTTTTCCTGCAGTTGAGCGGCTAAAATTTTAGTGGATTTTTAAATGTCCTGAATACCGCGCGAATGATAATCAACAACGCGAAAAGCACTGAAAACTTGATGTGCTTGATAATATGTCAGATGTTTTTGCGTGTTGGTTAGATCTTTAATACGTCGTGGATCGATTTAAGGAATTAACAAATTTACAGATATTGTTCGATAGGGTAGAAATTTTTTAGTCAATATATCGATTTTTAAGCTATACGAGTAGCGCAATTGTAAACGGAAATACGGCTATAAGTAACTACAGCTTGTAACAGTTACAATTCTTTGCTTTTAAAACTCTTCGCCCAAGCAAGTGATATCCATCCTTTATTACACGCGCACTACTTCTTTCAGCGCTCAAAGAGGAACTGAACTCTCGCACAATCTCCATCGCACATATTACATATTTATACTTAAAATTTGAATTCCACGCCGGGGCGCTTGTTATTCCTTTATTCCATATCCGCTCGCTAGTTATAGCGCCCCGTATCCATTGTGTCGTGGAACCGTTAAATCGCCGAGTATTCTTCATTTCAATCTCTATTATCGTCATCCCTACCACTCGCAATTCGAGCGCGCTCCCGTCGAAAAATCAAGCAGAACGAAATAGCGTGATCCGACTGTATATATATATATATATATATATATATATATATATATATATATATATTGGAGAACGAGTACTTTCTACTATCTCCCCTCTTTCATTTCTCCCCAACAAAGAATCACAAGCGCTCGTTCACGAGTTGTCACACGTACGGGTGAAAAATATTTTTTTTCCATCCCTTCGAGGGGCTTTACCCGCTCAGGCGGTGTGCACTTCTCCCCCACCGTCGACCCGTTGAATATCGATCGTTTGTGTATATATATATATATATATATATATATATATATATATATATATATAGAGAGAGAGAGAGAGAGAGAGAGAGAGAGAGAGAGAGAGAAGACAAATTATATATCCGCGATCATCGCTGATGCACCAAGAGAAAGAGAAGGAGTTGACAGTAATACCTACCGCTTTACAAATTAGATTGCATATTTTAAGAATGCACCGTCGCAAGAGCAATGTATAAGCCATAAATTCACGCTCGATCCCCCTGTTAGCGAATTGGCGGTAATGCGCCAAAAATTTTGCTTCGATACCGATAAGCTCCTAGTCGTAACATTTAATTGCATAATGCCCGGTTCGAGGAGAAACTATAAGGCTGCCATTACGAGTGCCGAGAAACTCGCTGTAATCTCGTACGGCTTGAGGAATTCGAAATATCAGTCGATGTAGTTATTTTAGAATAAATACCTGCAGTTATAACGATAAAATTTAATGAATCGCCTTCGTTTAACGAGGCCCCTTTTGCGCGTACCGATGAGAGATGTTACAATCGATCACGAGAGATAGGAGAATTAACATCATAGAGCACAAAGCTGATTCATTTGTACTTGTGAGAAATGCATCTGGAGTACGATTATGCTGGGCGAGCAGATAATCTAATTTGTTCTCCATTATCGCGAGTTCTCTCGATAAAAGTATAGAATGAAAGATAAATGCGTACTATTGATATTTGAAAAGGACTGACGTTCGGTCGATTGCGCCAAATTCACATGCGCCAAGTGGATAATTATAAAATATTTCTAGGAGCTTTTAGAGTAGCTACATGGACTAGAAATGAGGTAATTAATTTTTCGAGTATAGGCTTAGCGGAGTACTACGCAACGATATTCTTGCACTACCCGTCAATTTTACACGCGGCAATATACGTGTCATCGTGTAAGAAATGTCCATGCCCGTGAATTATCGTCCCCGCGCCCCCCCCACTGCCCTGACAAACTTATACGTTTGTGAAAGTCAGAGCCACATGTGTCTCTATTAAACGCAAAGTATAAACCATCCGACGAACTATCATTTTCTGCTTAAATAATGAGAAAAACGAACGAACTTTCATGAATATATATATATATATATATATATATATATATATATATAAAGTAAGTAACTTGCAACACTCGCGTTTTCATATATCGCTTTTTTAATTATATACCATTATCCTCCGAAGATTCGAAATGTGTGTTATTGATCGAGCGACGGCAAGGATCGTTTCGCGTTTATATATATGTGTATATATATATACATTATCGTATACACACACACACAATTATTGCTTTGATGCAGTGTATCTTCCGCGCGGATGAGCGCCCTAAACATAGATATATATACATACACATATTTGTATATGTATAAATGTAATGTGATAATGGAAACTAAATAATAGTGAAAAGGCCGGGCATCGAAGGAAAATTTAAATCTAAGGTGGAGGTGTTAGTCAGTTTGTCCATTGCTAACATGATAATATTTAATTTTACTTGATTTTTAGTAGTAAGTTCTATTTCAAATTTTTCGAGTATGATCATAAACAAGGACAGTCTGACTGTCATTATTTTCGTATAATATATTATAGTATAAAGACTGTACGGCCGATAACAATAGTTATTAATTTAACGTATATGTATACATTCAACGCGTGGTAACGCGGCGTAGGGAAATGATATTTTCCGCGCGTAAATGCGATCTACATTTCTCGCTGTGCAATATTGCGTCCGTTTTTTAGCATGAAAAAGCACGATTTCGCGCGAAAATTTACTGTTATTGTTATTATTATTATTATTTTTCGTCGAGGCTTATTATACCACAGAGATACTTAGCGCGTTACAAATCACTCGTTATCTCAAAAGTGCCTGTTTTCGAGTATCTTGGAAGTAAAAGCGGTGCATTTCGCTTTTGACCTCGAGCTCCGGGCGCGCAGTAAATGCATCGGCTTAAAGTTCGTGCATTCATACTTGTGAACACGTTCACTTATTATAAACGGGGCATATTTTCTCTTTGCCCCCCTCAAGCCAGGCTGCTCTCTCCGAGGATCTCACCGGTTACATATACATGTATACGAGTACATATTTACTGCTGTTTTTCGACAGGGCATCGTGACGTTGATGTGGCCCAATCACGTAGAAAGAAAATATTAAAAAAGTAAATAAAAATGCAGAACGCGCTAAATCGCTTATCTTCGTTTCTCCAACGATTGAAAAAAATGAACGATATATTATATACTTCTTCTGTGAAAATTAATCACAACAAACTATTTTCTGTTTTTCATTTTCATTTATTTATTCCTGTCGACGTTACGACTGCCGATAAAGGGCCCTCTTGAAGACGTATCGTTTAATTTAGCAACTAATAATACCTTCAATAAGGAATTCAATTATAAAATATAATCAGCGAAATAAAGTCAAACTTAATATAAATATATTTAATAGTCATAAATAATCATAAATATATTTATATTAATTTTTACGTTATTTTACTGATTGTGTTTTATAATCGAATACTGATTCCGTATTGGAGGCAATATTAGTCGTTCAATTAAACGATACGCTTTGGAGAGGGCCCTTTATCGGTAATCGAAACGTCGACCGTAGGATATAAACGAAAATTAAAAAAGAAAGGTTTCTCGTGATCAATTTTTAGAGATCCCTTATAATTATATTAGCGAGCGTAATAGCGCATCGTATGGTATATTGTGTACGCGATACGTAGCCAAGTGCCGAGGACGGGCGACGGTTGCAGCGTCGAATACCAGAAGGGCTTAGCGGGCATTGCGTGAAACAAATAGACGAAACTTTCCCCTCCCCGTCGATCCAGAGCGCTACTTCCGCGAATCCGGGAGCGCCCGCTCCCTGCTTAATGCGCTCGTTCAACGCATTGGCGTCGCGAAGCTCGTGACGCTCATGACGCGAGGACGTTGATCTGAATTCCATATATATATATGTAGCTACATTGTTCCACGTTGATACAATTTTAAATATGTTTTCTTCTTGGAGTACACCAATGTATGTACACATCATAAACGAAAGAATTGACAAATTACAAGTATATTAAATAAAAATTTTATATTTACATCGTAATTGCTATATTTTATGATTAAATACATAATTGAATTACTAAAACGAACTTAGTAGCTTAGCATAAGTGTCTAACACTAATAACAGAGTATAGACCTTTAATTATTATTTAATATTATTGTCAGTCGGAGATTATTTAATTTATTAATTGCGTTCGCATTGTCACAGATGCAAGCGAAAATCGCACGGACACGTCAATATGCATTTATTCATAATTATACGCATTGGTGAAGAAAAATATGTGTACTTACAGGTCGAAACGGCATAATTAGAAAAATTTTTTCTATGGGTTATGATATTTTCAATGATAAAGGGAAAAAGTTAGAATTTATACACGAGACCAAGATATCAAGATATATGTGATTCAAACAAGGCGATTTATCAAGATGGATGAATCAAGTCGCGTGGCTTTGGGAGGGCATGGAATCTTACGAAAATGGCATACATCCGCATAATGAAGGGAATTTTTAACGTTCGAATCGGCTACTCTAAGAATAAGCTACTTGCATATGAAGAATAACGTGCGAATTAATTTCAATAAAATTTGTGACACACAGTTGGAATACTCTCTTGTGTATGGTGTGTGTGTGCGCGCGCGCGCGCGTGTGTGTGTGTGTGTGTGTGTGTGTGTGTGTGTGTGTGTGTGTGTGTGTGTGTGTGTGTGTGTGTGTGTGAGCGCGCGCTCGAGCTCCAAGCCTTATTTATAATTTCTGATCAATATAGCGAAGGCGATCAATGTCTACAGACACCATAATTTTTACATTACATTCAATTATTAAATCATCAAAAATTAATACGATTTTCGACGACATGGAAAGAGCAGCATTAAGCACGACGACGTTCTACCTTCGAGTGAGTTTTATTTTAAATGGATTTAACAAGAATAAAAATAAAAAATTAACAAAGTCAATTGCATAAAATTTCAGGACGAAAATCACATTTCTAGCCATGCGTAATAAAGTATAGAGGCAATAATTCCGGTCTCCAGTTCGATTCGTCCGCTGTAGGCGCTGAGTATACAGATATATTATGTATATTTATCCGATACGCGAATCGCGACCTACAAGTCAAGGACGCGCTCGCGATACAATATGTATATATATATATATATATATATATACATATATACATATATACATATATATATATATATATATATATATATATATATATGCAAGTTACACGAAATTCCCCTTCCCCCTCTATATATACTGACTTAATGAAATCGGGCAGTGCAGCATGGGAAATAACGAGGGCCGTTGATTTGCCTGCGTTCCGTTAGCGAACGGTGGTTGGGGGGGGGGCTCGGAGGCGCGGCAGTAGAGCGCAAAGGGCGCTTCGCTTTTACACCTCCGGTATCGATGTATATCTATACCTGCGTGTATATGCACGTATGGGGCTCCGCAATGCGATTTGCGTAAAAGGTGGAACGGGCTGGAATCAAGAGGTATGCTCTTTGCTCTTTAAGCGGAGAAGGAGAAAAAAAGATGTAATTCTGCTAATCCTTCCGCGATGGACGGACGATGTACGATATTTTTACCAATTTTTCAACTTTTCCTTTTCTTAGTATTTTTTTTTTCTTTTTTAGTAATGGAACATAATTCAAGTTTCTTTTTCAATGATCAATTCGTTGATTCAGTTGCTTATAATTTCGAATTATAAAATATGCATAACTGTTCTCATTTTCATGCCGTTCGACGAGTTCGCTCGAAGCATTCATGTAGAATAAATGCAAATACAAGGCATAAATTAATCGAGAAGATCGAGAGTCAGTTAATTGTACAAGTAACATTTTTAAATCGCGACTACTTTTTATTCGATCGGCTATATATATATATATATAATCGTAAAATTTTTATAATGTTGCTAAATACCGTCCGAGTATTCTGTGCGTACACAAATACCCGGTACATAACGAAAGCGCCTATATGTACACAGTGAACTCGTAAATTCCGACCCGTTACCACTGCAAAATTCCTCTTCGAAAACTGCGCACTTATATAGTTTGCCTCGGAAGGAATCAATAGATCGGTTATAAAACAAGTATAAATTCAAGCGACTAAATTTAGTACAACATAATCCATAGAAGCATAAACATCGACCGCACGACCATTAAGAGACACATCTCTCTTTCTCTCTCTCTCTCTCTCTCTCTCTCTCTCTCTCTCTATATATATATATATATATATATATATATATATATATATATATATATATATATATAGTAAAATCCCAGCCTTTGCCGAACACATGTAAATAAAAGTGAGCGTTCAACGAAAGTTAAAGCTCTACTGTGGTAAGAATTCAAAGTCTCGCGTTAACGATCATCGTTCGATATATATATATATATTGATAGAGGCATTTACCATACAGAAAAGAAAAGCTCGCGAATAAAATCGAACTCGCTCGACAAAAAAATTCAAAGGTGTATATATATGTGGTCGTATAAAGTGATTATGATCGGGCGGTAAAATTTAATGCTCGACGACGACTCCTACCCCCCCCTCCACCAGCTCGTTACGAGTATGTAAGGATATACGAAACGCCCACCGGTCCAAACACCGGGAAGAGAGCAGGGTTTTGGTAAACTTGACTGATTGCTCGGATAATCCGTCTAGGAATTTCGGCGGGTCGAGCGAGCGAGCAAGCGAGCGAGTGGGAAAGAGAGTATTACGCCGGGAGGTGGGATTAATAGAAGAAGACGAAGAACAGAGCCTTCCTAATTCCGAGGATCGAGGGCTCGAGGTGTTAGTCGGGACGAGCGTCTGCAAGAGGAATTACGTATCGACGGAGTATTAGACGGGCATCCGTGTTTATTATATACGTATATATATGTGTATGTATATATATATATATATATATATATATATATATATATATATGTATGTATATATAAGTTAGCTATGGCTTTTTTTTCTTCCTTAAAAGCGCAGGTTGATCTTTGATCTCGCATGCGGAGCAAAATTCATTGCGGGTTCTTTAAAATTTCTCTGTTAAACGAAGAGAATTGTTTTGGTTACGGATTATTCAAGGAATGTTTAAATTTCGTTCAGATTATTAAAATTAAATTAAGAAACGAATATATATCTATAACAGCCGTGTGCGTAATAAGGCTTCGTCAATGCCTGTCTTCATACTCATCAGTCTCGTAACGAAATTTAAGACCGATACAAAGTCATAACCGTATATAAAAGAACATGACTAAGATCTGATTTATGAAAATATCAGTTTTGGCAAGAATTGTTTTTTAACTATAGATACTGTACGATCTATATATTATTTTCAATTTGCGATGAATTAAAAAATTAAATGCTCCTGGAATACTCGCGATTATTGCGATTCATATAGAAAACATACTTTTATCCATATATTTATAATTATTTACAATATCTAATTCAAAAATTAAAATTAGCTTAAAAATTTTCAAAAATTTTTTCTCCTGATTTAAGAAACATTTCTATATAAGTTGTCACCTATTTAAAAAACAATAAAAAAATAACTATTTGTTCGGTGACCTGACAAAATAAATCTTCTTTTTATCAATAATTTAAACGAATATTTAATATGCGAATATTTATTATGTCGATAGAGAAAGTTTCAGATTTAAAAACGAGATCTACTAAGTTAAAAAATCCCCTAGTGAGATTAAAGCTGCGAGAGTAAAAGTTTGCGTCGAGCGTATGTTTGCAACTTATGTGTTCGTTAATTTCGCAATATTTCGGATTAATAATGGAAATGTTTTATTACTAGTAAATTCAATTGATTTCCGAAGAGAATTTAAGAAATCTAAAGTTTCTGGATTTCTTTCGAATGCTGAATTTTACTTCTTTAGTTTTTTAATCAACCAAGTTATGAATAATTTATCTGTATTTAGGGCACTAAAATACGCGTAATCGAGACTTTCGTGTAATTGTGCGAATTTAAAAGACCATAGGAACAAGCATGATTGCCCATACTATTGTATTTCATTCGCTTTCTGATCATTTTTTTTTTTAATAATTTTATCACTTCAATGTAATGGTTTGACATATGTAAAACTATTATTCTTTAAAATCATTTCTGCGCCATCTTACTATTTATATACTGGTATAAGTAAATGATCACGTAATTGACAAACGTAAAGCCGAAACTTTCCTGTGACAAGAAAATATCAAGGCAAAATAGACCATCCAAAGACTCATAAAGAACGAAGAGAATCTTTCAATTGTCATTATTTGATCAATGCAGAAACAATACCTCGTATTGGCTCAGCGCTAGTCTACAACAATTCGTACAATTTTTGCGCGCCTACGTTACAAATGAAATTTACAAACTCGATCTCTTTATATAACCCACGCGCAGCGCGCGATTGGAAACCTCATAGAGAGCGCCGAGAAACGGGATATCAACGCGAGAGCGGACGCGCAATAAAACAAAGCTCCGGGGTACTAAGCAACCGTGTAAATTGAAAATTGAAGAGGGAAAAAAAACGTACGGGAATACAATTGCTCGAGTTCGAGGGAGTCGTCATTTTGTTGGACCCGTGGCAGCCGTAAAAATTCCATTAAAAGACCCTTATTGTTTAGGGATGATATATATATATATATATATACATGTAGCCAGCTCAGGTGGGCTGCTCTCTGGGTGCGTTAAAAACTTCCAATGTACGCGATATATATATATACACAATCGCGACGACGTAACAGGCGTCTCGTAGGCGGTCTCGCCGAGCAAAGAAAAAGAAACCCTTTTGATTTCCGTCCCTTGTTTATCCCTGCGCGAGATCGAGAAAAGAGAGGGCTATATATTTCGAATCAAAGGGAGCGAATGCAACGGTTCGATGAGAAAACAAATACGTGAGCGAGTGCAGAGACTCACTGTACGTGCCGCGGAGAGCCGAGTTGTCGCAATATCATATACCACCCCCCTCCTCCACCACCCCGCCGAGTCGATTCGACGGGACGACCGCGGGGACTGTCCTAAAACAATAAGACTTCGCGATTTACTTTTGTATCGATGTCGTCGTGACTCTAATTCCGCTCGAAAGAGCTGAAGGAGAAAAAAATCAGGAACATTAAAAAAAAAATTTTCTTTAAACTTCCATTATGATTTTTGTATTAGGCGCGGTAAGAATATGTGTACAATATTAATTAAATTCAAGCACATATTAATTCGAACGGTATTAGAAAAATATTTTGTGGAATTAATGAATTATATACTAGATTTAATAAATTATTCTTTAATGTGACTAAAATTTTATAATTTTATAACATATTATATTGCATCAGATGACATAATCGAAATATCACACAATTGATAAACTATATTTTCTTTCCAATGTTATCGGATTAAGTGAAAATTTAATTTCATAAAAAAAAAGAATTTTTCGGGAAGTCATTCTCAAGAATTAATCTGGATAGGCTTATAAAATCTAATTATAGATGACAGATCCTTACACTTTTAGATCTCTATAAATATTGTATTTGCTACGGAATTAAGATATCTGCTCTATTAATTTGAATGTAAAAAGGCATTTTTAAAGACGTGTGCCAAACGGTCTAGAGCCAGCCACTTGTTACCAGGAACAGAAAAAGAACATTGGTCTTAATTATACGAATATCATTTCAACAAAAACAATAGAGCGTACCATTCGTCGTATGAAAATAAATGAAAAAATTTTTTTTTCACCGCACTCGAAACATTCAAAAGCTCAAATTTCTTATAATTGTTCGTACTTCGTGGTGAAAAAGCAAAATCATAAAACAAAACATTGAAATGATGCGCTATAAACAATTACTGAAATCGAGTTTAAATAAGAAAATAAAAAATTTCAAAGACACTCGAGAAGAAGCCCATCGTAAAGCGATGGGCTACGCGGAAATGTCTTCTGGGCGATTAAACTAAGAGTTCACGTTAAATTAAGAGTTTACACTCTAGGCCACCTGCCGGCCTCGTGAAGAAGACGACGGTTCGTCTAGTCTTAAACGTAACCGTGCCTCATCGAAAACTGAAGGATTTCTGATAAATAAAAGATATTTAAATTGTATGCGAAGGATATTGCATTTTAAGCCTAACAGCTGGCCATTAATAGTTGTGTACAATAATAGTTGTTATCAGTAGATTTAATTAGATCCTTTCTAAATTTCATCCTTTAAAAAAAATATTTTTTCTCAGATATTTTTTCCAAAAAGTAAAAAATCTTCGTATTGGTCTTGATCGCCTGGAATTCATGTCGGTATTGACTTATCGATTATGTCAATTGATGGTCGGCCAAATTGTTAACCGGATAAACATTCGTCAGCGCATGTGTAACGAGAGCTTCGCTTTCCAATAACAACAAAATATTTATTCATTTTACGACACGGGTTGCATTAAAACCTTTTGAAATGCTGTTCTTTCGCCAAAGCAATCGCGCGGAGTAAAGATTGTCGTTAAAACGAAACTCTTTAGACTGCACGATGATATGCCCAATAAGGTACTGTATTTTAGAAATGCGAAAGCGTTCGTTATTTTTTACTAAATGTTAATTAAGTTGAATTAGTATCTTTGGTATTCCTTTTTCAATGACATAAACTTCCTTGGAAGATTAACACGGGGCGAAAAATCTTGTTACGATTCTAATGGTTAAAACTCATTCGTATCTAATTTAAGACAGTGGTCGGTTCATCTCGCTAATCGAGTCACAATCCCCTTGGAAGTTCAGCGATAAAACGATTCGAGCAAGAATGAAAGCGCAATTTACGTAAACAGTATATATATATATATATATATATATATATATATATCCTGCGCGCGAATATAGAGGTGGAAAGTGTCGGAGAGCGCGTAATAAAGTTGAAACGAAAACAACGAGTTTTAACGCTGCTGCTGTAAGAAAATTAATTGTTAGACGCGGCGTAAGTCAAAAGTGTGTGTGTGTGTGTGTGTGTGTGTGTGTGTGTGTGTGTGTGTGTGTGTGTGTGTGTGTGTGAGTCGGTGTATAGCTAAAACGTACAATCACAACGAGCACTTTCGCGCACAGGAAAATGAAATAAAGCGCGCATTCCGTAGAAACGACTCCGGCTTTAAGCGCGAGCATAGCCACGTCTGAAACTGAAATCCTTACGGAGGAAGACAAATCTGCTATATATATATATATATATATATATATATATATATATATATATGACACCAGAGTTGCAAATGTGATAAAAGGGACCTTCGCGCGGGAATTAACGCGCTGCCACGTCAAGTCTCTCTTGCTTTCTCTTCCTCTCCCTATCCCTTCCTCCCACCCTCCCCCCTCACTTCGCTGGCATACTCCCTGCAGCGCGAGCAGCGACGATGCTTTTGTACAATTTTCCTGGGGAACTCCGAGCTCCGATTAAGCGACACTGAGGGGGACAGCCCGTCGTTTTTAAGTGCTTCGAGAGGATTTACGCCCATCCCCTCCGCCCGCAGCCGCTCCTTTCCCATAATGAGACGAGCCGATGCGCTGGCGATAAGAGAACATCGACCGTGCGCTATCATTTCTTTTGTTTCTTCCCTTAATTCTTTTCTTTTCGACTCCGAGGTGCGATGAGAAAAGCCGTGAGAAAAGTGAACGAAGTTTACATATATACTTCATCGTTTGACGTTAGTGAGAGCGATCGAATATGTGTGTGTGTGCGTGCGTGCGCGTATGGGCATGAATTGTTACAAATGCGTGTATGTATATGTTCTGCTATACATACATAAGCCCGCGTATAAAGGCCACGATAACAAAATTAGGCTCCATCAATCTCCCCGAAGCAGTCTGGCATGACAACGTCGATTATTATATAATTAACTGGATTAAATTTTAATGGGCTGAGAGCTAATTTTTATCTATTCCGTTCGGAGACAATGAATTTCGTTATATATACATATATATATATATATACTTTTCAGTAAAGGACAATTTGATTTTAGAGCGATTAAAATGAAATATATAAGGAAGGTTGGCTTTCAAGAGAAAGACGAATACCATCATAGTATAAAAGTTCTCTATAAAAGTTTAACAAAGTACTTTCGTCCATTCTACGCGAGAATAAAAGTTCTCTCTGCATGCTGACGACGACGATGACGACGACGAATTCAAAATGTAAAGGAACTTTCCGGTAAGGGGCAAAAATAAAGTTTCTTCTTTTTTTCTCCGCCTGCAATTTGGCGAATGAGCGACTATTTACTTTCTCGCTTTTTCCAATGGAAAATACTATATAGAAGAAAATTCTCTCTCTCTCTCTCTCTCTCTCTCTCTCTCTCTCTCTTTCTCTTGGGTTGAACGCAGCAAAATAATTTATGTATAAATTGGAAAAAAGATCGAATACGCAGAAGACGAAGCAACTATTCAAACATAAGGAAAGCGGAAATGCACTGGTGCTCGATAAGTGTGATATATATATATATATATATATATATATATATATATATATATATATAATAACAAACAACACATACATGAATCAAAGGAATCGCGTGCGTCGGGTATAACAGAGAGTGGAAAGCATCCCACATCAAAGAGGAAAGGAAGATGAGAGACGGGCAGAGAGAGAGAGAGAGAGAGAGAGAGAGAGAGAGAGGAAGGAGAAGAAAGGTGGAAAGTCAGTGAAGCCGAGAGCTACTAATCGTATTTCCGCCCCTTATATGAGTATATACGTATGCATATATATATAGGTAGACCCATGCCGATGCACTTCCACGCTCATACATGTAGCGAGAGACCTTTGAAGCCTTTGTACACACACACGCACACACACATACACAGCGAATTCATTTCATTTTCGCGGTTGGACGCTGCTGCCTGCGGTTGTTACCGATGGGAATGTGCTCTTCGTCCGTGCAACTCCACCTCCCGCTGTCTTCATATACCGTTTATACTCGGGCCAAGGCGATTTCGACCTCTGTGGAAAAAGCTCGACAGCACTGCCCCTTTCTTCTTCAATTGTATTATAATTAATCGCCGGCATGGGGAAAAGAGTGCGCGCGCGCGCGCGCACGCGTGTCAAGGGAGAAAACGAAAATACCACAGGGAGGGTAAAATTTAACGGAGCTATATGCAGTGCATTGTGTAATGCTTTCGATAAGAAAGGCGCACTTTCAATCGCGCAGCCAGCCTTGCTTCGTGCCCGACTTAATAATAATTCTCCGGTGTTTTCGCTACCGTTGCAGAGCTTGCTAATGAAATACATCGACTCGGCAGAACGAGTTCGCGCGAATTCAATAGCCCCGCAATTATTCGTTTATCGATCCTTCATAATATTATCCTTAACTTAGATAACAGAGGAATCGAATGCATTTACATGCTCTGATCGATCAAGAGATTCTCGTTCAAGGTCGGATCGTGGGTGGGGGGTAGGAGGGCGCTAGGACAGCTCTAAAGAAGATTCGTTTTCCATACGTTCACTAAGGCTATTATCGAGCATATCGTAACGTCGCGCAATATTAGCCTCTACTCGAGCGACGACAAAACTCCCATTCGTACGGCGCTTGGCTTTCATCCCAATTCAGATGAAAACCCGCTGCTTCGGAATATGCGTCGAAAATACATCTTCATGAACAAAAATTATTTTAAGAATAGAATTCATCATTTGTTTATAATGCATGTATAATTTACTATTTAAAATTCATCAATCGATGTAAAATCAGTTATTTTTTTTTAAATACAACATTATTATCAATAAAAGTCATACATCGATTTAGTAATGATGTTCTTTAACTACAAAATTTATTCTGCACGAGATTTTTGTAACGAGAAAAGCCGATAACGCCCGAGGAAAATTGCATTAAAAAAGGTACAGTGACAGTATGATATCGTTTTCGATCTTAGAAGCGAATTAAATAGTCCGGTCGCACGGGAGGGCTCTCGTCGCACCACGTGCGATACTACCGAAGTAATGAAGATATAAGGCTTCGCCATACATTAAATCATTCGTTTCATTTTCAATGAAAGGGATGAATTTCTTTTTTTTAATAAACAAATCAAATCTGGCCATTTGGGAAGCGGGGGAGGGATTGTCCTTGTATCGGAAACGGTCAATTTTCGCTCGAAAAACGCTAAGTCACCGAGGGGGGCCTCGGATTTGGCTGTGACGGCCCTCTCGCGCCCCCGAACTAACAAACATTAGATCGACAAACCATTTTTACGTAAGGAATTAAAGGACTGGGCGAGGATAGAAGTCCGGGTAAAGTAATATTATATCAGTTCAGCTCCGTTCGAGACGGGAGCTCGTGTCTATCAGCCCATGCTCTCGCGTCGGCTCTCATTATATCACACCCTGCATTCATTCGTCGCTTAGTACACACTACGCGGATCAAACTCTTAAAAATTGGCAATGTGACTAGCGCTGCTCGCAACAAGCATAATAGCAGATGAAAAATTTTGACGATACTACAGATGGCTATGCCGGAGACAAGCGAAGAAACGAGAGTTCTTACAGTCACTAAACAATAATTTTTAATTTTTTCACAAGCGATTTGAAGGGTCGAATCTCAGTATTTCTCTGAAACATCCTACAAATCTCGGTCGATCGGTGTAGATCATCTACTTAATTTTATCGAACGATCGAACACTCGTTCTATAGTCAAAGAAAATTTGATTTTGATCTTATTGTTACAATAAAATGTTTAATAAACGTGCTGTTACATATTTAAACTTGAGAATTCGATATGCTTAGATCCCGTGAATTTCAACGATTTAATTGGACATTGAGTTAAACACATACTGTGGAAACACCTACAATATTTTTAAAATACTTATTATATAATGAACACATATTAATGTGTAAAAGAAGGCGTTTTTCTGACTTTACAAAGACTCGCCCATCTTCATTAAATTTAGCCCCTTAATTGATCCGCCCGTGTCTTTCTGATTACGCTCTTTCGTTTAAAAGATAAAATACTTTTACGCGATTTCTCCCATAATATACTTTCAGAGCAAATTCAACGAAGAGCGTATCGACGAAGAAACTTATACGAATACTTGAAAATCCTATCGTGTTGTAAAATTGCGCACGATTAATCAATTTCGATCCGCTACGGGGCAATCGAGACCACTTGAATTACACTCAAGTCTACAAGCACATAAATGTATATCTATATACATTTATATACTATACACATATATATACTCTATCCATCCACGTATGTCTGGATATCGACGAGGACGAACGTCGGGCGAGGAACGCGCGGTATGGAAGGCCCGCGCTCGAGCGAGAAGGCAAATTTACAGAGGACGGTATACACGCGTATAGCCATCGGGCTATCCTGCCAAGTGAGCGAATGAAGCTACGAGAGCTCGTTAAAGATTGCTCCGCTGATTCCCGAAACGCGCCTAACGCGAAAAACGATTAGACGGTGATTTTTAGGCGTAGAATGATTAAGAAATTCATCCCAATATAGAAATGCAAGATTAAATCGGTAAAAGGAACATCTAGTTTTTTATTATTGTGCTTTAATTTCGCTTTCAAAGCATGATTTATTTATTCGAATAATAAGTTTCCGTAGCAACGATTATGGGAATATTAAGAAAAATTTATTGTTTTTATTTTAGGTTTTTTAAAATAGACTTTTGTTATTAAATACATGCATGTGTTATTTTTTAAGATTCTTTTTTATTTTCCGCCGCTACCCAACTCCTGCGGACCTGACGTTTCCCGAGTTTGCCTCGTGACTCCCTTCATTGTAGATTGAAAATCCGTAAAGGGATGAGATAAATCTCCGAAAGAATTAATAACGGTAATTATTACAATAATAATTATTTAATTAAGAAACTTTTTGTACAATTTGCAAACACAAATGAAATAATAATAAAAATTTTTTCATCGACAACAGTTGTTCCAGCAATATTTAGACTTATTAAATAAAAAAAGTCAGAATGACTCGTTAATGTAAAGAAAAGATTGAAAAAAATTTTTTTTACAAACATTGTATATTACTTATTTCCCTTTCAAAACAATTTTTTAATGTCAAAAACAGCTATTAAAGTGCATTCATCGATAAAAAAAACACCAATGTATTGACTTGATTATATCCTACTCAATTCGAAAATAAGTTTTAAGTTCTCAACTCCTTTCAGGGAGAATATAATTTATAAAATAAGTATTTAAAGATGAATTAAATAAAAATTAAACTTTGATGAATAATTATATATATATACATATATATAACGAGTTTATCATAGATAAACGAATTGACATTGACAGCTCGACATTGTCTACATTTAGTATACATAGAGGCTTATACGCCCTGGGAAAAAACAGCTGAGTCAAGATTACGGACCCTCGATAAAACACAAGAAATTCACGTTCATCAATCATTCGCGCCTTTTACGGGAATATGCCCCTTTTTTCCATAATGCGCGAGCTTTCATTCACATTGACGAGGCCTTTATGCGCTACGGCATATCGACGTTTATCTAATAAAGCTTTGGTGTGTATAGTTTATTAGAGATTAATTTTTATGGATATACGACCATATACGAAATTCGCTGTGTTAAAGATGAATTATTCAAAGGTCGCATTGGCAATGATAAAGTAAAGTTAAAACAGGTATAAGAATATTAAGCGTTATAAAAATCACGATACTATCCAATGTATATTTATAAGAAGATATTGTTATATAGAGGAAAATTCTTTGAGCACTGCAAAATTCTGGGATATTTTAAAAAATCGTTTTGCTCGCGTTACTTCAGTTAAAATCAGCCAGTCGAAAGTATTTCGATCGAAAGTACCAGTCCCTATTTGTTTATCAAGTAAAACATTCAGTTTATAGCAAATTGTGTCAATAATTATTATGGAAAAATTTTGTCAGTTAATAATATCTTCTCATCTTAATTTTCTACTTCAAAATACAATAATGAATATAAATAAAATTACGCAGTCTTCTAATTTATTTATAAAAAGAATATTAAGCCATCTATAGATTTCTGAAATAATTATTCGTCGTTAAATTGATAAATAAATTATTTAAATACTACATATTCGATGAATAATTAGCGAGACTTTTTATTCGAGAGCTTCGAGGCGTAAGCTTACCAGTCTATATACACGGACTTTTAAAAAAGAAAATGCCCTGAAGGTATGGATTCTATATTGTGTCAATATATATAATAGTGTATTCTTAAAGAATTGTAATTGCATTTAGTTAGATACATAGATCATTTCTTATATAAAAGAACATTAATGCAAATTTTTAATTTTGGAAATTTTTTGCATACTTAAAAGTAATATTTGATGATTTCATTTCTTTCGTTTACTATGAAATATTGAAACATTACAATAAGTTTTTAAAGACTGTAATTACATAAAATCTATATATATATATATGCAACACGATGAGAATATGAACACAACTATAGTACCAATTCACCACAATCGATAAGGCTGGAGGTTTTTTTTAGACTTAAAATAAAGTAAAAAAAATTTTTAGGGAATTCATGAAATGTTTTATGCTTCAATATGAAATTAGGAAAAGGCGGCCAAATTTTGTTATATATAAAACGTATGAAGGCCATTGGCGAATTGCAAGTCATATTGCCATACTTTCAGGGGCCGTCAACGCGGCCCTTATATAAATTAAGAAGATTATCCTGAAGAAGTTTTTTTAAAAATTTTTTTTCCGTCGGAAGGTAACTAAATAATTGTTTCAAATGAAGTGTGTGTGTGTGTGTGTGTGTGTGTGTGTGTGTGTGTGTGTATAACTTAAACGATACTTGGTTCAATTGGTTAATCGAAAAATTTTATAATCATTTATTCAACCATTCTATTATTATATAGCTACAGTCAAATAATTAATCGTTTTTGTTTTATATGCTAATTTCGCTTCGTTCTATGTATAAAACGAGATTTCACAAATATAAATCACAGTGCCAGTCAACAATTAGCAAGAAATAGGCGCGATAATTTGAGCCTTTCGGGCTATATATTTGTATAGGATAAGATTTCACAATAAATTTCTCGCTGCAGATAGGTGTAGATATATTATTTAGATAAAATTCAAATCAGCCTGAAACCAAGCGAGCGAAAGAATAGAATACTTGACTTATGTTCGCAGAAAAAAAACAATTATATATATAGTTCTCGCTCGTATATTATATAAAGCGAGAGAATAGTGAATCCTCTTTCATTCGATGATATATACATTTTTATATCTTTGTCTTTTCTGTCTTTCTGTATGTGTCCGTGTATGTGTGTGCGTGTGTGTGTGTGTGTGTGTATGTGTCGCAGAGATCCGGAGCAGAGTTACAACATTTATTCGCTCGTATCCAAGAGATAGGACATCGTATCTATACATTTCTCAAAAAAGAAACTTTTCAATGCATTCTGCTAATAAATAAACATTTGCGCACGGTTCGTTAATATTTCTGGATTTTCTGTTATCATCAAGATTATTTCAATCGGTTTGCCTTTAACAGAGCTTTTAACGACGCAATTCTATCAGAATTCAATCGATGGAGCTTATCAAAGCATTCCGGTTTTGTACTCGACGGTGAAACAAGGTATTAATATAGAATGAAATTCCACGTGCTGCTCTCCCTTTAATTTACAGTAATAATTTGTAAATATTGCTTTGAAGATTCTATCGATAACAGGAACAAAGATATGGAAAATGGTAAATATAAATCAATGGATATAATCCCTTGTTGTCGAAAATGATGTAATATAGCTAAAATTAATTGAGAACTCGCTTATCACTTGGTGGAATGTATTAAAATATTAATAATGCAAGGTTAAAAAATAACAATAAAACAATTCGCTAGTTTCACAAATCTTTGTTTTATTATTATTTTTTAGCCCTGCTTTATTAGTATTACAACTTGGCTATTCGCAATGTTTCCACTATCAGATTTCTCGAGCTCTTCAAAGTTAATAGAAAACTATAGACTTCGGAATAGAAGCTCCCTAAAGTATACCGGGTATACGTTAAATTAAAGTAAAGGAAAATTTTACCCGTTTCGGTCGATACGAGTAAATCTCGGCTATTCAGTACAACTGGATAAAGTTAAACTGTAAAGTTTTCTTTCTCTCTGTAGTTGAAAAGTAAGTCAGTATACAACTTTACTGGTGTTTTTTTTCTTCAATTTTTCATTAGATAAGGCTCAAGACATCAATGAATCTGGTCGATCGATCCCAAAGGTAGTTTTACGCGCGTCTCTTTAGAAGACAGAATTTTTACAGATTCATTTACCAATTCGGGAACAACGTCAACTGAATAATACAACGCTCCGCGCAACTTTATATACAGAGATTTAAAAACTATTTTATGTCTTTCAAAAATGTATGTTCTTGTGATTATGTTTGTCGGTCCATTTATAAAAAAAAAAGAGTTATTGGGATTGAACAAATTTATGATATGTGGAAGAGCGAGTTAGGATTGCGGATTTCGAAAGCCAAATTAACAAAGAGAGTTTAAAGGATGCGCAAGCAGCAATATATGCGTGGCTTCGACCTATTTAAAAAGGAACGTTACTCGATCGTATAAATATCGAATACAGCTAAGCTATCGAGACTTCATGGCGCGTATGATATATCCGTACTCCGTCGATTTTTTCAGTAAAGGAAAGAGAGAAAAAAGACATTTAGATGCCACCTTAAGTGACAACAGCATTTGTTATACGATCGGTATGAAAAATATAATTAAATTTTTCGTCTTAAAGCTGTATAAACCTCTCATGGAGGTTTCAGTAAGCTTAAATAAATAAAAAAAAGTCAAATACAATTTACAATTAAACGATATCATTTTCCTTTCGTTAAAAAATTTGGACAGATACTGAAAAAATCGGATATATTATTTTTTATTTTTCTTTTAATCGAAATAGTATTTGTTATCGACCAGTTCTCTGTTGAGATGGAAATTGAGATAGAAAGTATTATGATATAAAAAAACGATATCCTCTTATTTGAAGCATTTCTGAGGCTCCGACGCATAGGATTGCGACTTTGGCTTCAGCGTTGAATATGTAGTTAAGGTTAACAGCCCTCAGAACAATACGAGCATTAAGTAACACATAGACACAGAGCGAGTATTAGTCTGCAGTTGGCGCTCCAAGTTTCTCAATTATTGGTTAGTCCAACTATTCCCAATAGAATCGGATTTTGTTTATTACGAACAATCGTTTCAAATTCATAATTCAGACTGAAGCGCGGGTTTATTTCTAATAACTGTTCGTTTCGCGCGAAGACCTATGTAATTAAAATTATTCAGTTAAGATCAGTAACAAAGTATTTTCTCTATAATTAAAATAATAATCACAATCGTAATAACGATAAAACTTTATATAAGTTTACTTCGATTAATGTAATGTTAGTGAATTGTTAACAAAAAATTTCACATGCTCGATAATAGTCAATAATATCATTGACGAACAATAAGTTTTGTAAAAATCTCACGGGGAAACTATTTGCAAAATTTATTGCATGCGCTTTTTATTTTTATCGTTAAAAAATCATTTTTAATCAAAATCGCATTTGCTCGCGTTTTTGAAAATAATCGGAAATGAATTTTCAATCGACTTAGGCTACTTAATCACGGTTTAGTCCACGCGTTATTCAATCTCTATCCGTGGACTTTGCTCAAGATCGCGCCGTAATGTGTAATTTAGTCCATCTGTATCTTGTTCTACTTAATGATAATTAGCGAACAATTGTCAAATCGCTCAATTTTTTCAAGAAAACATTAGCGAGAGGCAATCTATGCACGCTCGAGGGATCAATAATAATCTTTACCGAGAGAAAATCAGTACTCGTCCCAGGACAAATCGAACCACTCAGTCACGACCCGAACGATATCTAAGCACTTTTCTCATATCGAGCAGCAACCTAACACACCGCTTGAGCTATCGACTTTACTATGACTGAACTCTGGTCATGTCTTAAGCTGGTAGCGCGTTAATCGAGCATTTATCAATTCTAAAAACAACGATCAGCTCATATTATCTTGAAAGCACTCGGATCGTCTCAATGTGCCATCGTACTTTGCTTTCAATTCACATCAGCTAGCCGAAGCGGCTCACGTTCCTAAAAACTCGTTATTATTTATCAGTTTGTTGATGATTTTTGCACTGCGTAAATAATCCACCGACGATGATGAGATGGCCTCGTGAGCGAAGCTATTGCTAAGAAATTGTTATTCGCATAATTCTGAACTTGAAAGAAGATTAATACCGAGCGCTCGGTATTCCGAATTAAGACGTTCAATTTATCGATCAATCGCGTAAGCGTTCCCGTTGTATTCTTAAAACTTGAGCGAATAGAGCGAGAGCATCCTTGCCGGATATGAATGGTCAAAACCGAGTTATTGGTCGTTCATCCGTTTTGAGTAGCAAATGAGCCGATTTAAATTTGACAGTAGGTAAACGATGATACATTTAATACGATCTACCTGAGTATCGATTAGATCTGGATGAAAAAAAGGTTATCGACAACCTGTTCTCCCTTGCGATACATTTGAGGGAAGGCAGACGGACTGAATTGCATCAATCGGCACAGGATCTTTAACAACGAATACGGCGAGAGATTGGCCGTAAAATGACCTTTGATAAATTCACGGGAGATAATCTACGCTTTCATACGTTTTAGGTTAAAAAACACTGCACTTATGTTAAAGATACAATATAACCTTACAAAAATTTTGCTTAAGTGGCTTAAATTGATTTATCAAACATTTTTTTGATTGTTTTTAAAATACGTATAAGTAAGATTTTATTGTAAAATGATTTCGAAAGAAAAATCTATGCATATAATAAACTAAAATATGCAGTTTTTAAATTTTCCAGTTATAAATAACAGGTGTGAATTATAGCGAAATTAGATAATATTATCCTGATTTTATCGAGCATTGCTTTATATAATAATTATTATATTGAAAAAAATACCAATCATAAACATTTTAACATGAAATAAGCCTTCTTTGTATGATCATTCGTATTCGGTAGCGACGTTTCCATTCAACCGATACGATTCCGAGGCATATGCCATTTTTCCGCCTCGGCGACGTCTTCGAGCGCTCGGCGCAGTTTCATTGTAAACTTTAGATAACCGCGAAAAACTCATAACGAGTTCTTTATTGAAATTATGCCAATGAGAGCCGAGGGACCGAGACGCGGGCGAACTTTCGAAATAATATATAGACCGGCGAATTCTGGCTATTCAAACTATAATTTCGGCCAGATCTTCTTACTGCGAACTAAACGGGAAGAAAGGGAAAAGTTAATTAGTACTTATGAATGTCGGCATCATTAAGAGCTCGTCAGCGAATTTTCGATTTTGCAAACGAGTGCCCCTCCCCCTTCCCCCAGAATTATATAGTATTTTAATTAAAATTTTCAACCGATCTATATAATGTGAATGCATTTCTGATTGAATTTCTTCGCCTCGCAGTGTCGCGCTGACTTTGACGAGTTTTATTATTTCCATTAAAAGTGCTTTAAAATTTTGGACAGAAATCTCCTGTCTCGCCTATATTTTGACAAGCTGAATCTATCGTTATTTTTGTCCTAACACCCGCTGGTTATCAATAAATGGCGAAATGTGTCAAGAGATCGTGGAAAATATTAAAAAGCAAGCGAATCGAAAAATGAGAATTACCAAATTTTAGTTAAAGAATTATTGAACAACGATTAAATTTCGACTGGTTGAAATTGTCGAATCGATCTTATATTTCGATTATTATTTCTACCGTTACTATAGCACGAGTCATTTTTTCGAATTACCGCAGCAGACGAGGAAAAGAACTGCAGCAATCTAATAGTGGAATAGTACGGGGTCGATATCAAAGAAAGTCGAATGTCAGATTTTTATTGGCCGATAAAAAGAAATCTGGTCAATTTAAAAGAAAGGCTTGTTAAAAAAAAAAACACTTCTGCGTCAAATTTCACGTCTCTTTATTAATACAACAACAGCAAAAAAGTCTGTTAGGCGTAGATTATTTAGAATTTATTCACTCTTATCAAAGGAATTTTTTTTAAAACTTTTCGTTCTTTTTATCAATTTCAATAAGCTTACTTTGATGATTTTATTGCAGTATGATTCGGTTAGAAACAATTTTCACGTATCCCATGGTTTTCGGATATCTTTCAGATTTACAAAAACTCCATGGATCATCCGATTAAATTTGCTAAACTTGCATAATTGGATTTCCTTTGAAAATTCGAATTCGAAGTTTTGTCGCGCTAGTATAATTTACGACCGATTATTGTTTTTCAACTCAACGGATAGGGATCTGCGCTAAAGAGAAACGGTAATACTTCGAATTACGCGAATTAATCGCGCTTGTGCCAGTCACGGGCTTAAGAACCCCAGAGTTTCTATTTATTTGAAAGTTACGGCCAGGCTAAGGAGAACTTCGCCTCGCGACGTCTATACAAGCGAATGAGTTTCAATACCTATATATATAACAAACTACAAGTATTTTCCGAGCTAAAAATAACATTTAAATTAAATTACTGTCACCGGTAAACTATTTTAGTATTATATAAACTAATCAATAAATTATTTACTTAAAATTTCTTCGTGACGAAATTATCAAAAGATATTCTATATCGTTACAAGAGTCTAGTAGTTTATTTTAAGGTA
Source organism: Sycobia sp. Sy_11 (assembly GCA_018907035.1). Classification (NCBI taxonomy): domain Eukaryota; kingdom Metazoa; phylum Arthropoda; class Insecta; order Hymenoptera; family Epichrysomallidae; genus Sycobia; species Sycobia sp. Sy_11. Next base: position 428,951 of record JACCIC010000238.1, on the reverse strand, counting down.
ATTCTTTGAAGAAAAATAAAATTATGGACAATTTTATGGGATGCATTTGTTCAATTTATTTGAGGAAGTTTATGATTACATATAGTCTGCAAGAAAATTAAACTATTTCAATATAAAAAAGTATAATAGACTTTTTAATATAAACTTGATTAGATGTGTATTACATATATAGAAGCTGATAATATGGTCAATATTACAAGTTTATCTAAGACGGGAACGACTTGATCATCAATTTTAATGCTTAATCGCAATTTCCGGATCATTTTTGTACAAGGTACATACATAGAACTTTGTACAAAGCTAAGATAAAAAGTGTTAATTTATTGTTTTTACTATAGGTTAAGGTATGAAAATTCAAATCATTGTAAGTAAAATTTTTCAACTGTTTTACTTACTGCGCCGGAGGAATTTTAAGTTTTTAAAACGTTTCTCTACTTTATCAAGTAAAGCAATAAAATAAACGACTACACTTTCAAGAAGTGCCATTTGTCAAAAGCCTGAAATACGGATAAATTTATTTTTCACGAAAGAATACGGTGGGTTGAAAGAAAAAAAATATATGCTACGTGATAGTTATTAAAATTTAAATGATACTTAATGTATATAAAAAAATTAGTAAATAATCATTTATGTATATATATTACGAGCCTATATGTAAGCACTTATTAGAATTTAGAAATATCATAGAGTAAATGTAATTTGTTATTACTGCTAAACTTAAATTTTCCAAAAAGCCCAAAAAGTTACGTATACGATTAAGGCCAGATGTCAAAAGAAAATTACATTATATTTTATTGAACTTAACTCGGCTAACCTTCTTGAGATAATTATCGTGCTTCATAAATAAAAAGGAGTTATCACTGGTCTGCAAAGATTCAAAAATGAATATCACTGCTTATTTCTGCATTGTCAATGAATTTATAAGGAATTTACTTTCAAGGTCATTATATTATATAATGTCCTAATGTCCTAATCAAAAAAAGGAAGTATAACCAAGATTACGACAAATGAAGTATTGCCAGATGTCAAGAACTGAATCAACAACTATTTGCATCGGTCTTTCTTCTTTATACAATAATATTTTATGCTAATATAATGTCAGTCAGATTTCCCTTGTCTACAATCACGCTTATAGAATCTGAAATAAGAAAAAATAATACAGATTCTACGAGTATGACTATGAACAAGGACAGTGTAACCATCGTTATACAATTATTAATGGATTCTTTTAAACAGACCTGGAGACCGATAAAAATATTAATTACTTCAATTGACCACGTTCGACATAAGTGCAGTTTTACTCATTAATTAGGATTATAGCATATGCTTGTCAAGACACGTGAAGCAAAAGAAGCCCAATTTCCTAGACCCGTACACGTCTATACGCCAACTGACAAATCGCGTATCCAGCTACGCGCTTCCGCGGATTATCGGCTCCCCCCCCCTCGTCCCGCTGCCGATCGATGCCGCGGAGATCGCGCGATTAATGAGACGTCGCGCGGGCGCAGCCACCCCGCTTCCCCCAATGCTCCTCAATGTTTCCACCCCTTGCATTAAATCGACAACACGACGGGGATACACGTGTGTGCGTAAATCGAGGGAGAGATAAATTGTCCCAGAAGCCCCGCCGCCGTCGCAGCTGCATTATGACGATAATCGACTCAGTTTGCCGCATATATATATATATATATATATATATATATATATATATATATATAAGCCACCCCGAGCCCGCTGTTTATTCCTCCTCGTTCCAATCGAGCGCGGTGGCGGATTTGATACAAGGCTGGGGGAGAGGGGGATGAGGACCCCGCCGCGCACTCGTCCAAAAGACGTTGCGGTCGTGTTTGGCCACAAGCTCGAAATTCCGCGCGAGCTTCTTCCGGGAGCGTATACAGTTATCGCCATTTCGATCATTTAATAATCATAACAACAGCAATAACAAAATAATAATAATAATAATAACAAAATAATAATAATAATAATAATAATAATAATAATGCACTACGAAAATTGATTAAAGCAATCTCAATAGAAGAGAATTGCTTTTCGCGCGATCGACGACGATACGCGTATGTGTGCAGGACGAAGGCCTCGTTGCATGTGATGTGCGAGGGCTGAAACTTTTTTTGACATCATGAATATAATAGGCGAGTTATATATATATATATATATATATATATATATATATATATATATACATATATATAACTAATATACTGGTTTTGGCTTTCGTCGAGGAGACTTTAATGAAACAAGTTTCACAAGTTATACGTTCGGTTTTCATATAGATTTTCCAGAGCGTATACATGTATAGATATATGCTCAAATAGCTACGCAGCCTGTAGATGCGCGTATAACTTTAATTACGATTTTTTTTTAGATCCTTTCAAAAAGTAACAACAACAACAACAACATTTGATGGTGTTTCTAATATATTATATATATATATATATATATATATATATATATATACAACATGTATAATTCAAACAACTCTAATTGTCTATAGCCATCTAGTTTGATGATAATTCGAAAGACATGAAAAATGAGCGGCAAATCTCCATGACACACGAGATAACGTGCATAGATTCATATTTCGGATCTTAAAACCCGGTTTTTTAATAATACTTTTTTTTTGCACATATATACATACCCTGTATTATTATGTAAATATAAGCAGGACTTCATCGATATGACGGAATAACTGAACTTTCTCCAATACATAATTATCGCTTTATATTTGCAATACATACAAACGTTCTCCCGTTCAATTTTTCAATCCTTAAAATTGTATAAAAACTTTAGTCAATGCATAATAGCACGACCATCCGACGTGATGCACATGATTCAAACCAAAAATTCCCCTCTCCAATGTACATTGAAATTTGAACGAAGACCGGGCCAGCCGTGAGGCGAAGTTTATTAAAAACGCGTGCTCGTCCAAATTAATAAAAAAAAATCGCGTCGACACTGTCGTTACCTAGGCGTGTGTCCGGGTGTATGCGTGCGTGTATGCGCGCCGTGCACCAGCGTGTGCGCATCAGTAGTAACAAGCAAGCGCGTCTTCACGCGACTTTACCTCCCTCGAGGGCCGACCACACGCGCGGCTCGTCTGGGATGGATACGTTTCTCCTCCCCCTCCCATTTTCCCCCTTCAAATGCTCGGTAGAGAACACTTTGTCGAAGAATCTTCCTCCTCTTCCAAGGCACTCCCACCGCCCCCTCGCGTCGACGGCAGACCCTCTTCTTTGTAAAGGGGGAAAGAGAAAGAAAGAAAGAAAGGGGAAAAAAAACAACAAAATAACGGCTCGCGCGACTGGCGCGCAGATTGTGCGAAACTTTTACTCCGACGGCCGCAAAGCAGCGCGCACGTATCAAATTTGCGCGCGCGGCGCCGAGCGTCCCTACACATCTCGAAGAACTCCCCCCCCCCCCAACGTCGCGGGGTCGAGTTCCGGTGATTCGTATATTACTGTGTTATCTTATTATTACAGCGGGTAGCGTGGCGCTGTTTTCATCAGTTTTTTTTTTGTGTTTCTGTATACAACATTCTATTCGATTTTTATATACGCGTGTATTATATATATATATATATATATATATATATATATATATATATATATATATGCGTCTGGAAAAATGAAAGGACGTTGATTGGCATGGTCCGAAAAAATTGGCAGCTTTTTGTAGCTCCGATTCAATTATGATTCTGACATCTCTATAAAAAATCTTTATATTATTGAACTTTTTAAGCTTTTGGACTTCTCATAGTGGAAAGCACACGAGAATACTGCAAAGGTCCGTGGACCTCCCACACGTGTCAGAAAAAAATTTGTGGATAAATATTTAAAAGTAAAGTTTTTTAGAAATATCGTTAAAATCTTTGCGATTCCTCCATTGTACAGCGCTTGCAGATAAAGAATAATACGACTTAATAGATAGCAAAACTACCAAATGGAATCTACGTTTAATTTAATAATATCATTTTTCTATCGATTGGCAGAGATACGGAAAAAAAAGAAAAGTTTTTCAATTTAAACAAAAAGTATTTGCCAGTTATGTTGCTCAATTCTATGATATATTGCTTATTATTGAGTCAGCATTCTTAATTTTTACTGAAATTAGAAATATTTCATTTGCAGTGTCGTAATAGATTGAAAGCAAAAAAAAGTGCGAATGGGGTATCACTCGCGTGCCCGAAGAGACCAGATTTATGGCATGTAGAAGAACATTAGATCGTTCGTATAATTTAGTCCCTGAAGACGATCCGGGAGCGGTTCGAGACGTCGGACATTAACAAAGGTAAATTTAGGTGGTGGAAGCAGTCAGGTTATGCTTTTGCTAGCATAGTATATCGATTAATTTATTTTATTTTTATTTTTAATTAAATCTGTTTAGTTGAGCCATAATTTCCATATGAGATTCTACGGAGACGATTACAAACAAGAACAATCCGACTGCCATTATATTCGCATAGTAACTTATTGTATAAAGGCTGTAAAATCAATAAAAATATTTATTAATTTTATATTATTCATATATATTTCATTTAAGAATAGTTTATGGTCTGAGGTAAAGTATTAACTTTTATTATAGATGCTTATCCTTGTATTTTGATTTATATTTAGTATTGTTTCGTCATATCCCATGCCACAAGTATTTGCCTGCTCAATAATACCAATGAGACACCGCGCCGCGAGGATAAGTCTTTCGTTAAGGGTCAATTATTCGTAAATAAAACTTGCGAATTCGTGTAAATCATTGTGTGTGCAATATATATATATATATATATATATATATATATATATATATTGCTATTTGGATGTCTGCAATACTAAATTTGTATTTGAATTTCTCGGAGAAGGGAAAAAGGTAAATTCGTTTAACTGAATAGATACAATGTATAAGCGCAACGTCCCTCGCCTCGGTTAAATAAATTTCATTCATCCCCTTTGCAATCCGTAATATAACGCGGTATAAAGACAACTCGGCTCGCCTCGGCTTTATTGACTTATTGCGCAATTCAATTCCGATTGCGCCTTACGTAAGAAAACAAAGTGCACGGAGAATTGAAGCGATGTCCTGCCCCCCCCCTCCCCCGGTCACCGCCCGCTTTCATCGTGACCAATGCAGGGAATTGGAATTGCACACATCGAGCCGGAATGGATCGCGAGTATATATATATATATACAATATACATTAAAAGATGATGGCAAACGTCTTAGCTATATATCCCTTGTCCCTGGCGTTCGCGCTCCTCGCTTACGTAAGCAAGGAGCGCGACGAATGGGAAGGGGCTTTCGTAGCTCTAGAGACGATTTCGTGCCTCTGGCCGTATCACCGCTTCGTCCTCGCGTTCAGCAGCTGTACGCGCAAATATAGAGTCAAAGTGTACGGGTTTTGTTTCTTCTGCTTCTTCTTCTTCTTCTTCTTCTTCTTCTTCTCCTTTTGTTTTTTAATGTACTACTTTTCAGACTAGAGCACTCTATGTATTTCAATTGCAATTGAAAAAAATGATTCCTTTAAGAGACTCCAATAAAAGAAATTCCAGTTTCTTTGACAAATTATTTCATATTTATTTTCAAACTATGTCGCAATCTTGATCGAGAAACGACTTAAAATAATTTTAAGAGATTTCTAAAGATTTCAAATATTATTCCTTATGATTTGGCTTCAAAATCATTCATTACGAATAGTTTAATGATTTCACGGGGTGGATAACCTCTCGATTTTTCCTTCATTGCCAAAAAGAATAATCGGAATCTTATTTCTTACACGAAACTATTTTAAAAAGAACTAACTTGACACTTTAAAAAAAGCTTATATTGCCGTGTAAGTTATATTAAAAAAAAAAATTGGAGCGATCGACTGGTCAAACACATTGTAAAGCACGTATAATAAAAAAATCCATTCTTTTCACCACTACAAAGCTTCGACTAACGTTCTTTTCCGTTCATATCTATAATATAAAACAAAAAGAAAATCTACGAACCGTTGCCGAATCGTACTAACCGATAATCCTTTTGCAATTCGAGAACTTCAGCTCGGCGCATATATTACGGAATAAATGAATAAGGTGTCGTCGAATCTGCAGCCGCTCGGAACGCGTTTCGATTTGAGCCCGCGTTGGACTCGCGATAGAGCCTTTATGTCGCGCGGACGTACCGCTCGTCCGACGAAGAAAACGCATAGAATACTTTATAATGAATTCGATAATTATCGGGAACCGCGATGGCAGACTGCACGGGTCCATTATCTACTGCGTATCGACGAAACTTACACTCTTTTATAGCTGGTTTCGTACACTTACGCTTCATAAATTCTAGTGTGTATATATATATATATATATATATATATACATGGAATATTTACGTGTATGCGTCACGAAGGGAATAAGCGGAGGGGGTGCAGTACAGTGTACTTAATGCAAATGCTCGTCCCAGCTCATGAAGGATCAGAATGCGTGGGCGCATGGGCGTTCAATCGAGAATATTGCCATTTACGCCTCCCTCCCCCGGTATCCTTGCTTATAAAATCGAAACTATATATATATATATATATATATATATATATATATATATAATCCACCGTGGTGAATGCGAAATTCGGAATTATTTGTCGCCGGTGTGTTTTCGTGTATGTGTGCGCCTGCGGGCGAATGTGTGTCTCGATGCTCCTTTAATTGAGCTCTGCTAATACATCTCGATTTGTGTGATTGAAATTAAATGGCGAACGCTTTGCTCTTCCCGGGGGTTCACCAGCCAGAGCAACTGTATATGTAACGTATAAAAAAACTAAAGAAAAAGAGAATAAAGAAGAAAAAACTTACTAACTAGATTAAATTTTATATATATATATATATATATATATATATATATATATATATATACAATAGTTCATATTGAAAGCTTATTAAAGATATGTGCTACAGAAAATAGTTATGTATTTTACTAGCGCTATTTTATAATAGATAATCTAGGTCCATCCAGTGATGCGTGAAAATGTTTCGGGTTAAAATTATAATATTTAACTTTATAATGCCGAGTCATATATCAGAACAACAATTAAAGTAAAATAATGTTGAAGATGAGATTAATGATAATGAAAGGAGGGAAGGCAATCAATGGTGTAACTGTCAATTTTTTTTTCTTTCGAGCAGACGAAATTAAAAACGAAACTTAAACGTTTCCCGTCTTTTGGCCGAACGTTTTCGAGCGTTTCGTTATCCAGACTTTTAAATAATTAAAGCTTCAAAAGCATTTTTTATAAATTTTAATCATAATTATGCTTTCAGCATATTTTACGATGATACGGCGATGTGAGTGTCGAAATTTCATTATTTCGATTACTTTAAAATTGTCAGTTTTTACTTTATCATCTCTAAAACTATTAATTGAATAAGCCGCATTTATAAACGCCAAATCTTTTTCATTTTATTTACTACTCAATCGATTCGCAAGTGGGCCATTAATTTCCTTCAATCGAGCTAAAAGTAAAATTTCGTCTTTAAAATTTAATTTGCTAATTATATATAGGCGAAGCGTGTGTAGCGTAATTCAGAAAATTAAGTTTAATAGAGTACAGCTTAAAAATATATTTTCGAATATAGAAAGATTACGAATGATGATATCCGAAAAGATATTAACGCACTGATTTTCAATTATATTTATAAGAGGATGGCAGGATCGTTATTGCAGTAACAATAATTTCATACCAACTTATATATCCAAGAATAATTATATTCTAACAAAAAAATGTACTGATATAAATATACGGGTAATTGATTATTTGTTCAATTTTCGAATATTTTAAAAATAATTCATTATCAGTCGTGAATAATTCTTAAGTAATATTAATTATTCATCTAGTATATCGCACGGACACAATGTTTTGCTGCATTTATTTCATATAATGTTTCATAATTTTCAATAGAAAAATGTACATTGATTGGCTAGCTTTGCAGTAATTATCAGTATCTCGGCAGAAAATTATGAAAGGATAAATATCTTTACAGAACGCTTGGGACAATGTCAACAATTTAGTATTATTCAAAGGATGCAGAAGGCTCTTAAAGTATATAAGCTCCTTATAAAAGTTCTTGAAACGAATATAACTCTTCGAAATTGTATCGAAATTCGATTGACTATTTTTTTGTTACTATAAAATAAAAATCAATCGGAAAAAGGACTGAACAATATAGCAAGTACGTGATTAGCGAAGTACACGGAACGACACGGGGCATCCTATTGTAAAGTATAAAATGCAAATCAAATGGGTTTTGCTAATAAGGAATAACGGAAAACAGGGTGGGATTAAAGATTCGAATGCGCGCGTGTGTTTGTGCGTGCCTGCGTGTGTATGCGTGTACCGTGTATATAAAGCGGAAGTAAGATAAATGCCTTGGGTGAAGGAAGGGAAGGCAGCTCGACAGGGAGGACAGAGAAGAGATGGAAATTCAGGTCACGATTTTAATCACGATACGAAATAAATGGGACAAGAGCCAGCTTCTAGGCCTTCCCAAAAAGTAATAATAATCCTCCAAAACTTTCCTTGGTCCCCTGCATTGCGGCGATAACGCCATGTTATCGGCTAATTATGTCGTTCTAAAATATTCGTTTTATTTATTATTATTATTATTATTATTATTCATATATAATAATATATAATAATAATATTATATATATATAACTTTGGATCTTTGAAATATATAATAGATGTTGAATTTTGCACCAGTTCGAACGTAAAACTGTCAGTGAAATTGGTCGGTTATGAGAAAAGAATATATTTTTACGTCCTTACATGGCTGTAACTTATGGCGTGAGAGAAAAAAAAAATTAAATCGCACCCTCGACAATGTCGCGTTCGAAATTTTTGAATAGAAATTTCACGTCCTGTGGAAGGCATTTCCGGCCGGCGAGCCTGGCTCGTCGCCGAGCACGCGCGTCGTGCGACTGGAAATTTTGGAAAGCGAAAAAAAAGAAGAAGGCGCTCTTCTCGAAAACTAAATTATCCGAGGCGTCGAGCGCGATGTCGCCCGAACCGATCGATCGCGTAACCGTCGCTCAAATTTCGTATGGATTTATGTTTTTTGACGTAAATGCGACAATGAAACTGCGTGGAAGACGATTGTTATTTTTTTTTTTTAATAATAAATGCTTATTAAAAAAACGTGTGAAAAATAGAACTTTTTGTTTCAAAAGACGGCAAATTTACATTGTCGCGTCGTATTTTAAATGTTCAACTTTATAAGCTTATTGTTGCCATAATTTTTATTTTATTCGTTTATTTACTTGCTTAAAATCATCCAGAATATTAAGACAACGAAATTAAGCTATATTCTAATCGGACTAATCAAATTTTCTTTCATGTAATTTTAATGTATATATACAGTCTTTTCTGGATTTGGAAATGAATGCTTTTTCAGATATACATTGTAATATTAAAATATCAACATTTAATTTGAAAAGAATTTTAGCGGAATCGCTTTCGATTTCGCTAACTATGAATTAAATTACTGCTAAATGATATAATATATCATTTTCATATATATTTCAAACACAAATGATTTTGAAAATGAAGAATTTGTTTAACTTTCTTTTTTAACATCTAAAAATAATAACAGTATGTAAATTGGATGGCTAATCGATTAGTTAAAAAATTTAATATCGCTTATCAACTTAATAAAATCCTTATATCTGTACAAAATTACTGTATGAACTTTCAAGTGAATATGTATAATTTAATGCATTCTATAGTTCACATCCTATGAGTATCTAAATGTGTGCGTGTGTGGAGGGGCAGTGTATGTATTCCATGTCGTCTTTGCCATTTTCGTTTCAATTCATTCGGTTCCTTATCGTTTTTAGACTACACTTACTGTTTTCCACCTGAATTCCCAAGTATTTTGGATGAAAAACTTCAGTAGTATAAAATTTTTCGCCCACAGTCGGTATGTACATTTTATAGAGGATCCCGCCTCGGAAAGTGCGCTGGCTTGAAAAACTTCAATCCGTGCGGTCGGCAGATGCGGTGAGATAAAACAAAGTGGTTTCTAATATAAATTCGCGGGGAACTCGTTGCCCGTATATACATATATATATATATATATATATGTGTGGGTAGGTAGGTATGTATGTATGTATGTATATATATATGTATATATATATATATATATATATATATATATATATATATATAATGATATATATATGCGAGCAAATTAATCAGACTAACCATTCATAAGACAAAGTTTTCATAACTTTTCCTTGCGAATAATATATGTAATTACGGCGTGTTTCACTGCTCAGTTTGATAGCAGTATCGAGAACTAATTTTAGCACAAAGTAACTTATAATTGTTGCAAGTAATGCGAACTTAATAAACGATTCTAGAATCGAAGTTTCAGAATGAGAATACTTTAAATTTATTTATAAAGACAGGCGAAATTTAATATTTGATCTCCGTCTTTAAATGTACAATAAACGATTAGCTTAATTATTTTCATTTTATTTAATTTTTCAACAATAATGAACAGAATCAATAGCATTGCTTTCGATTTTCAATGATTAAAATTATATATCATAAAAAGACATTTGCATTTTATACTACTTCATTATTTCTATTTAAATATTTTATGACAGTGATTGTGATTACGACTGTTTTTTATTTCTGTTACCGTTTCGTTGATTTATTTTCACAAAAGTTATATTTAATATATAAATTTTTGACTATATATATAGTATTACTTAAAACCATGTAGAAAAGTATAATATAGATAAAAAAATCGATGATACTAACGTTTTAAAGTGCCAAGTTATTTTGAAGATGATTTTAACGGAAAAATAATGTACATTTGTAATATTAGAACATAATAATTTTTATAAAGCATATTTTTGCAAAAATCATATCAATAACGCAATATCAATGAAATAATGATGCTTTTAGAAAACTGTAACTATATCTTGACAAAGCGATTGCGTTTCAGCGCAATGAATTATTTTATTCGTGTACTTGTATCGCGATCGAAATTCTGTTGCGATTCGACTTAGAGAGATGCTATAATTTTGAAACATCTTTCTTTTCAACCTTAACCTTTTCGTACTGTGTTGCCTGTTTATATACCTATTTTGACAAAAAGGTCTACGTTTTGATCACAAATCTGCCCCTCCCCCCCATCAACCCGCCGAGACACTCGTAATAATGAATTTACTCGACCGGCAATGTCGTCAATAGAACATTTTTGCTTACAAAATTATTTTGAAATTACCGTTTAAAGTCCAGGCGTATTCGCACTTTATAAAGAAAATCCTCCCCCTCCTCTCAAACATGGGATGAATTTACTATACATGTATACGCGAAAGAATTTAATGATGAACGTCCAAAAGGGCTTGAACAAAAACCTCGACGGCAAAGGTTTCGGAGGAAAAGGGAAGAGCCAAGACGGGAAGAAGACGGGGATCAACGCTGGTTGTGGAAAAACTATTCACCGAAAATAGGTGGGGGGGCGGTGAAATCGGCGGGTACAGACGCATGGTCATATACACGCTATATAACATATTGTATCGTAGTTCGAGAAAACGATAATAGTCGCCGCACACACACACACACACACACACACACACACACACACACACACACACACATATATGTGCCAAATTTCTCGCTTCAGTAGTTTCCTGGCGCACGGCTGTTGTTATTTTATATATATATATATATATATATATATATATATATATATATATATATATGTATGTATATACGCTCGCAACGAACAAAGTCTCGTTTTTTCCCTCGCTCCCCTATATTCTGACACTTGTCTTCACTGTGCGGTGAGAGGCGACGGTTGTTCACGCTCCTATCTTCCCCCGTTCCCCGGGCTCGCGTCTATTTTCTCCCCCTACCCCTCACTCTTTCTCACTCTCTCCCTCTATCTCTCCCTCTCTCTCCGCTCTCGACCCCTCGTTTATTGCGCGTCGGATCGAAGAAGATGAGAAGGAAGAAAAAGAGGAAGAAGAAGGACGAAGAATAAGGAGAAGAATAAAGCGCGGCAGAAAGGGCAAGAAGCTTTGAAGTAGGCTTTATGTATATATATATATATATATATATATATATATATATATATATATATATGAATATACACGAACAAGAATGTGCGACATAGTAGAGCGGTGACAGTATACAATCGCGATGAAAGGGGCGAACGAGAGCGAAATATTTACGCTCCTCAGCGAACGAATGGAAGGTGAAGGAGAGGGAGCTTGATAATGCGGTTACACACATACACACACGCACCCAGTGTCTATATACGTCCGTGCAGTATCGAGGAGCGAAAGCAGGCTACCCTATGGTAGAGGTCGGAATGTCGTACGTTAACGTTATTTTCTTCCAATTTTTCGCCATCGCGAATATTCAAATTTCTAGAAAAATTACAGTTCGTATAGGGTACGTTATATACATACCAATGCAGAGTACAGAAGAGCAAAGTTTACCAAAAAAATAATTCGTTTATAAGGAACTGTCTGCCTTTTTCGACAAGACAGCCTCAAAATACGCTTTGTTCGAGAAGACGAAGTACGTGTAACGAAAGAATCGCGGACAATTGAAATTTTACCATTAATTTAAATTATTCCTATATAAATAGTGATCAAAATGACTTCCAGTACATAATTAAATTTTTCGTTTAGAATCGGATAAAGATTTCCATATAACTTATTGCAACTAAAAGAACGAGAAATTTGGCTAAAAGCGTTCGAAACCAATCGCCACTTACAAGAAAGTTGTAAAGATATATCTGTGCAATGCTGATCCCGGGGCAATCGAGCGGACAAAATTCAGTTGTGTCGTTAAGTCGAAATCGAACGAATTGATAATTTATTTACGTTGAAAATTATAAATTAAAATACATCGACGCTTGTTGGAAATTTTCGTTAGCAGGCAGTCGTCGGGCATGAACGTTTACCGAATCTCCACAGAACGATTTGCGTCCTGTCGTGGGCAACCAGCCGGCCTCGTCGATAGCCTGATGGATAATCTTCTTTCATAAATTTACGAGTGAAAAAGCCTAAAATATCTAACGATACAGTATTACATAAAAGCAAAGAATATTTCATTAATTAAATAAGTTAAAGATAAATCCCGAAAATAATTAATGGGCTAATATTGTTCGTGCGATTTCTTTTCACGTTGTTTTCCTCCATTCTATTTTTCCTTGTCATAAGAAAATTGGTCATTTTCATATAATAAGTAGAAAATCATATTATTGGAATTTTCTTCGTATACGTCTATGTAATAATAGATAACTCGTTTTTGTGCAATGATCTCGACAGTTAATCTATTGAAAACGAAACGTGCATTTCAGTTATAATACTTTGCGCCCCCCCCTCGCCCTATAATTCTTTATTTATCTTCGTACTTGATCGACACGTACGCGGGAAATAATATTTTAATTTGATCAAATTGTAAGTAAATTGTTTCTTTATTTTGCTAGAAGGATAAAGCTGACAATATAGCGAAATCGGAAAAAGAAGGATCGGATGAAAAATATTGATCCATGCAACTCACAAACTATCCACCGACTCTCTCGCATTCCCTTCGAATAAGTAATTTCAAATGCACGCGTTATATACGTTATATTGTTAAATTATCGCCGAAGCGTCGTTCTAATAAACTTTAGCCGGGTGTTAGCCGCGCAAAAGCACAACAGCCTCGTGTCCCTTTGCCTTCGCTCGTTATCTTCGATAATAAGTGCGCGCCGTAAAAGTTACGCGTCGCCATCGCCTAACTAACCCCCCCCCCAACGCCACCGCGTTGCGCCTGTAATAGAGACGGTACGTTGCGTTAAGGTTATGGGAACAGAATGCGGCTTCGGGGGCAATCATATATATATATATATATAATGCAGTTTCGCGGCGATGAGGATAATCTCCTTTCTTCGGGATGGCCGACGTAAAAGGAGGCTCTGCCTTGGAGCGCTTCTTCTTATCCAGAACGATTAAAATGGAATGGGTCGAGAGCGGTGTGTATATTTAACGATTTCTTATAAATAATGACCTTTGCAATTTGACGCCGCGATGCCTCGATTACGAATGCCAAGAGCACGGAAGCTCGAAATAATGTTTATAAAAACATATAAGCGGGGGAGGTGGCTTAATTAAATATTAAATATATATATATATATATATATATATATGTGTGTATTAATTAGCAAATGACAGGAATAAAATGTACGTATACATTGTACAATCATTTTTTTTCTGTGCCATGTTCTTTATTACATTAAATATATTGCTAGATGCCCGATCGAGATTTTCCAAATTGAAGCGGAGCCGAGGCTAAATAAAAATTAAAAATTTATCATAATTTTTGATGATCTTATTATTATATTAATCAAATCTAAACGGATAATGTAAATACAGTTGTCATTTAGAACGATTTCATTTAAGTTTAAAAATGCGATATACATACAGTTTTTATTCAGAACGAGTACAAAATTGATATAATAAAATTGACTTGAAAGTTGGTTTAAAATTTAAAACATCATTGTTTTTGTAACAATTACGCATTTATCAACATTCATAAGAAAACTTGGATTTGTAAAATGTTAAAATTGAACAATTTTATTGGACTATTAGAATTTGTTTCGCCTCATCGACAAAATTTTGCGAATTGAATGACTCTTCTTCATCTGCCGAATAATCGAATAATGAATGATCTATTTTTATACGTTTTCTAACCGATTCCTACGACCTCATTTATACTCTACGCGGAAAAAAATTCGATACATCCATAAGAATGTTATGCGTAGGAACTAAGTGAGCTATGAAAAAAACTAAAATAAATAAATAATAAAAGACTAGTAATAATACAAATTTAACAAATCTTTTATTATATGCTTTCAGATTTTCGACGATATATGCGATATTTTAGCATTCCATTACTTTTATTCGATCGACAGCCAAAATCGGCCGCTAAAGCTTCCTAACCCCAAAATTCGCGTTTTCGGTTGAAGGAGCAAGAAAATATGATTTTTTACGCTTATCAAAATACGAAACGGCTATACATCTATATCGTGCACCGTTGGAAATATGAATATCGTGAAATAAATCGTATCTTTTATGTTAGCATTATTTTACCGATTTATTGCGCTCGTGCTCGTGAAAATCGTTCGAGCCGAGACTTCTGTTGGCTTCGTTCGCACGTATGTTACCAAAGGGGGAAAAAGTTTACGTATATATATATATATAAGTGCGTCACACCGCGGAGTTAGATCAAATCCCCCGTGGTGGATTTCGAAAATCTCGCGACTCTACCTACACACGCATACATATACACGTAGTTTACAACTAGGTCTGTGTGGTTTGGAGAGGCTCTTTGTGTGTGTGCGCGTGTGTGTGTGTGTGTGTGTGTGTGTGTGTGTGTGTGTGTGTGTGTGTGTGTGTGTGTGTGTGTGTGTGTGTGTGTGTGTGTGTGTGTGTGTGCATACGTGTGTGCGTGCATACGTGTGTGCATACGTGTGTGTGGTTGGTTGGACGGACGTGTATACGTGTGGGTGGGAGAGAATGCATGACTGTCTGTCTCATTTACCGTATATCGAACACGCCCCAATTCGAGTTCGTCGCCGCATCGGGCATCAGTTGGCGATGCCGTTCTGTCCGCATGAACCGAGCCCTCGTCCCGACGCACTGCGATAGTTTTTTCCGCCTGGATGTTTTTCGGAACTTTGTCCCCGGTCATGGGCTCCGCGCCCCATTGGCTTTGGGAAACTAAATACGCACCGCGCTCGTATCACTGTGCGCAACTGGAAAGACAAAAACAAAACGAAGCGAAACAAAAAAAAAAAAACAAAAATGATCTAACGCGAATTGACAAGTAATATCCAAAGTTGAACTGAGGGATATTGTATTTGCATACGAAAATTGTATATGATTTCTGGCAAGTCGGTTCTCTTTCGATGAGTTAGATAGAGTGTAGAAATACTTCCTTTACAGATCGAATATTAAGGAACTACGTGTGTTGTGATCTTATTGAATTCAATAAATTTTTTTTGTTACTTTATCTCTAGCTAAAACGCCCCGAAAGTTATAAAATTTCCACTGACGTTAACGATACTTTTTGGATTATTATTGGAGGTTCTTTTAATCAATTCGCGTCAAACATATGTCTTTGTTCGGCGGGCCCTTCGATAACGCCGCGTGCGTGATATTTAAATTACCAATTGCCCGAAATGCTCGGCTTATGTAATGGGCATAAAAGTAATTGGCTTTAGGAATGGTTGCCTTGGCAGGAGCGCGGATCCTGGTCGAAATCACAAGCCGAAGAAACGAAAATATTCGCCCCGTGTAGATGCGAAAATTTTTCACCGTACAGGGTAGTCGATCAAAGTTTTATGAAAGTGCTATATGAAAATTCACCCGTTATGCACCGTGCGTCTAATATTGCGAGGACCTTGGCGGGGGCGCTATGAATCAGCGGTCACGGCACTTTATAATACAACGGAGACCGTAGACGTCGCAAGGGGAGAGAAAAAAAAACGCGTCTATACGTTACGGATTGCCTTTTAAGCGTTTTCTTGCGGCGAAAAGAGAAAAGCGCGCGTCGACGGTCGGTCAAAAAAAAACCCTGAATGTTCCTGGAGGAGTAAGAAAAAATTCGCATACTTAAAAGTATAAGATATTTTCTGATAGTATGGAAAAAACGTCAACAATATATCGCATTTTAGAATTTCATTATTCGAATAAATTATTAAACAAACGATTTATCATATAATGTTAAAGACAGTTTCAGTACATTGTGTTATTATGGAAATTTTGTTTTATTGCCCTTACTCGGAGAAAAATCTATATATTTAATTAAGGAAATCTAGAAAGACCCTGTTCACTTCTAGTAATCATATAAAACTGAATATTTATTTTGATTTATTAATTTCTTTTTCATAATGTACGCATGAAGTAAACTTATATTGTTAAAACAACATTGATTAAACAAAAACTACCGATAAACTTTCGTAATGTTGCGGAAAAAAGACTGTATAAATCTAACTATATAATAAATCCAGAGCAGTGCGGCTGCATATCTTTACAATCTAAAAACCCATTACGCTATGATATTAAAATTTACAATACGCGAGCAAATTGAAATATACGCCGCGATGCGAAAAATTCTCGTTTCAAGAGGGATATTACTTTCGAAAGAGAAAATCTCGTCTAATTTCAAATGTACGGATTTCAGTAGTATATTGTGCGCATGTGTGTGTGTGTGTGTGTGTGTGTGTGTGTGTGTGTGTGTGTGTGTAACAGAGAAAAACATTAAAAAAAACCAGCGCGTGCAACCAAATTCCGACTCTTCTTTATTCCGTTGATTATAGGGAAGCGCGGCAATCGCCGTTGCCTCTGCGCTTATATATACAATGCAAGCGCGCGCCGATGGTAGGGGGAGGGGGTTGGTAGGGATGAGAGAATACAAACGACCGTAAAGGAGATTGCGGGGTAAATCGACTGGAAAATGGATATGTTCGCTTCTGATATAATACGTCCGATGTGTGTGCATATGTATGTGTATATCGAAGGAGCTCTGAAATTCTTTAATTGGCCATCGGTGCCCCTTGGACGAATATCCTTCCTTCTCAACTCGGTTTTCAGATTTGATCGAAATGCACGTCAGTAACGAACAACTCTAGATGTACTAGTCTATAGGAGAGAGAGAGAGAGAGAATAAAAGAATCGAATCGATTAGGAATGATATCTTGCTTGGAGTTTGAACGGGGGGCATGGTGAGAAAAAAAACTAAGATATCGACCGATACGTGCGCAACGCACGTAGTCCTGAGCGTATACTTGAAGATCCGGTATACGTCAGACCCTCCCCCTCTCCAGCTCTAACAAAACGTTTATATCTGGACAATTTGAAGAGGTTGTGCATTCACGCCCTACGAGATTGATTTATTAAAGACGTGTCATTGCTTTATTGATAAAAAAACAAAAAAACGAACGACGGCATCAAAGGGAAAATCAAAGTTGATGAGAAAAACAACTATCATAGAGCATACATGGCATGATCGTATATTTTGTTTTAACTTTGATATTTTTTTCTATGATTCTATAGCATTTCGTGTCCAGCAACCATATATCCTTATCCTATAAGAGTTATAAACGTTGGTTAAAAAAAACAACAATAATAAATAAAAATAGAGTTGTATAGGGGGGGAGGTTCTCCATTCAATCTGAAAAACAAAGCGATGGTCGTTTTTGAAAATCTCCCGCTTCCCCGTACAAACTCCTTGATCTGCAAAACCCTGAGTGGTGAATCACGAAGTTTATCTAACAAACTGTGATTTCATTCGTCTTCTTGGTAACGAGTCGCAGATCGACTCGACGCCGGACGTTACCTCTCTCGACATACGTAAACCATTTCTTGGCATTCCATTCTACCTCGACATCGATACGTTTTATTGCCGAGGGCATAAGATCCAGTAAAAAAACAAACAGAGATAGCTTTGAATGTATAATTACGAGCACGTCGAAAAGCGATTTATGGTCTAGCGAGTGCGCGCTCGCGCGCGTTTTCATTGCCCGATAATTTATTCACAGCGATTCGTGGACAGGACCACGAGAGATAACATTAATAGAGTGTAAACCGTTCGCCATGTAACCTGCACGTATGTCGATAATCATACAAGCATTCGCCATTCATATGCGTTTTAGCCGCGAATTTAATGCGTATACACATCCATTTTCCACGTATGTATATATAGAATCTGTTACTGCAAGGTGTATCTGTATATAATGTTCTGCATACATAGTCTTATAATTATTTAATAATTATTTAATAAACACTCCTGCACTATATATATAGTATACATTTATTAAATAATATATAGAATAATATATATTAATTAAATAATTATTATCGCTTTCAAACAACCAAACGTCCAGCTACATATATTGTTGCTCAAAAGCAAAAATAATTATTTGATAAACACTGCTCGACTATCGCCGTTCTACATCTCGTCGATCAAAAATTTCTAAAGCAGAATAATTCGAGGCGACATAGGATTTTATGCCGTGCGCCTATACAATGATTTTGAAGGATTAGTCGAGGCTCCAGTTTAGTACGTGATAAATTGTCAAAATTTGGGGCATGACATGCAAATGCAATATAGCGAGATCTTAGATGAGTCGCGGAAAATAATTGAAATTATAAAAATAAAAAAAGTTTTATTATCAAATAATTTATTCTTTTTGGTATTTTAGTAAAAAACTCGTGATTTTTTTTAATTAAAACAATATTTTCGTAATAAAAACCACGTATACATGTGCATACGAAAGAACAAAATGTACTTTCCGACCGAAAGCAACTTATATCGAACTATGTTCGTGCATTCTTTACGAACTGTTAGTTTTTTTTTTTTTTTTTTTTGTTTACAAAAAAAGAAAGCTACAACTAATTTTAACTTCGACTCAGACCGCAATACAAAACCCAAGCACGCAACAACTGCCCCGTTCTTGTACTTCTACATTGATCGTAGACTCCGCGTAGCGCTACTTAATATATACAGCACAACCTGTTAAGAATTTTAATTATCCAACCATATTATTCAGCGATCGTGAAACTCTCTACCCCCTCCATCCCCTTTACGCGTTACGAGATTTTTGTCAATGGTGGAAGTTCGGAAAGAAACTGAGGAAACAGTATTTCATCAATTTTCGCTCTGCATTAAATGCAGAGCGCATAAGCTGATAAAACGCTACTTATGTATACAGGTATATATACAGATATATATCAGCAAACAGATTTAGAAGACGAGAACTATAGAATACGACGCTCCTTGGTGTCGTGCATTAAATTAGTTCTATTCAAACGATATATATATATATATATATATATATATATATATATATATATATATATATAAATCGTACCGCAGTATCCCGTTTACATACCACCTCCTCCTTATATAGATAACGCACACAGCCTGGAGTCATACGCTCAAGCATGCCTGTCTGTATATAATATATATATATATATATATATATATATATATAAAGAAGGAGAAGAAAAAGAACACAAACGCCTGCAACGCCCCTTGGTTTCTTCCCGCCTACTACGAAATCGCATCAGCGACACAGATGCCTCGATTGCCTGCGGCGGACTCGAGCACGCGCGCGCGCAAGAAAGATATAGATAGAGAGAAAAAGAGTCCAAGTCTCTCGTTATCGGGAAAAAGCGCCCACGGGGATAAGGTAATGCAAAAAAAATCTTGAAATCTTGCGAATGGTGTAGATAGCGAAGAGGATAGAGGACTCGAGGCACTGACAGACAAGTTCTCGCCTACATATGCTCTCTCTCTCTCTTTCTTCCCAAGCAACAAGTGACCCGATCAAAGACGATGAGAATGAGAACGAAGGGAGTGAGGTGGAGAGCACACACACTCTGCGTGGGCACATGCAGGGAGCAGCTGACAACCGCGCGAGAATCGATTTCGGCTGGCGCCACGCATGCTGGACAGCGCCCGCACAAAAGTGCGCGTAAACGGGTGTATGTAAATATATATATATATATATATATATATATATATATATAGAGAGAGAGAGAGAGAGAGAGAGAGAGAGAGAGAGAGAGAAGCGGAGAGCAGTAGGTTGTTTTTTCGAGCAGGGGATTCCGGCGCTTCAACGATTCACTTTATAAGGAAGGAACGCGCGTATGTTTGCGATGTCCTGCATCCTCATCTAACCCTGTTTAAATTCTGCGATTCATGGGTGACAGTCTTCCTCTTAAATTGAGCTAAATTAAATAATAATAAATAATAATTAAATTATCCATAATAAACATTTATAAAGAATCTTTGAATGATATAAAGTACGATTAGAATGGATGTTCATTAAAATTTGCGTTAATATCTACAGGATCTGATAAAACATCATTATTATACGCTGTAACCATCTGGATTCATGCGTAGTATGAAAATGAAAAAAAAAAATTCTCTAAACTCATAAATGATTAATCGATTACGAAAATAATAAATATTCGTATAGATTATACGGTTAGTGGAAAGAATTTAGTATTTTGACAATAGCCCTAAATTACTGTCCCAGCAGTAGATTGTTCTTAATAATGTGTCAAATAGATAATTATTTAAATATTTCAGATTCTCGGGAATGCAAAGTGCCTCGTATCCGTACAAGATTAATGAAATTTCTCACTCCGAACGTAAATTTTCACTGAATTTGAAATGAATAGGTACGTTTTCTCGCCTGCCTGACGAAATATGCAGCGTTTCTACTTGGTTTACTAACACGTGTCTTCTATAATCTAATCGTATTGTAAAGTATTTCTTCGTGTTCAATCAAGCAATATTAAATCATTTGAACAAATAATGCTTTTATTTTTAATTATATATGTATTTTTCTCTCCGCAAAAAAAATCATTATGAAACTATCTTTCAGGTTATTCGAATTAAAACATTCTAACTTTAAATTAAGAGAATAATATTTTACAAGATAAACCGAATGATTTTGATTAGTTGTTTTAGCTCTCCATTTACACAAATGCAGATAGAAGGTTAAGTTACGTACACTGTGATATTCGTTTTATTTGATATCTGTTGCTTACATAGAGTTTCAATTTCCGAAAGAACAAATAGACCTGCGCCAAAAGGAAATTTGAAAAAAAGTGATTCTCAAAAATCTATACGATTTGCAAAGCATTAGAAATAAATCTTCTTCACCTTTGTAATTTAACAATGCATTTGGCTTTTATAATATAGAATGAATATTGAAGTAATTAATTGATTTAAATAAGAAAATGTAGTATTTCGTTAAAAAAAAGTAGTCTGTCTAGTTTACTGTCTAGAAAAAGTAGACTACGAGGAAAACGCTT
This sequence comes from Sycobia sp. Sy_11, assembly GCA_018907035.1. Classification (NCBI taxonomy): domain Eukaryota; kingdom Metazoa; phylum Arthropoda; class Insecta; order Hymenoptera; family Epichrysomallidae; genus Sycobia; species Sycobia sp. Sy_11. Next base: position 407,076 of record JACCIC010000238.1, on the reverse strand, counting down.
TTAATTAAATTGAATTAAATTTTATTCTCCAATTTACTATCATTTCAAAGTTATTTATCACAATTTAATTAGCACTAAATCTTGGAAATTATGCAATGTATTTAGTTTATTTTTTTTTCAACCTATTTTTCACTATCATGATTTTCATGATATTTCGTTAAACTGCAGGCACGATCATAATTCTCGATGTCTCAACTAGGACGCTGGGCCGGCAATCGATGCAATAGGATACTTTTCCCGCTCGTTATTTTTCTCGTTAGCAATGAATTATTGCTCGGAGCTGAAATAAACTTCCTTTTTAATCCGTCTATCGCAATGCGTTAGCTAAAATTTACTTCCACGTAATGTAATTAATATTACGTGTATATATATATATAGATTCAGTTAATCTAAATCAATTCTTCGAGCGTTCACTAATAAAAAAAGTAGAGAGGGTGATAATATTGCGGAAGAAAAGATTTGGATATGACAACAAGATGGTGTTTACACACTGGCACATGCTTAAATGCTCTCTCTCTCTCTCTCTCTCTATATATATATATATATATATATATATATATATCTTAATAACTCCTCACCATTCAATCTTAATCTACTTTAGATATTCAAGCTAAGCTTGATACTCCATCTGTATATATATATATATATATATATATATATATATATATATATATATATATATATAGGTAGTGTCAATATAAGGGAGTGCCTTATCGTGGGAGCGCACACCGGAGCGCACGAGCCCTTCAAGATATTAAAACATATATATATATATATATATATATATATATATATAAGGGGAGGATAGGAACGAGGGAGGCTCGATGGCTGTTCGTGCCGATGACTGCATGCACGCATACAGGGTCACACGAAGGGAAAGGAGAGTGAGAGGCCGAGTCGAAGGCGTCTTCTTATATACATATCTAATACGTTTATGAATGAAGCGACGACGCGCCCATTCGCATCTTGGACTCTCGGGTATAGAGACCGCTGTCCTTTCGGTATACGTGTATATATATATATCTAAAGGAGTCACACGGCGATGCTATCGCCCATTATACGATTGACGCATAGCCCTAGGAGAGACGGCGCAGAATTTTTTTCATTTATAAAAATACATACATATGTATATGTGTGGGTGTATATACATGTATATACATTACTATGGATATATTAGATTTTTTCGGGCTATCGTCGAAATGGCAAGATAGGCAACGAAGGGGGCACTGGATCGAATCCGGATTAGGCGGCCGAAGGTCGGGCGGATTTTTAGCTTTGGAAAACGTTGCCGCGCGAGCGGGGCGTGGGAGGGGATGCGAAGGCCCTCCGTGTTTACGGAGGAATCCTTATGCTTGCGGCAGGGGCGTCTACGTACTAAGAATGGCGAAGCCAAAAAAATATATATATATATACATATAGTATGAAGATAGAGAAGTACTCCTGCTGCGCGCGACTTTGACTATTGTTATATTACAGATACGCGCGAGTATTAGGTCGGTACGAAATAGACTTATTGTGTTTTAAAATAAATTAAACCTTTAAATCTATGCAACTTTGTAAAAAGTTGTATAAATCTGCATCAATCGAGCAAATCTAATACGCAAATGTTTTATTTATACGTGCTCGTCTTTGAAAAACTTTCAAGAACATTAATTATCTTTATCGGTATATGAATACACTTATGAATATCTATGAATATCTATCTCATTGAGGTTGGAAAATCTTTTCTTTTTTCTTGAAAATTGAATTGCCTTAAGTATAAATTATTCTAAATGTCAATAACTTTCTGCTAATAATGGATTCCTATACACTTTTGGAAGTTGACAATGATTAATGTTTTTTAACCATTTTTCGAAAACTTTTGTAAACGTAGTGGCAATTTTGCGATTCAACGTTTATAAACTTAACATACTGCCTGACAGATATTATAATATAAGTGTATTTTTAGATTCAATGGAACGACTTAAAGTAATTCTATCAAAAAACTCCAATTAAATGTAATAGTTCTTTTATTATTAGTCTTACTTCTAAATTTAATATAACTTTTTCATTTCTTAATGTTTACAGTTCAGAAATTTTATATCGAGTATTCCTTATAGAACATGTCCACATTTATCTTCTACAATAAATGTATGCCTATACGAAACGAAAAATGATAAACATTTATATTATAATTTATGAAAAAGTTCGTGTATAATTTATATATTTTATCTTATATAAATTATCCATATAATGAAAAGGATATAAAGCGTCATTCAAATTTTAATATCAATGTAATTCAGATTGAAATTTTATTACACTGTCGCATAATATGAATTGAGTACGGGTCTTACGGAGTAAAAAATTTCACGCCCTGTTAAATTAATTCTTATAACTCACACGTTTTATTTTTACACGCTTTGGCAGTGCTTTCACTGCGCTTGAATTTACATCTATCTGTGCCACAATTTTAGCAATTTGAAATTGTCATTAAATCCTTTAGAATTCCTAAGTATTGTAACAATTGCTAAATTAACCTGTTTTTTACACTGGAATCCAAAGAGGAATAATTTTTAGCTTTATACGTACTGGAAGAGGATAATGATTTAAACAATTTTTACACGATACTATATAAAATGGCTAAGCGTACAAAAGAAGATCGGTCATATAAAGTATTGTAACGCGATAGAAGTTCATAATAGTCAATAAAAAAAAGGTTTAATCCGTTTTAAACGAAACTAATTATTTATAAGTAAGATAATAGCAGATTTTGCAAATAAGGAAGCGTTAGATCCTAAAACATTTCAGAACTGATTTTTGTGATAATCAAAGTTATTTCGCTCGATCTAGAACAAATCCGTCGCCCGTATCTCATAGCCTTTCCTCGTTAATTTTGCAAACATGAAAAGTCGTTGATAATTCTGCAATAATGATAAAACGATTGTTATTCTTAATTAAAATTATATTATTAAAAAATTGTATTATATTATGTGGCTTATTCGTGACTTTCTGTACGCTCAATAAAACGATGCGATAATTATCAGAATGTTGATAGAAGCAAAATTACTCGTGCACAATACTATAGAAATTATTTTATATAGCTTAATGCAGTTACAACTGTTGGTCCTTTTTCAAGAAACGTACAATGAGCCGAGCTACACGAGATACTCGCGTATTTTGAAACTGCAGTGGTTTAATAACTATTCAAGATCGTTTTTTTTTGTTTCATTATATCAGCATGCTAACGATAAATTATGATAAACTTTTGATTATTATAATTTAAGTGTATTCAACAAATAATTAACTACAATAATAGAAAGTTATTAAACATTTATTAATGGATAATTTACAAGAATGAGTATTTGTCGACTAAAACTATTGAGAAGTATAGCTCACGATTCATAGCAATGATTTCATTGTACTAATACATTTGTTAAAGAAACATTATCTCTTAAATTATTAGCTTCTTTTTGCATTAAACTAATAGATGTAATATGCGACGAACATAATTTTTGTAAAACTTATAGTATCGATTTCTGGTAACGAAGATAGAAAGAAAATATAACTATTCAAAAATAGATTCAGGTATATTTTGTTTTCCAATCAAATCCACTTTTTTATCAGCATATTCCTTTTTCTACTTTAAAATTTTTTAAAAGCGCGTATCTGTTAATATAAGACATTTTTATTAAAACAGTAAAATATTTAGAGAATAACTTACAAAAATAATTTGAATTAATATTTACCTTGTCCCTTAACGCTACAGGCAAAACATTGTAATTAAAAAAAAACCTCTTACAAACCATTCGTTGGAAAATTAATTTTCCTTTAATGACAATTCTTATTATTCAAAGCCCGTAGGTGAAAATCGCTTTATAAATGTAAAACAGCATTTGTACTTTATAATACCTCAGCTCTGGCGAGTTTAAAAAGCAGACGTATTTTTTTCTACCATCATTTCCTCTCATTTGACTAAGAGAGAATTCTAGTCCCATTCACTAATGGAACATCGTCAATTAAAACGTTTTTCAATTGATGCGTGCAATCGAAGGGGAGTACTTGGATTAATTAAATGGCCTTTAAGTGACTGTGTGAGATGCTTTAATCATCGAGTAATAGATTAAACGAAGCATTTAATGCCTGAAATTCGATACCTATGTATTTTAAGTCGAGGCTTTTATGTAAAATTCGTGTTTATTTATTTAAAAAAATATTCTTAAAAATGTAAAAAAATAATGCGGATTCTAGTTTTTAGAATTTAACATTTATTGCCGTAACATTAACTGATTTTAACAAAAATTTTATCAGGAAAAACGGTTTTGACGAATTCAACTCGACAGTGCCAACAATTTCGACAGTTTAAATTATGTGAAATGGAAATAACACAAATCTTGCTTAATTAACCTTAAATTATGATTAATTTATTGTACTTTCTGAAAAAGACTATTTCAAATTAAAAAAATTTAATCCGCAATCTAGAACAGCGCTCTTGAGCGTAGGCTTTGCATAATCTTACCTTACGCGCGGATCTTCGTAAATTCAAGCAGGAAAAATATTCAAGTTTCCCTGGATAATCTCAAAATACTTCAGCATTATATTTTCGAATGGAAAGGAAAAGAAGAAAATAAATATTTAGATATATACTTAAATCACACGATACTTTCAAATATAATCTATAATTTTATAAATTCGTCCGTGCGAAAAAAAATTTTTTTTACCGTCGTATTATGCAGCTATTATAAAGTCGATTGGACAAGAAGCAGTTTTGCTTATTATACTGTTAAATAATAATGTCGCTAATGACAATATTAAACCGATTATAATTAATCCTCATCAATCGAACCTTTGAAAAATCACAGATTACTCACATTATAGCGCCGAAATTAATGAGCCCGGCGAATTTTGAAGCATTGTCAGGTTTGATTATACGCAATAATTCGACTTGAATAATAATGCATACACACTGTTTAATACACGGAAATTATAGATACCCAACGTTCGTTTTTAATAAAAATTATCTTTAGGTGTATTAAAAAAAAAACATCGTGTAGCGTATAAGTTTGTAAGAATAATTCAACCCAAATTCTATAGATTGAAAAAAAGAAATTAATATCTCAATGAACAATGTGTAGGTCGTCCTGACTCTTTGCGAGTGATAAGGATGAAGCTATACATTGTAACGAAACCGCCAAAATTGTCCACGCACCAGGCACGCACATATCAACAAAACACTACGTTATCTACAGATCTTACCCTCCCCCTTCATCCCGAAACACACATAATAAAGACGGTCACTGAGCGGCGGTTTTAAATGAAAAAAAGGAAGCCGCAGCAATGACGAGAACATTAGCCACTCGCGAAAATTAAACTAATCACTGCTGCTATAGTACCACGTATTGACAGTCAATTCTAACTACCCGACAAGCTTGACGAGTATATAAATACAAGTGACAAATATAGAGATAAAAAACTATATAAATACAATATACATATATATGTATATTTACATATATATACATACATATATACATATATATATATATATATATATATATATATATATATACATACATATATACATACATATATACATACATATATATATATATATATATATATATATATATATATATATATTTATACAAAAATATATATATATATATATTTATATGCAAAAGGGGGGAGCTGAAGAACTGTGGAAAGCCATATATAGCGCCGTGGGCCACTAACCTGTCTGCCAGTCAGTCCGCAGAGTCCGGAAACCGTGGAGCAACTGAGGTGCGCGTCGCCGGAGCGATGCGGTGCGTCGGCGGCTGTATGGCGAGAGAGAGAGAGAGAGAGAGAGAGAGAGAGGGAGGGAGATGGCAGCCGCCATCAGCGGGCGACCGACGACGACGTTGCGCGCCGCGGCGCGCGGGCGGCCGGTGGGAGTCGCTCTGTGACTACTGAGCCAACGAGGAACAAAGAGAGAGAGAGAGAGAGAGAGAGAGAGAGAGCTGCGAGAGTATGTGTGGGAGGGAGATTCTGAACTGCTCTCTCTACACCGCTGCCTCCTCCGCATCATGCCGTATCTTCTTCGTACCGCCTCGGACGCCTACAAGTTGGCCCCCCCCTCTCTCTCTCTCTCTCTCTCTCTCTCTCGCCATCTCTCTGCCTGTCTTATTATCTCTCTCACTCTTCCCTTCTCCCCATTCTCGGATTATTCTCTCCACCACCCTTTAAGTTCCTCTCACATTAATATCTCGGTATATGCACCTATATATAACCGTAAAAATGCGTTAATGTGTGCACGCACGCATGTGTGTGTGTGTGTGTGTGTGTGTGTGTGTGTGTGTGTGTGTGTGTGTGTGTGTGTGTGTGTGTGTGTGTGTGTGTGTATTCGATGCGCGTGCTCGCATATATATGCTTCGCGACGCACAGCCGGTTCGTATGCGCTTGAATCACAGAGCTCGAATTTTATAAGCCCACCCCTTGCCCTGACGCGGCTGGCTTTCGGAAACCACACACACACATATCGTATGAAAGCGAAAGAACGAATGCAATAATGAACAGTTGTACCGTTGCCTAAAAAATAATCTTTCGCGAATTGTTTTATATCTATATGCAACAGAAATTATCGAAATTCATATACTATATATTTACTATATATTTACTGTATCGCACTATTATACCGCAACTATTTTTTTCATCCTTTTATGCTTTTGTATATAAATACGACATAGTTGTAAATGTAATACTAGAGTATCGATAATTTATCGTTAAATATCTATATTACATATTTGCATCATGTGGTTTTAATCATTGGCCCACTAGCTTGCGCCAGGATTGAATCATTTCAAAGAATTAAAATTAAAAGAAAAATATTCAAAATGATAAATACTAAACCAAATTAATTTCTCACAGTTTTGAAACCAATTTAAAAAAAAAAAACATTATTTAAATACTAAATCTTACATAATTTTTCTTTTTAATAAAGTATAATAGAAAAATTTCTTTGTTTGTAAGACATCAGAATAAAACGCACATGTACCAACTTAATTTCACCATTTTCTAAACTGCGGTGAATAAAATGTAAAACTTGAAAATTCATATTTCTACAAAATCAAGAATAATATCAATGAGCGCTCAAATTTTTCGAGTTTCTGTAATAAATTTTTGAGGTTTTCATTGAGTAAAATGAAAAGGAATTCCTGAAATGGAATGCGTTTCAGAACTTTATTAAATTAAAAATTATTCGATTCAGTCTTCTGAACTAACCAGCTTAATTAGTTAAAATAAAATTCTTAAACAGAGTCAATTTCTCAATAGCATTTTCTTTCAATTTTACAAAATTATTCTTTGAGTATAATTAAATTCAAATTCCGTACCCTATATTATTGATGCAACTATTTTAAATTAATAATTTTTTAAATTTTAATTAAAAGAAAATTGCAGAAATTATTTCTTGATGGATTTAATTAAAGTTTTGACTTTAAAAAAGATCGTAAAACGGTAAAGTAATAAAAACTCAACTTACAATTCGTTAAAAAAATACATTAAATTTACAGACTAGGGTGCATAGAACAAGGGGAATAAACATAGTTACTCAACCTAAACCGTAAATTTTAATTCAATTAAGTATAAAAGAGAAAAAATTTTCTATTATCCTCTATAGCCAAAAATGCATATTTTATTGGCCATGTTTCGAGCTTTCGACATGTAACAAATAATTATTTATGTCGCGGTTTACTGAAACATTCTTTATTTCTACCGATATAAATAATATACAATTTAAAAAAAAAATCTGTCAACCACGATGAAATCAATTTAAAAAATGTACGCCATAAATTTTTCTTTTATTTTAATTAAAAAATATAAAAAGTATTTCTAAAAGATTATATTATTTATTTCAAATATAGTATCGAAAGTATATTACATGAATATTTAGTTTCCGAATATCCTATTTTAACACTAAAATTAATATGCATGGACTTCTTCGATTTATTCGTTGCTTTATCATAATATATTGCATAATAATTACCTCAAATTTCGATCACTTAAAACATTAGCGAATAAAATATCGCGCCTTCGGGGAATTTTCAACGGTTGATTAACGCAGATCCTTTTCCTCATTTAATTTAAAATTCGTATATGATCTTAATGGCGTATGGAGAAAGCAATTCTATCCGTCGGGGCGCATACAGTTTGAGCAAAGTCCTCGCACATTGCCGAACAGAGTTTCAGTTTAATAGGCCGAAACTGTCTTTCGATTATTCCACACAAGTTTTCATACTTACCAAGCGCAGCAGCTGTATTGCATTCCGCTCATACTCTTAACGTCTTTGTGAGCAGATTTTAATCGGCGATGATCGCATATTCGAATTCTCGATAAACAGCTTGAAATATTAATCTACGAAATGGCATTAGAGGGTTTCGCGATGGCAATACTTTATGTTTGTATTAACTGGAAATAATAGTTCCTTTAGCTATTCGATATTTTTGATTAAATAAAATTGTTTCTTTAAATCAGCGAGAAATCTAGGAGGGAGGGGGGGAGAAAGAACAGTATAAATTATAAAAAAAAGCTGTCAAATATTAAAACATTGTACATTATAATCTTTCGAAAGTTCTTTATGCATGCGTTGAGAGACAAACAAATAGTTATTTTATCAAATCCTTATATCAAAAGATTGTGATTACTAATCGAACTATTAATTATATACGATATATATATATATATATATATATATATATATATATATATACATACATACATACATATACGTTAGAAAGATAATTTACAATCGTTTATCACTTAGCCATCATCAAAGCCAAAAGAGATAATTTCATTATAATTTTTTCTTTCCACCCTAATACTAACATGCTAACTCTCAGCGAAAGTATTTCCATGATAATCATGTTTTATATAGTTATTATTAAAATCATCTCCATACAAATTAAGAATAATCTCGTTTATGAATTCTTTGTAGACGTATGTGCCCGTACCTAAATTATCTCTGGAGTTATTACACACACACATATATATATATATATAGTACCAAAAAATATCCTCATATTTCAAATTAAAGCACGAATTTCAGCCGAATTAATTGCATGCTTGTTTCCTCCCGACTACGGCCCCACGCCATACTACTATATTTATCGAACAAGTATACTTACGACGTTCTTCTCTTTTTCCCTTCCACCCCCACTTCTCCCCAACCCGCTACGTCTCTTCTTTCCATCCAATCTCTTGTTAGCTGCACTTTTACATTTACTATATATATATGCCTCTCTTTTATATATATTATATATACCTCTCTTCTTTCGAGGCACAAAGAACTCTCCAATTTTCCGTATTGCCTACCACGAAGTTTCAGCATCAGTATCGCACATATATGTATATATAGACGTAAGACTTACTGTGTACGTCTCATTAAAAAAAAAAATCTACACACTACTACTGCGACTAATGCGATATATATAATAGCTACAACTAAAAAATAAGCATATAATATGGCAAATTAGCCATGCTTTGAAAATGTTTTTTTGTTATTTCTCCAGATCGATTACTTGGTGTGAAAAAAGTTACTCAACTATTTATCACAAGTCCATTATTTCAATTGACGAAGTATTAATTTACATCTTTGAGCTGATTCATATCCGTATTAGGTGCAAAAACATAGATATACAACTTGATCTCCGCTTCTGCTTTTTTTTTTTAAGACAATGTCCGGACGGGAGCTGCTGTCGTTCAGTTTTTGTTGCCGCTCTGAGCCACGTTTCCTCTTCAGTTTTTAATCTGTAAATCGTAATTTTAATCTGAAAGTAAAATAAAGGCTTTTGTCTACATTATTAATAAGAAGAGGTCCCCGACATTTGTCTGACGGATTCGATCCAAATTGAGCACGTTAATTCTGTTCATCTGTAAAACGAAGCATGTAAAGTTTTAAGATCTGAATTTCTGTCTCTCATTTCTAAAATATCGTACTTTATTATTTGTAAATATAGTATATCCCTTTATAGTTAAATTAACTATACTGTTTAATCAGTAAAAGTTTTTACGAGAACCGCCACTTTTTCTTTAGATTCTAAAACTTTTCAGGGCTCATTTTCGAGGTAATCAGTAATATTTCTCTTAAGATCGACTAAATCCATCACTCACATTTGATAATCCCTCCTTCTAAGACGTTTGCTAACAGTATTAATTAAAACACATGTGAAAATTTTAAAAACTGACATTTTCGCGCGCGTTTGTAAAAAATACTTTTTTCTCTCTCGATATTCTACATAAAAAAATATCCTTAAAATTATCAAATGATCACAATTTGTTAAATGTTATACATGTTCGTGAGAATGAAGTCCAAAAAAAAGGCCAGAATTGATTTTTATCAATAAAGAGCTCCGTCTACGTTGCAGCGTTTTCGCACGATGCATCTTTGGCTCAAAACTCGCCTAAGAACAGAACGAAAATAATATTCGTTCTAAAACTCCGACGACATATTCTCAGAAGTACTTAAAATATTGAATTATACGGTAGAAAGATCGATTTTCTCGAGACTAAGTCTAATACACATAATACCCCCCCCCCTTGAACTCGAATTCGTGCGTCACGCGCGAAGGCCCCGCGTGTACCGATAATAGCGGTTTGCTACAATAACGATTGTCATGCTTTCGTATATATTTGGTGGACGCAACGTTGATACGCACTACTACGACTTACATCTTCGCCGCCATCTATAACACCGGCCCAGTGTCCGCATTTTGTCGAGCGACCAAACGCTTTATATATATATATATATATATATATATATATATATATATATATATATATATAAGGGATGAGGACAGCTGCGACGTTATCTGTGCCCTATAGTTGAGGTCGCGTCGAAAAAAACGAAGAAGATACGAACCAGGAACGTGTTTTTTCCAGACACACCTGCGCGCTCCGGAAATTCCTTCGTACGTAAAATTTTTGCCTTCTTCCTCCGTCAAAAACGTTTAGACTATAGAAGACAGGAATGATTATTTTCAGCGGACATATATAATTCCTTTATTGCGAAATATACTAATAATATTAAAATCATTCCCTATAGATTTATCGTTGATTTGATTAATAGTCTGATTTTATTAAAAGTTCTGCAGACGCAATAATTTTAAATAAGCATTTGTCTTTCTATCTAAAAGATAACACTTATCGATACTACTGAAATACGAAATTAAAATAATTGGCATATTTTTACAACTATAACCTTTTCTGATAAAATAATTTTACGACAAAAACTGCGTGCCATTCACACAACAAATGTCAGCCTCATAAAATCTTTTAATAAGTATGGAATGCATCAATTACGTATTATACTAATCCGTTCAATTGAAGCGATTTAACAATAATAAACGTCTGCAGCAATAATAAAATCTGCATTTTTTTTCAAGATTTATGCGATATAAACATTCACTCCTGACGTGTGTACAAAACAAAGCAAAAAAATAATATAATCGCGCGTGACACTTTCACGAAATTTTCGCTCTAATTACGGTAGCAGATTCCCATCTGTCGACACGTTCGCCAGACGGAAACCGCAAACGCCAAATATATATATATATATATATATATATATATATATATATATATATATATAGCTTACCCGACTACGAAGCTCAAGCGAATCTCGGAAAATGGTAGATCCTTCCCCCACCCCGTACTCAACCCTCGAATTTTAGTCGCACTCCGAGGTGGTGGTTTGTTAATTATGCCTGCTCGAAATGTGCAGGATTTAATCCGTCATTATTTTTTGTTTTTCATCCTTTAATTCACCCACGTCCGACTTGCAACTGACCCCGCATATATATATATATATATATATATATATATATATATATATATATATATATAGAGAGAGAGAGAGAGAGAGAGAGAGAGAGAGAGAGAGAGAGAGAATAAATTCGCCGTACACGGGATGATAAAGCACTCTTTTAAATAGCAAAACAAAGGACAGCTTCCTTGACAGCGATAAGCGTCGGATTGAGAAAATGTGTCGGATGCTATGTAATGATATCGAATTTGCGAAGATCGTCCGTACTATTTACATCCAGTGCTGGATCCTCGCGCATAAGTCGCGGAGAAATTCGTACCGAATAGAAGTACGTTATAATTATCCTTTTTTTCTTCAACAATGCCGTGTGCTCGTCAAATTTGAAAGCCACCCGGCGTTTAATCGATAAACTCACGACTCGCGGCGATATCGTTAGAGCGATATTTTACGGCGAGCTGATATTTCTGAGATTCGCTGCCATTTCTCGTCGTGAAAGAATCTTCGGAAATTTCCGAGATTTTTCTCGTGATTTAAGCCGCGAAATTCCTTACCGCATGTTTTAATGGGTACGACTTAAATTTTACTCGACCTCGTTTATTTTAAGCCAACTTAATGCCGCACACTTATTTACTCCTAATGAATATGTATCCATTTATTATTTATATGAATAAAAAAAATTTTACCTTAAATTGTAGAACATTTAAAAATAATTTGAAAATCATTTAAAAAGCATTTCCATTTTTTTATTTTATCCGTCCAAAAAATTTTTGATTACATACTTCTTACATAAAGTAAAGTTTTCAAATTTGGCTTCATCCCCTAGAAAAAGCGTCGACGTAACCGATTGCTTTCTGAAATCTCTCGATTGTCTTTGAAATTTTTATTTTGTTTGAAAGAAAATTTATTTTTCATGTTTATAAATCGGTTATGATTGTAATTGGAATTTTTTATTACAAATTAATTGGTATAATAGAGTTAAAGGATATTTACCTTTGAACATTTCATTATTATATTATTAGAATTTCAATAGATAATTCTTTCTTTGACTTTGCTGAAAACCTAACTGCCACGGTGCAAAATTTAGCAAGAATATTTTCTCGAATGCAACATCTGGAAAGTCAATAAAATATCTCTCTCTCTCTCTCAGTCTCAGACTCTGAAATCTATAAAGCTTTGAAATAGCGCGAGCGTAAACACTGGCCCGGCCTCTCCATTTCTCTTTCCATACTCTCCCAAATCCGATTCCATTGTATAATATAGCTCTATTATAATTCAGTGGCGTTAAGCATTGAAACGACGAGCCAGAGTCTCTGACTGGCTTTTTAATCACATCCCTATAGATATCTACATAGTTCGTCGGAGCATTTCCTTCCAAAATCACTATTATAGTAACGTTATGCTCGGCAGGCCGAGAAGAGGAATTATATATATGTGTGTGTGTATATATATATATATATATATATATACACATATATACACACATATATATATATATATATATATATATATATATATATATATATATATAAATGTGGCAGCCTGTCGCGCGGTATACTGAGCGCACTCGTTGCAGTCCCATATAAGTATAGGCTAACGACGCTGCAGTTACGACGTACTTCAGCCGGTTGTCTGTAATTCTCGAATTGCGCAATCTAATAGAAATATCAGAAATCAATAATATTATGAAACTTATTATTGAAAGGATATAATATAATGTTATAACGTTGTAAAGTATAATGTTTTCAAAATTATTTAATTAAAATTTCAGACTAAGAAGTGCATTCAACGTGGGATCGCCCATACATTACGTATCGTGAAAAAAGGTAATGGAGTGGAGTAGAGATGAGCCACACGGCCCGTCAATAAGCGATTCAGGCAGATAGCGGAATTGTAAAAATGTTACATTAGGATAAAAATCTGCCATATTCGTACAATGCAATAAAGTAAGAAATTTTATTTTTATCTATGAATTAATTGAGTGATTGAGCGAAGGCTGGATTTGAAATTAATGACAATGATGCGTCGGAAAACTGCGTATTACCATGAGATTGTGCTTCAATATATAAAAATAAATAGATATGAATACTCTATACAACTTACTATAGCTTAAATTATTCTTTTCAATGTATCTGTCGTTTCCAAAATTTAATTTTGTTTTTAAATTTCACTATTATTCGTTAAAAAATAACTTAAGAAACAATAATAAAAACTAATATTAGTAGAATGAATATTTTAATAAAAACATAATAATAATAAATTTATTTATCTATATTCATTCATATAAAATCAAAACGTATTTTTAAACCAACCTGCTGGTCCTGGATGCGTTTATTGAAACATGGATGTAAATATTCAAAATCTAAATATTCAAAATTGATTGTCCGATGAGGTGAGCCTCTTCTTGGAGAAAATTAAGGCAGACAACAGGGTTGAAGCTATTAAAAACAGTGTGAAAGGCACTTAAAATATGTATATATATATACTTTAAATTTTTTTACCACTGCATTAACGAGAATAATCGTTAAAGCGATAATACTATAATAGTATATCACGATGCATATGATTTAATCTGTTATCGCCGTCATTGAATGAGATTAGTTAGATCCCAGGTATCATATACTATTTTACAGCTCATCTGATAATAACCTGTCAAATTAATTCTTTGATGATTTCTAACAAGTTGGATTTTAATTGACGACAATTTGAATAAGATAGGGTGACACGATTCTGCGGAATCTCTTCGACTCGCAAGTGCAAGCGACATAAAAGATGAGCCTTTTTCCCATATTTTTATATTGATTTTTACGAGTCAAATAGTTCGCATTCTTCTATCTGCCTTATCAAATAATAGAAAAACTCGAATAAAACAGTAATTTTTAATAGGATTGTCGTGGTACAATAAACGGATTGATATTCAATAAGATTAAAAATTAAAGCTCATAAATATACAATAAGATTAATCTTATATTATGTATATTAATTGTTTCGGCTAATATTATTATATATGTTAGATTACAATGTTCTTGTATAGCTTATTATTAAACGAATTATAAAAAATTTGGCCATACAAATTATCTCTTTAAATAGTGTACAATGACATAATTTCTTGATATAATATATTTTTTACTAAAGGTCATAAAAATTAGTTTATTGATTCTAATAAATATTTAATTAAAAACTATTGTGTTCAATATTTATTTAAACGTAACGAGGTATTTGATAAAATGTATTGCATATGAATGTCAATTAGTTGTTAACAGAATTTCCAATTATATTTCCAATTGTACCAATTGATAAGGAACGCATCAAGAATATTTACATAGAAAATATATTTACATAAATAATAATATTTGTCATAAAAAAATTAGAATACGTAGGACCAGCATTGAAACAAAATACCTCTCCCGGCCCTTATTTCAATTAAAATTAACCTCGAATTTGATAACTTATGTTAGTATCGATATATGACTTTTTAGTATATTTTTAAAATGTATATGAAGGTTTAAAAATGCATTACATAGTAACTTGTAAAAAGTGCGGATTTATAACACCGAGTAATATAAAGAGTCTTCTCTGAAATTAAGCTCATTACCAAGATGTCTAATTACCAGATATATTTCTTGTGAATATCTAAAAAGTAACGTTTAATTACTAATGGAAGGAAAAATTGTTTTCCATGTAAGTGTAATTAATCACACGCTAAAGTTAAATAAATTATTATGTCAAATTAATTCAGCACATTGATGCTGAGTGTAAAAATCATTTGGCTATATATATATTAGTATTATAGATAATAATTGATTCCATAGAAGTAAAAATATAAAAAATTCCTTAGATACTAAATACCGAATTGACATGATAAAAATCAAAGCCGCAGCACAACCGTCATTTCTCTATTGAATGAAATAGTTCTCCATTAACGCGTACAACCTATATATTCATACATACGTCTCAAGAAGTGATGAAAATTGCAGCCAGTATCGTAAAGTGAGGAGAAAAAATAAATGAAAAGAAGGAGAATTATGCGAAAATGCGTAATTCTCTGCATCTTGTATATAATAATAAATCCCAAAAGGTTCGGCATTTTTTGCGAGTCTTCCTCTTATCGCGCTCTGGCGCTTATTTCGTCTTTCCTTTAGCGCTACAACCTTTGAAAAGAGGCTTTAAAAGCAAAAAAAAATAATAATCCGTGAAAAAAAGCGAAGAGAGTAAAACTGCCTCGGTCTCTCTCTCTCTCTCTCTCTCTCTCTCTCTCTCTCTCTCTCTCTCTCTCTCTCTGCCTCTCTCTCTTTCTCTTTCTCTCTCTCACTTTTCCTATAAATAACAAAATTCTCCAACTCCGGCCATTTATCTTCAATATATAAAACGCGCCCGTGCATTTCACTTATATGTGATCGAGCTTTAATATTCTTTTATCTGCGTAAATCTCATATGGAACGAGTACGAATGTTTATATAAACTGAAAAAAAAAGAAATTAGGAAATTCAAATAAATATTTTGTTTAAGAAATCCAATGAAACGATTCAGTTGAAATAAAAAAATATATTGCCTCAATTTAAATAGAAATAGTAATTTTTATTGAGCAATCAGTTGAAATGAATAAATCTGTTTTCGTTGCATCCCCATAAATAAATGTTTATTTGAGTGTACTCATTTTCTTATTTTATCAGGATATATTTTCAGGTACTTATATAAATAAGCACGGTACGTACGCGCGTCGACTGCAATCTCGTGCGACCGCGTCCCTCGCCGTGGGGAGAAAATGAAAAAAAATCCCTACGCGAAACTCCCGAAGCGTTGATGGCGTCAGAAGCTAGAGAAAAAGATTTTTATCGTAACCCCCTACCCCCAACCCGCTCCCGGCAAGGATGAAGCATTGCGCTCCGTGCTATTCAGGCGCGCTGCGGTTGCGCGACTGCGACCAAACCCCTCCCGCGAAATTCGACTGTTGGCGCGGGTAAATGGACGATAAATGGATATACGACGGTACGACGGTATTGAATTTGGCGCAGAAGCGACTAGAGGATTTTGAAAAGATTGAAAAGGTTGAAAAGATCAACCTCTTTCTCTATTAGAATTGTAAGCTTATAATTGACATAAATTATAGATAATAATAATTCCGTAAAAATTATAGATCTATATATCATATTATCAAATCTTATTATTGTCTTATATATTGTATGAGTAAACACAGAGAATTTGGAGCGCGCCGCAAGGGCTAGACAGCTCGATACCAAAAGCTTCGACTTAAACTTGCCGTAGTTTTGATGACCTTGTGTCGAATGAAGTTATCAATGAGGATGACTACTATCAATCCCATCCCTCTGGGTCTATCGCGTCTGTACGCAATATACTTGGGGATAGGTAGAGAATGTCGATGTTATGACTGTGGAGAGTATGTGAAAATTCGACTGATTTATGATTTGTTAAAATGCCGTTGGCATTCCAGGTTAGTAGGCGAAGATTTCTGGTGGGAGGTGTGTTATTCATTTTACAATGATTGTAAAGAGCATTGTATAGAAGCGATGTGTCGTAGATGGAAGTGGTTGCAAGCCGATTGGGTGCAGAGGTAAGATGATTCGGGGGTAGGAAAGAGTTCCCTTTGGCGGGGAGTGTGTATGATTTACTAAGCTGCGCGGTAGATGGACGGTACTCGGTGGTCGCTTACTGCCTCTGACCACAGCTTCTGTAGGTGAACGACTGGAGGCACTATGGGGCTCATAGCGCTGGAGGGGGTGAAGCACAAGCTGCTTAGCCGACGTCGTGCTCATAGTGTCAATTGATCCCGATGACAAGATGTTCGCTTTAAAAAAAAGAGGTGGGTGGATGACTTGGAGTAATCAGGTGCTAAGGTACAGAATTGGTAGTATACATGTAGGATGTATAAGTATGGATGTGGAGCGGGACCGAGAGTAAAATCTGACCATAATGACGCCGTGTATTATAACAGAAATTTTGTCGGCGAATTGTCATAATTTACCAATTTCTATGCTTCAATAATGGAAAAAGTTTTTTTAGTGAACTTAGCTTCACGATAAACAATTATAATTTACTTAATAATTGTGGTAATGTAATATAATCAGATCTTAAGGTTTATTCCATTGCTTGGTGTATGAAAAATTTTTAAAAACTTTATATAGTATACATAGAATTTTCAATTCAAACATCGATATAGCATTATTTACAGAATCATAGATAATTATGAAAGAAGATTGAAACTGAATTTATTAACAATTTCCAATAAGAAACCAGTATTTTTCCATTGACAAAAAATGTGTATTCGAGTACATATATGACGCACTTGTTCCTTTTAAACTATTTATTCCAAATAAAAAATAAGGATATACTTTATGTTCCGAATAGTAATTCATTATTTCTAATTAAAAAATATTTTATTGCTTCCAATAAGTCATTTCGAAGGAAGACCAGCAGAAAATTTTATCAATTTATTTAAATTCACAAAACATTTCCCTATAGATTTCAAGTGCTGCTCTGCAATTTAAAGCCTTGCGACTCAGTTGCACCATTCGTTTGTATAAAGACATAATTTTATCGAGGTTATTTATCGGACGTAATGTGCGGCACAGAAAAACGAATGAAATTCAATTATCAACTTTATTTTAAAGCATGGTAAAGTAATAACTTTTCAATCCTGAAATATGACTTATGGTACTAAAATAATCTCAATTTTTCATTAATTCGTGTCTTAAAATATTAAATAAATATAAAAAATTGTTTTGATTTTGGCAATATTGTTGAATTACTTAGGCTAAACAGATTATTTATAAAAATTCTAATATTATATGTAATTACATATAATATTTTATAAACTGTTTCTCAAGTATAAACTACATGGATGACATAAAGTACGATATCATTCGGATCAACTACAGAAAAACTTTTAAAATTCGCGACACGATTGTTTTTTAATCCTGGAATGGGATAGAATGAACTACGACCCGCAAAACTACGTTCGAATATATGACAATATATATTTGTCCAGCAGATCGTTTAAGAATTCTCCTCTGCGGCTATATACTCTATATTTCTGCGTGATCTTAAAAATCACGATTGATATGAACGTTGTTGTATAAAGGAATCGCAGCGAACCTCCAGCACAGCACGATTGTGACTGACGTTTAAAAAAAAAATATATATATATATATATAATATATATATGTATGTATATATGTATGTATATATCGCAATTTTTTATCTGATTCTGGGACGAATTCCTCGGATTTCGGAGCGTCAATTGCAAAGAAGAACATTTTTGATTTAAGACCTTCGATATTTATATAAGAAGGAGTGACGTAAATTACGGTTGAAATCAACAAAAAAATGAGAAAAAAAGAAAAACAAATGCAGATAAAAATCCTGAAATTTTAAAAGCATAGCTAATGTAGGTCAAACTAGTAGACGCAAAACTGCGCCGAGAAAAATTGTTCTTTTTCGTACTTAAAGCCGAAGTACAATAACGTAGGGGGCAGGAGAGTGGACACGCTTCAACAAGTGCCATATAAGAGCACCAGTGAGTATACCGATATTAATACTGTTAAGGTATGATTTCTTTCGTACTTTAAGAGTTAATAAAATGAGAATAAGAAGTAAGAGTGTGTTATAAAATTTACAGAGTAAAATATACGATACACGAAATAGGCTGATTGATAGAATTGGGATAATAATGATGAAAAAAATTCTAAGATTATTGTAATAAAAATATACTTTAATTGTTCTTTTGCCGACTGCTTATATACAAATTAATAAATATTTTCATTGGTCTTACAGTCCAATCAATATATATTTATATTAATATTAATACATCGATATACAAAAATAAAAAATAAAAATGAAAATTGAAAATTATATAGTAAAGTGCAATCTGACTGTCTACACCTCCCTCACCTACTTGAAGACTTGCTGTAGTAGTAGTTTTTTTTTACGTCTCGAGCTCGCTACGGCTCCTCATCAGGGACTAAACTAAACCTTATATTCTAATCTATATATACCCTATCCCCACTACCAAATTTAGTAAATTAAATATAAATTCCCCCTCTACACAAATTGTTCAAAACCAATCAATTTAATAAGGAATGATAAATGTTATCTAATCTACTAGACTCTAACATTAAATTCACATTATTTTGATTCTCGGAAATGTGAATACTTTCAAGACTCTCCCTTTCATACTTATTATTAATACCATGCTCTAAAATATCCACATTCATAAAATCAAAAGAATGTAAAAACTTTTAATAATGCTCCTTTAAACCAGAAGTAATATGTGAACTACGTAAACTATATTTATGTTCATAAATTTTTTTTTTTAAATATCTACTTTTTTGTCCAATGTAGTATTTATTACAATCCACATACAATTAATTTTATAAACAACTCCAGATTTTAAACATAGATCATCTTTATCATTGCAATTATTAAACAACTTACTTAAATCTATTCTTATCTATTTTTAAAGAAAATTTGAATGTTATATTTCCGAAAATTTCTTTTAATTCTTTCAGACAATCCTCTAACATAAAACAATAATTTTGCCTCTGTTAACCTCGTGCATTATGTCTATTTTCGGTATTATAAATGTCAAACAATCTCTCAGCAATCAATTTATTAATAAATTCAATTGGACATCCATTATTAATGAAAGTTTCTCTTACTATCTGTAATTTATTTTATCGAAAATCTTTATGTGACAATTTTATTGCTCTGTCAATGACACCTTTCAATGCTTCCAATATTGTTTCCGAATCGGTGGTGTGAATTAAAATCTAAAAACCTACCTGACCAAGTAGGTTTTCTATACCAATTAAGCTTCACTTTATTATTATAGATCTAATGACATTAATGCCCAGAAAACTCAACTGAATGTTGACTTCAATCACCCTTGTAAATTTAATTCTATCATGTACAGAATTAAAAACATCCACCATTTCATCCACAAAAACTTCTGGAACAATTGTAAAGATATCATCAACATATCTCTCAAATATCATTGGTTCAAAAACTAATTTTGACAACGGAATACTTTCTAATTTTTCCATAACTAAATTGGCTATAACCGGTGACAAAGGTGACCCCATTGGTCATCCGTATTTTTGGTCATAAAATTTATTATCAAACGAAAAAGTTGTGTTATTAAAAACTAAATTAATTGCTTTAATCAATTCATTCATTGTTAATTTTATATGTAAATTCATTTCATGCCATTTTTCGTATAATATCATTCAACAATTCTAAAGGTACATTCGTAAATAAAGATACTACATCCAATAAAATCATCTTGTAGTTTTTCGGATGTCCAGTGGGTCATTAGATGTAGTAATAATAAAGTGAAACTTCATTAGTATAGAAAACCTACTTCGTCAGGTAGGTTTTTAGATCAGTAGTTAGTTTTTAGAGACGTAAAAAAAAAAATTTTTTAGTTAATATTGTATTGTCAGATTAGTCTACGGGAGGTGATTCTACACAATCACAGTCATTATAATATTTATTTTTATTTATTATTTTTGTATATTGATGTATTAATATTAATAGAAGTATATGTTGATTTAACTGTAAGACCAATGAAAATATTTATTAATTTTTAATAAAAGTATTGTGTGTGTGTATATATATATATAATTGTAATAATTGTAAAAATAATTAGATTTATGATAATTGTTAGTTGTTTTCTTTTAGTAATATGCTTAAATTTTGATAAAATTACACGTTTATATAATACGATACTATTAAAGGGGTTATAGAACAAAATATCAATACCAAATAAACTTATTGTAAACATAAAGTAATAAGGACATAACACTAACAGTCCAAAAGGCATTAAAAGTAGTTTAGAATGAAAAATTATGTTTCGTATAAATAACATTATAATAAAAAAATTAAACATCTTGTCTCTATATTTAAACAAACTCGTTATTTATCTCTTTCATGGAAGAGTCCTCCATCCTGTTTATTTATTACATTCTGTTACCTTTTTATTATTATTTTCTTTTTCATTTCAATAATGGAAATACATAAGACCTAATCCATTTTTCATTAACGTAAATCTATACGATATCCATAAAAAGGGAATAAGTGAACAGTATATCCGAGTGTCGGTGTTTTAATATCTATATCACAAATTGAATTCAATGAATCTCGTAACTTTTCTGGTATTTACATGAAAACAAAAAGTAATTTATATCTTCGTTTTTAGTAAAAGAAGTTTTTCGATTATGTTATCGATAATCTGAATTCAAATTACATACAAATTTTAAGTAATAAATTGAACCTGAATAAGCAATTATTTCTCTTATTGAATAGGTGATGCATAAGCAAAAGTTGCTATGTACTTTTCTAAGATGTGTAAAATTATTAATTTTAAATTCCTCATTGTAAAATAATATTCTTCTTCCATAGATAATTTAATTGTTTTCACATTATAACTTCTCGATCATTTTAGCAAGCATCATACGTGTAGGAATTAGTTATTCGCCGTCCCACTGACAAGCCCAACGAGAAAATGAGGACGAAATATACAAACAGTAGATCTTTCGGTTTATTATTGTAACTTATGTTCTTCAAAAACTTATTTCTTGCATACTTATAAAGTAAATCTCATATTTGACTTAATCACCATAGAGATAGATATTGTCGATTTTATTTTTATAGTTACATATGTATATATATATACTATATATATATATATATATATATATATATATATATATATATATATATATATGGTAACCTAAACCTAAAGTCGAGAGACAAACGAGAGTGAATAAAAAAATTAAGTCCAGTGAAATACCTAAGACGAGGAAAAAGGACAAAAATTTCGAAGTCCGAAAAACGTAAAAAATTTTCTAAGTCCGGAAAAGGTTAAAAAATTTCAAGTCCGAAAAATTTTCGAAGTCCAAAAAAAATTGAAAATTTTTCGAAGTTTAGAAAACGTAGAAAAAGTTCAAAGTCTGAAAAAGGTCCAAAAAAATCAAAGTCTGAAAATGGTCGAAAAAATTCAAGTCCGAAAAAGATCAAAATTTTTTAAGTTGAAAAAACGTAGAAGTCCGAAAAAAGGTTAAAAAAGGTCTCTCTACAAACAGCAATGTTCGTTCGTTTCTCAGGAAATTATTAGGCCAATAGTTCACAGTGGAAGCTTCGGCCACTTCCACCCACTTTTCGGTTGCAATCCTATACGCCCCAGACATTCTTAAAATTTTTGTCACCAAAAATGTCAACATCCAAAGCGACCCTCGGGTGATCTGTGCCCTCAGTTTCGATCACAGCCGAGTGATCGCCGTCCTCCAGGCTACGCCTCTCACCACCCCAAGGAACCCAGAGCATATCGATTCGCTACATCTCAAATACAGTCTTGAGACCTCAGCCTTCTGCTGCTCTCCTATAAACTCTATCTCTAAAATAGATGGAGAACTGAATTCTCTAGTAGAACACATCAATAAAGAGACATTAAACGCTACACCTCCTGTCTTCCAAAGACGGATATTGGGTGGTTTTAGAACGATTAGATATTATGCGCATCGTCTACATCGATAGGCAAACTAAGTTTTACTTTCGAAGTTTCTGGATTTATTTTAATTCACACCAAAATAAGATGCTGACTAGTTCTTCCATCGTACCAGTACTTTTTAACCATTCAATATCTATACATAATATATTATAATAAAATATTGCATTATCATATAAGATGAGAGTCAATAAATAATGGTTCTTTAGCCTTAAAATTATTAGGCTAACAGGGACTATTAATTGCTGTTCGTCGCTTATATAAAATGTTTAATCGTTGGAAAAAAGATTATCACTCAGAGTCTCATATATCTATTCAAGATATTGCTCATAGCGAGCAATATTGGTTTCGCATTATTCAACAAGATTATATTAAAAGTGAAATAAAAACATTAAGCGAGGGATAAAGAAAAGGCAAGAGTTGTGCGAGTATTCAATGGTTACATATGTCGACAATGTCAGTTACCTCATAAATTACGCAAATTGAGCGGTCGTTGACTTTATTTTCGGTCTGCGATCGATTGCTTCAGGAGGCTTATAAAATGATTCAAGTGTTCATGACGTCAAAAGCGGTGATTTCGACGTGGAAACAGTTCCGGGATCTTTGAAGATAATTGGCGATTTGCTTGACTTGTGTTGCTAACCCGACAACCATTTCCAAGCCCATGGGATACATTGGGTGCCGTAGAACTGAAGCGTGAACATTGCGAACAGTTTAGCGATTGCTCGTATCGTGACTGGCGATGCGTTACGATAATCCGATCATGGGGACTACCCGGCCATGCATACATCGACGGCCAGAAATATTCTGGCGCCAGCTCATGCTCGTATATGGTGGGACCAGCTAGTGTGGTTTACTATGCCTTGAAAGGATCACAGGCGATTATCGACGACAATTTGCGTTTGAGTGATACTCCGATTATTTTGCAACATGCATAATGTTGCACCGCCGGTGAAAACATTTAAAGCTCAAATGGGAAGTCGCCAGCAGAGTTATTACCATCTCTTCAGATCGAGACGCATGACCAGCACTTCATTCCTAGATGGGTGGATGACTGATAGAGGCAACGGTCGAATTTTTTCACGGGATTCGTATGTTGCACAGCGAGCCAATATGTAACTGTAAAATTTGAAAAAAAAAAAACGGGAAAGACATATACCTCATTTAGGACCTATTTGCTAAGTCAGTGGACGCGCGATGTTAATCCTCCAGAAGCATTTTGCTCAGCGCCGTTTTTATCATTGGTCATGAAACCGGAGCATGCTTTACGGAGAAATGCTTTATTTATGGGGCAGAGTTGTTTACGAGCAAGACCTTTTACGCATTGCGGCGTTGACTATTTCAGTCCGATACAAATAAAAATTGGCAGACGTCAAGAAAAACAGTGGGATGTAATATTCACGTGTTTAACCACTTGCCCAATACATTTAGAACTCGTGCATAGTTTAATTGCTAGTTCTGCAATCATGGCGTTACAAAGAGAACTAGCTGCTAGTAGAGGTACGCCTTTGATTGTTTTTAGTGATAATGGCATAAATTTTAAAGGCGCCAGCAGAGTTAAAAGAAGTGATTCAAGATATTGACAACGACACAATCACAAGCTATGCTGTAAAGAAGCATATTCAGTAGCGTTCTAATCCTCCAGATGCTCAGCGTATGGGAGGAGCATGGGAGAGATTGATTCGATCGGTTAAAGTCTCCTTTTATGCTGTCTTACACGAGCAGGCGCCAAGAGAAGAAATTTTAATTACACTTTTAACAGAAATTGAACATTCGGTAAATTCAAGGCCTCTTATGCACGTTTCTTTCGATCCGCGTGATAAAGAAGCATTAACTTCAAATCATGTTTTAATAGGCACATCGTCTGGTGTTGTTAACTTAAGTAATTTTGATGTAAAAAATCATTCCTTAACAAAGCAATGGAAAATAGCACAAAAAAGAGTCAGTGGTGTTGACCGCCCGCCGCACGGAGATGTTATGAGCAGAGATGGCATTCCTGATCTGCGGCCACATGAGTTTACTGTGCAAGATGATGGGGGAGAGGGCTACGACCGGTTTTGTCCACTGACTAAGAAAAGGGAGCTCCATCTTCCCATGTCCAGAGAGGGAGGTCTGATACGAGAGGTCTGAGAGCGGCGAAATGGAACGAGTTGGAGACTCGTTTTGTCTGAGCCGTTTCCTGCGGCTGGTGACCACCGTGAAACCCTCATCCAGCGATCCTTCTTTGGCACTCACGGCTGCTGAAGGCGGTCGACTGGAGGCAAAAAAACTGGGTAGGTCGGGTGTTGTAGGATTGATAGATACATGTATACTATGTGGGCCAAACGGCCACACGCTGCGTGGGCAGTGCGTTGGTTTCTGTGACATTACACGCTCGCCCGAGATGCAGGGCGCTTGACAAGATGTTGTCTGCCCGGCGGTCAGAGCCCAACAAGAAACTACAATATTTTCCCGTAAAAGCGGTATTTAATATATATATATGTATATATATTTCATAAAGTTTCGAAGTTTACATTATATACCGTGAATATTTGGTTAATGATCTTAACTGAAATAAAGCAAAATAATGGTCTGCGAATAGCACAGTTATGAAGCGGACGCTGGTCTCACCTTTTAATGCAGTAGTGGCGATGTGTATATATATGTTATTGGAGTTTTTGTAAAGAACTTTCTATTTTGATATAATTTCTTAGGTTCAATCTGAAAAAAACGTAGCCTATGTCACTTCCAAAAATAATATAAAGTGCAAAAATAAAAACTTAATTTGTCGTCACCTATCATGATTAGTATGATTTGGCATACAACCATTTTATAAGAGAAAACGGTAAGCGAGAGAAAGAGAGAAAGAGTGACAGAAAGAGAGAGAGAGTGTCTGTGATTTTTCCACATAAGAAAAAATAAAATATATAAAAAGTAAAAAATATCTACAAGGTGTAGGTTGTATCAGATTAACTTAAAGAACAAAAAGGATAATGTCGACTAACATCACACCTTCTTGAGGATACTAATCCCAAAGTTGAATATGACCATTCAAAAAAGCTGGCCTAGTATTAATAATTAATTCAATAAAAAACATAGCCTATGTCTTCCGAAGATAATATAGAATATATATTTTGTATTCCAGAGCAATCGGTGCAGCAGTTTATTGTTTAACATATATAAACAAAAACACCCGTTGCCTTTAGAAAATAGTATGATATGATATGATATAATATGATATAATATGATATGATATTATATTATATAATCGTACGGGAACGTTTCCCGGATTCTATGAAAAGTAGCACTCTCCTTCGTTATTACGACGAAAGATTATTACGAAGCAAGATTCAAATTCCTTTCTTTCTCTCTCTTTCTCGCACCCACTCTCGCTATATCCTTGCACTCCCATTCTCTCTTGATTCGATGTTTTTTTATTCACTATCATTGATTTTTATTTTATCGTTTGGAAAAGAAATATATGAGCGTATATACAAATTATTAGGAGACGACACGTATATATAGCTACTTTATGGCAACATCGATCGATCTGTAATGCGATATTTTTATTCGCTCTCGGGTGTGCGTGTATGCGCGGCTGTCGTTACTGCTCGCTTGAAATGAAAAATCCAAAATGAAAAGGTCCGAGAAATTTATGGGGCGTGTGTTGTATGGGATACTGTTTATTCAGTTGACGGCAAAAAAACACTCAACGATGCGAGATATAACAGAGAAATATGAAATACGCAGCATATGAAGGCGAAATAATTCCAAAATCATTGCTATGAGATCGAGTGTCGTTATGAATTTTACGCTGGAATATATATATTACGTTGAATAAATGCAAGATAACAATTTCAAATTTATTTATTAGTGTTCTTCCTATATATTATAAATTTTCTCATACACAATATTATGGCTCAAATAATAATCGAAATAAATATAAAATCTGAAAACTCTATAAATTAGAGAAACTAATAGTAATTTATTAAGTCGATAAAAACATCTGACTGTTCTTAAAAGTTACTGTCAAAAATTTAGTTGAGTAAAAAAGTGTTCATATTGAAAGTCAAATAGAAATACATTTTAATCGACCAATGAACAATATCAATTTAAAACAATAGAAATTACCTAAATCTCATATATATATATATATATATATATATATATATATATATATATGTATATATATATCTAACGTATTATTTATTCCGTGCGAGTTTGCTATCACGGCTAGATATAATACACTGGATTTTAATACAGTTGCCCAATGAATGAAATTCAAAATGAATTTTGGGAAGTGCAATCGCAACCGAACAATATTTATGTAGCGCGAGGGACCGGAATACGAAATAACTGTACGAATGTATATATTGTTTGCGCGCGCTCGTCTACGGAATGTCGTCTTTGGTGATTTTTCTAAAACCCGATAGTACAGCATCACTGACAGCACACAGTCGACGGCATATTGTTGAAAAGTATTGGGGCAATATATATATATATATATATATATATATATATATATATATATATATAGGTAAATGGAATCTCCCGAGTTCCTCGGGCATGCTCGTCGCATCTGTCTGTCTTTTTCGAACTTTACGCATATATATATATATGTATATATATATATATATATATATATATATATATATATAATAAACATATTTATAAAAGATAATCCGTAAATGTTATCAATAGATTATCACTTTTAAAATGTATAAAATTAAATACAAAAACTGTAGAGAAATTAATTTTACACAGAAGATGCAAACTAATGCATATTTGTTTTAAAGTCTTTTGAGCGAATTAAAATAACATAATAATAATTATGAAGACATATCAAATTATAACCTTTATTTTAAACATTCGAATCTTTGCAATATAGAAATATGGCCATAGCAATATATATAAAGCTTATACTTTCCTTTGTAGGAGAGCAAGAATCTCGGCAAAAATGATACTTCAATTGACGCCAGAAGGGAATAAGGCGGATATTAAAACTGGAAGAATGAGAGGGAAAGATTAGCCCGTAGTATAACGAGAATATAAAAGGCTTGGTGAGAGTTCCAGATGAATGTAAAGGTTCGGAAAAAGGCGAGAAAACATTTCTATATACATGAAAGAAGCTAGGGCGAAGGAAACGAAAATCGTATACAGTCGACTACTCGAAAGAGCAAAATATTCAAATGATACACATGGTCTGCCCACGAAATCCAGATATACTTCTTGAAGCCACTCAAGTTCACATGTAACGATTACACATACATCCGTTCGTTCATCCCGTGTCCTTAGCCCTTTACGCGATCAAAAAACGCGTGTGTATGTGTAGACCATTTTCTTGCTTCTTTAGCTCGATTGTGTAATCCTATATATAAAAAAAATAAACAAATGCTTAACTGCTAAATGTAAAATTCCATACGTATTATATCGCGAACTTTCTGGAGGTTTCAAGATGAAGAATTAGAAATTAGAAAAAATAGAAATTGCATAATAGCTTACGCTCAGAGTGAAGTAAATTTTTTAAGAAGAGAGTCAGCAATATCATCGAATCATCAGGTCGAAACATTTGACTTTTTTATATTTTGTTTATTTTGAAGTGACGTTAATCAAACAATTATATTACATTCTATTCGATAAATATATATAGTTGACCAGATATTAATGTATTTGAAAGGCGATATAAGAGTAAAAATAAAACAGGACTCTAATGGCTCTTGTTATGGTTATTTCTATAGCAGCTGATCTTTGAACGCTTATACTTACCCACCGAACGAATATTGGTGTACTTCTAAGGAATAAAACGATTACAAGTAAAAAAATAAATAAAACGCAGTAGAAATGTAAAAAAAATACTCTTAATTCTGAATTTACACCTTTCGTCTATATTATACATTAAAAAAAGCGCTAATTTGGATTATAGAAAAATGATATTTCATAAATATGCATTTTTAATTTTTTTTCTCCGCGTTCAATGCAGATGCAGTTCCGCGCGAAAGTACCCGTCAATCCAGTCTTGCAAGACACGCGCGTTGTGATCAATACTTTTGAAATATTGAAAATTTCCCGGGCATATTTTATTCTACGGTTGATCAATTTTCGCCAGTTATGTATTGCGCTTATACCACGCGGGCGACAACTCTGAGCAACTTCCGAGACTTTATTTTCAATCCCCTGCGGCCGCTACGTTTTTTCGCTTTTTCTATTTTATTCTTCGCTCAATCTTGCCCTCGGCTGTCAGTTCGAGCCCATTTCTTATACATATACAGTTTCAAAAATGTACATTTCAGAGCCACGCGAATACGCTCGCATATTCTTGCACGCTTATTCTGACATTTTTCTCTCTTGTAATCTCAACGTACCGTTACTTGGAACTTTTGCACTTTTTTTTTGCTACTGATATTAATAATGGAGGGCAATTAAAAATTTATTTATAAAAATGCCTATGGTCTTTAAACATATAAGTATGAAAGTAACATTTTTAATACTGCTTTGCGAAGAGAGGTTTTAATTGGACCGAAAACTTTTATAAATGCTATTCTGTGTAATAATTTTAAGGACGAGATCTTATTTTAAATACATTTGAAAAATTTTTGAAACGTACTTTTTACATTTTTCAAAAATTCGTAAAAGCGTCTATAATATGCTTGTGTACATGTGTATATATATAGAAGAGCCGAGGCAACCTAGATGTGTCCTATTTTCATCGATGGTGAATTTGATACGAGTTCCAATAAGCGCAGAAAATTCATTCGCAAATAATATCTGTGGAGCTGTCTGCCAAAAAGCGAGCCATATGACTGACCTTATAATGACCCACGCACAGCGCTCCTTGTCAAATATTGCGCTATCCATAATCGTTGGTATTCATCTCGTTGATACGTTAGGTACGGGCAGTACTATACCGTATACCTTGGAGGTAAACAGAGCTTTCGTGGTATTAGAAGTTCTTAGAGGTGACCGTATGAAACGATGAAATGGTGAAATAACACCATGGAAGAATCGTAACGAAGATGGGACACGTCCAAGCCCCATCGACTCCGATACAATCGAGTGAACAGGCTGGGCAACACATACTCGTCACAGCTGTGCTCACTGGACACGCGCCCGCTTTCACATAAGTATTTACATCGAATACGTCGAATGACAGCGTAGAGCACCCGGCATATCCTGGCATCGAGAAAGATGTGAAACACTCTCTGTTCGACTGTCCAAGATTTCAAAAACAAAAAGAACGAGAACAATTTCTCTGTCATCTAAGGATGTAAGACTGAAAGTCGATAATCATTTTCGCCCAAGAGCTTATCATCAAATTGTATACCATTAGAAAGAAATTTGACAAAAGAATCACGGTTACGTGAAAGAATTACGGCCGTGCAAAGTCAATCACGCAACCTGGTAGTCTACACGGATGTTCGGTAATGTTAGGAGTAATTGTTTAGCAATACCATGCGCGTTTTATTATATTATATTTATAAAATTCTATAACATGTCTCATACAGAAATAAATTATATGCTAATGAAATATTTTGAATGAGTAAAAACCGTATAAGAATTATCATCTTTTGTCTTCTGTGCTTTAAGAAGCATGATTTTTCTATTTAAAACGTTAATAATAATTTTCATTCATAAACTTGTATATTTTTTTCATAAGCTTGCTTTTAATACTTTAATTGATATTAACAACAACAACAAGCTGGACGCAAGCATATCTCTGTATACCTTCCATAGATGTACGATATTAAGAAACTACTTTATATAAGTAAACTGCGTACTCTTCATAAATATAAAATTACAAGCAATGCTCGTCATTTAATAATTTGTAAAAAAGTTTTCTTATTTGTTTGGATAACGTCTTTATCCTACTGTCATTAAATATAAATTTAAAATACATTGTAAAATAATAAATTCTAAAACTTCAATCAAATCACTTTCAATTCAAATATATACTATATTTTAATTTTTTGTTTGCTTGTCCAGTGGCGCGTCCACAATATAATATAGATGCTCGAAACGTCTCGGAAGACAGCGATAATAAACGAAATACAGAAGAAGGATTCGTATTACAAAAGAAGCGCGAAGCGCGATGATGATATATATATATATATATATATATATATATATACATAGTATATAAAACAGCGTGCAAAAAGCTCGGCGATCAACAGCGGATAAGGAATGAAAGAGGAGCGGGGGTTGGATATCAAGCAATGCCTCAAGAATTGTTTCGCTGAAAACGCCCTTGAGCTATATATATATATATATATATATATATATATATATATATATATGCTGTGTCTATTTCTTTCCCCGATACTCGGAACATACGTCATCTCGCGACCCGTAGCCGAGGGTTGCTTTGAGAGCTAAGCGCCTTTATAAGTTAATTAACGTTTCTAAATAAAGACACGCGTATAAGCGCGAACCGGGCTTAAGAACTCGTTATCTGTGGAAACTCAAACGTTTAAGAAATTAAATTTTAAGAGAAAACGATTCATGTACATTCGAACAGGACATAACAAGAAGTATTAGTACCTATTTTAAGAAAAATCCACATTTAATATACAAGTACAAGTATTAATTATATTCGTAAACACTATCGAGTATTTTATTACTAATTATACAGGATTGAGGGGCCCTCTAAAAAAAACTGAAAAAAAAAATACGCTCAATTAATTAAAACATTGTCACGTCACGACGGCCACAAAAAACTGATTTGCATATTAAAAGTGGCAGCCTCCCGCATTTGCTCGCATTTGCTCATGCATAACGTAATTAAGTTTCGTGAAAAATAATTTTATTATATCTCTTTCGTCCGAAAACAAAAAACAACAAAAACAAAAACACAACAGTTTATTGCAAATGAAAGAATGCTCTGACGCTAACGAGCTAGTTTAATTTCGAACTATTTTGCGCGAGATTTAAAAGAAAATTTAAACGGGCAATTATATAACGAGCTCATTTTTCTCGCATTCCATTCGATTTACATTATATATTTGACTTTCAACACATTTATGTATAATAAGAATGGACCTAAACAAATGATTATCGAATTATATTATTTTACGGTACCGTCAACGTCATTTAAGAAGAATTAATTTGCAGAAAATACATATCCCGTAATTATAATACAGCTCTGTATAACGATGATGTAACTTTATTTATTGGTACGCAAAAGTACTATATAGTAAGAATTAATCAAACAATTTTCTCGTAAATTCGACTCGCTTCGGTCTTTCAAATTTTTTTTTCAATAAATAAAAAACTAATATTTACCGAATGTTCGAGTTTCTGTTTACATCAAATAAACTTTTTTAGTCTAGTAAATATTTGTTCAGTTTTAGAAAAAATGTTTCAAAAGCACTATTGAAAGCCCGATTAAGATGAAGATTTGTATGAATTTCAAGAGTTTTGCATCTCAGCTTACAGTTATAACTTTTCGATATGCGATAGTTCATCTGTTTCTAAGAAAATACAAAACTCTTAGACAATTGTAAAGGATTTAAATGTTCAAAAAAAAAAAAAGAAAAAAAACATAAAAAAGAATGAATTAGACTCAATTGAAGCTGTAAGAATTTTGAGAAATAGGAAACGTTGCAACTGAAATGACCGTCATAAAAATAACACAAATGATTGCAACTCCGTGCGACATCTTTAAAAAAAATTGCCCACTGAACCTCGTTCTTTCCTATTACGCCCGTTTCATTTGTGCCCGCAGTTTTGCGCGCACTCGTTGCAACTGACTCTCGACCAGACATCCGCCAGTTATAACGTACACCGTGCACGTACGTAATATATATATATATATATATATATATATATATATATATATATATATATATTCCAGAAACGAGAAAATCGAGGGGAAAAGGACCAGCATCGGAGCACCGGACGAGAGCGAAAGGAAAACGGACATAAAGAGAGGTTCCGGAAAAGCGGGGGGAGCTGGGTGAACGGACAGAGTCGAAAGCCGAATTGCTCCATTCAGCTCTTCTTAGAGCAACTATATGTATATATATATATATATATATATATATATATATATATATATATATGCACTAGCGCGGTCTCTTTATAAAAAAGTCTCTTGCTAACATGCTTCTCCGCCCACGGCTGGAGTAATATAAAGAGGACGCGGAAATGGAAGAAAAAAAGAGAAAGAACGAGAGGGAGAAACAGCGAGGGGGGAGAGAAATAGAGGAAGAACGACCGAGGACGGTTTCGTGATTGGAATAACTTAAAGCTCCGCTTTCTTCGCGGCTGCCGTTGAATAATATCGAGATAGTTCGGTACGTAGATATATATATGCGCAGCCCCATGATATGGGTTGGCGGACAGAAAATACAGAAACAGAGAGAGAGAGAGAGAGAGAGAGAGAGAGGAGAGACAGGCGGCATGGAGGGAGGGGGGAGAAAATCGCGGTAATATATTTAGCAAGGAAACATTATTCTTACGTCTGTTTCTTTTTTCGTGAGCGCCCCCACCCCCGGCAACTTTTTTTCTCAAACGGCTACGCTCGCGTCGAAACGCGCGGACACTTGACAAATCGCGCTAATTTTCCCCTGCGCGTTGAACTAGCCCCCCCCCCTCAAGTTAGCTCTATACTCTTAAACCGTCCGATTAGTCATTTTAATTGCTGATTAAAACCCTGCCAGTTTTGCGCGAGGGAGAAAAAAAGGCGGTATTATGTGCGTGCTCAAGCGCGTCGTAATGCTTGTCGCTATATGTAATGATATTTGAAAAACGGTCACACGCATTGTCGGCCTCCGCGACAAAATTATTATAAACTTATAAGGATAACGTGGCGAAATTAATAAACGACGATCTCGTTTCGAAATTTCCATTTCATGAACGAATATCCCTGTAATACAGATGTGCGGCGGAAGATAAAAAAAACATTGCGCTCCATAAAAATTTCTTTAATAGATAGATAGACGCTTTGATCGGCAACCTTGCCCTCCCCTCTTACGTTAGATAAATAAAATTCATTTCTTTGATAAAAATGAGAAAGAGTGAGAATTTCTTTGGAGTAGAAAGGAAAGATTTTGCAATAAGTAACGTTAGTTAAATACCTTGGAGTAATGCCATTTTAAAGAGTCAAATAAATTAGCGCCAGCGTTTTACGCTGACCGACCTTGAGTGTATTGTTCCTTCGACCGTGATAAAATTCAGAGCTCTGAACTACAATTTTTTTTTCTTTTTTTTTTTTAAGTTATAAAAGAAATTTTTTTCAGAAATGCTAAGAATAAAGTGTATCTTCATGCGTGAAGCATTATAATATATATGTGTGTGTGTGTGTGTGTGTGTGTGTGTGTGTGTGTGTGTGTGTGTGTGTGTGTGTGTGTGTGTGTGTGTGTGTAGTTTAAACTGCGAAAAGAACAATTTAAATTTACCTCAAGTATTAATAAGCTGGTCTCGTTTCTCTGCAAGACAATTTTTGTCGTAATCCTTCCGCAATTGACAATATTTTGATGTGCTTAGAGAACAAAAATTCACTTGACAGCTCGAAAAAGAATTGTTTTAATCTTGAAATTTATAAACAGGTAGAGTTCTTAAATTTTATGGAAGATGAGATGCGAACAATGCTCGTGCGATAGTTTGAAAAATAGAAATTCTACAATTAAATAGTAATGTAGTTTACTGTAATTAACAGCACGACGCAGTATAATAAAGTACATACAAAGCTCTGCTATTAGAGGGTCAAAAAGCCCGATACGACACTGCACTCTCTCGTCTCGTCTCTCTCTCTCTCTCTCTCTCTCTCTCTCTCTCTCTCTCTTTCCACTCACTTACAAAAGCTGGTTTCGCCAATTTAGCACGAGGTCAGGCCTATAACACAGGCTCTGCCTATATATATATATATATATATATATATATATATATATATATATATATATATATATGAATATATCTTCAAATGGCGGGTCGACAAACTACCCCGAAATAATGCAATGGAGCTTGCGCAACCTACTCGCCTCGGGTGCAGTTTGGCCCCCAGAAACGTTATAACAGGAGCGCAAAGGCCATATTCTCGCGTCGAGCGGTCCGGTTCGACTCCGCGTTATCACCGCAACGCCGCGCCGCGTGCTCGCAAAACGCGCGAGGCCGGGTCAAAGAACCGTCAGAGGCGAGCTTGCGGGGAGGGGGGCGGAGTGTCGGAAAACGAGATATTTTCGCTTGAGGAATCACTCCGGGACTTCCGGAAGACCGAGGGAAGAAAGGAGGGGGGAGGAAGAGGATCAACGTCGGCAAAATAATATAGAGATATATGATTTTGCGTATATACTGACGGGATAATGGGGGAGTCTCGTTGATAGGGCACACACGCGTCAGATGGAAATTATTCGGCTGCTTTTGATACGATAATAATTTCGAGGATTCCGGAGAAATTGTGAGGGGGAAATTTTTTCTATTATACCTATATACCTATATATATATATATATATATATATATATATATATATATATATATATATATATATAGGAGATAAGCGAGGGAACGATTATTATACAGTCTGTGATACCATCATCTAATAAATTATCTTTATACCAATTTTATACATTGTGCACTATATTGAATCGATTCGCTTTATTTTTCATGACGCCATACAATGAAATTTTTCCTTTAAAAAAAAATACAAAAAATCGATATATTTAATTAACTGAACATTATTCTTTAATATTTCAATAAATTTTTCAACACTTCCCCGACTCGTGACGCAAAAGAAATGTGCAAAAAGTGTTTTTTTTTTTTAATTTAACTTCGATCAGTGCAAATAATTGGATGTGCGATTTTGAAATTTTGGAATTAAAATCCTTATATCTGTTTAAATTATTTACTAATGGTCGCGCAAGTATACTTATATGTATATAAAAACATTCCGAATTGACATCTACTGATATTGACTTACAAAGTCAGCGTTTATAATGTGTGTGTGTGTGTGTGTGTGTGTGTGTGTGTGTGTAAATATTTAAATCGTCCGCTCTTAGCGTCGGTTAATACGTTCTCGCGCTTCGATTGAGTTTCAGTATATTGTCCGACGGTAGCTAGCAATTTTACATATTATACATTCGCATTAATTTTCCGCGCTAATCCCACTATTAAAGATGGTGTACAAGTATTATTTTTAGTTTTCTTTAAAAAAGTGATACTTAGAATTATTGTTATTGAACTTTTTGACTATATTATACTTAATTTTTTTTTTTATTAAACTGTACACGTATTTTTTGTTGAGGTTATTTTATTTCTTATGACGAATTACTCAAGAAAGGATAGATACAACAAGCTTATATTGTACCATTAAATCCTACGTATAAAATATTGGGAAGTATTTTTCATTATAAAAAATAATAAGTTTTCAAAAAAAAAAAAAGTTTGGGGATAAATTTTTCAAATCCATTTTTTCTAATCGACATTTTGTCCTAAAGTAACCAAATATTAATAATAGATACAAATTTTGAACCGCATGATAAATTATACATTTTGAACTTTATTAAGTTTTTTTTTCTTCAATTTTTAGATAAATTTAATTATTGTAAATTTAATTAGATATTTTCACAATTTTAACAAATACACTAATAATAGTATTTTCAGATAATAGCAGAAATTACAACATCATCAATTACAATATTAATCGAGGTACTAACTTTTATTTAAAGCAGTTTTATTTACGGGTTTTCCCCAGTGTTTTCCCACGCGCTACCTGACCTCAATCGTATTTATTGATACACGAATCGTGTAACACATTCATAAAACTAATACATTACAGTATATAGCACTTTAGTTTTTTAAATAATAATATACAATGAATGACATAAAAAATGATGAATTATGAATTATTATTATTGTTGTTATGATTGTTATTGTTGTTATTATTATTAGTATTATTGTCGTTGTTGTTTTTGTTATTATTATAAATTATCATTGCTATTATTATTTTGTAATAATTAAGTAAATTTCAATATTTGTAATGATTCCCGTTTCAATATGACCTTAATAAGTCATTATAAATTATCACTTACATTTTATAGAAGAAATAAGGTGTTAGATAAAAATAGCTTTTTGGAGAAAAAAGTCTCAACTTTACAGTGAATGTCCATTGAAAAGTGTCCATCTCCCCCCCCCCCCAGCGCCATCACAATTAAAGTTACAATGTCACGTTTTCCCGTATTACGCAAGAGTCCGGCGGACGTATCAATTTTTAAAATTAAGAAAAGTCGCTTTATCATGTTTAATGGATTTTTGTCAGTATCGAGGTCAGGACCCCATTCCTCTGATAAAGGTCGCATTTATTATCTGACTACAAAAAAAAAAATTATATTTGATAACGATACAAAAAGTATCAAATTCTAATGTTCAATGATCAATATACGATTTTAACGCCGCGTCTTCCTGATTCTATTTTAGAAACTATTTCAATTTTACAGATCGTTATTTTACAGGACATATAGATACTATTGATTTGTTTAAAATATGCCCTAAATCTGTTCACATTTCTTGAATTATTGTAATAATAGATATAACTCAAAAAACAGCGAGCGATGCTCAAGAACTGAGAGAAAATAATCTGGAAAGAATTCATTCTTTATACGTTGCTGATTTTGTGTATACCTTTGGTAAATGGAGGTAAACACGGCACTTTTATTAGAACGAAAAGATTTACGATTTGGACGTCGACTAAATGTCTTTTTTTTTTGCCGCGCGAGAGTAAAATTAAACCGGTCGGGTACAAAAATATCACGGTATATCTATTTATAATGGAGATAAAAACAATTTTATCAATCTATTCGCGGTCCCCGTCAGCTGTATTTTTACCTCAGTTCTACTTTTGGCCCGTGGCGATTGCATCACCTAAATTAGGTCGCGCCATTTCGAATGGTATTAGCAAAATTGATCGTAGCATTGAACATTAGATTATCGACTGTTAACCGTTTGTCGGGAAATAATTAGGGGGCTGTTATTTCAGTGTTGCTGCCAATAAAACAATATCGATAATGCAATAGTTCTCAGTACTGTCGAGATTCATTTTAATGTAAGAAAATAAATAAACAATAATATTTGTATTTATAAATCCATAAAATACTAATAATTGGCAAAAGTGTCCGGGGCCAATTTTTTCCAAAAATGATACGCATATTATTAATATATAAATAAGATTTAGATATTAATAGTAGATGAAAATTTTAAATAAAATTATATAACTGTTAGAGACTGTTAATTGTACTACATGTTTATTATTAAAATATTTACATATCTACGTTTATTTTCATTCTCTATTTTTTATTTACATGCATGTCATGATTATACTTGTCCACCTTGTTTTACGAATTAAATATAAAAATAGTGTATTGAATGAATACAATAATATAATTAAAAATTACTCCACGATTTTTTTTCTTTTCTTGCTTTGATCTGTCTTAAAACATTGCCCTTCGAATCAATATACTAATAACAACAAAGACAGATAAAAACGTGAGTAAGGATCATA
This sequence comes from Sycobia sp. Sy_11, assembly GCA_018907035.1. Lineage (NCBI taxonomy): Eukaryota > Metazoa > Arthropoda > Insecta > Hymenoptera > Epichrysomallidae > Sycobia > Sycobia sp. Sy_11. Next base: position 368,317 of record JACCIC010000238.1, on the reverse strand, counting down.
ATATGCTTGCTTAATTACGGGAATGTCTCCGGTTTTTCCAGCACATTTAGGTACCTATCCCCGGTTGCGTTTATCGATAAGTCAATTCTATCACGTCCACAATAACCAAGCATCATATACTACTTTTTCTCTCTTAAACATACGTAAACATAATTAAAAAATAAAAAAAAACATATATATTCCATTATATACAGAAGGAACACTTATAGCGAAATAGTAATTATTATTTCATTATTACATTGCTGTAATTTTTTAAATTTTAATACTTAATTCTCAATCCACTGCAGAGCTATAAACGTAATTAAAAAAAAAAAAAGAATAAAATATTTGGCGCAAAAAAGGGGCTCGGAAAAATTGACTCCTCGGGCAAAACGTTACCGTGAAACGTTTGCTCGCTTAATTTCCGAAAATGAATTAAATTTTTTAATAAAATCGAATATTGACTTTAAAATCGTTCGCAACAATTTTACTGCGTTTAATACTAAAAACACTTCTGCTTTTCAAAATTTATTACAGCTAAGCATGTCCTTCCTAAGGTCCTTTGTATTATTAATTGTATATAATTAATTGAAGATTTGCTATACACTTGGTTAAACATGTTTTAATAATTTAAGGTAAATTAGAAATGAAAACACTTGGATAGTTTCACAATTTTAAAAGTGTGAAACTATCCAAGTGTCATTACTAATTGTAGGTTTTAAAGGGGCTAATCGTATTGTGATACTATTACGATATTATTATAATAATTACGCTCAGTAGGAATCTTGTATGAATCAGATAAATTTATAATTAAAAACATGTGTCGTTTATGTTTGGCGGGGGGGGGGGCGAGACTCCGTTACCAATAAGTCCATTGCGCTTGAAAACGTTTAATTTTCAACGTCTTGATAACTGACGATTTTTATTAATATTTCACAATTAACTCTACGGCAAAACCAACAATGTCATCTCCCAAGCAGCGGAGGAATAAAACGGACGGAAGATCTGCAGCGAAATGACGCCAGAGCAAGAAAAAACGAAGGAAAAAAAATTTGACAAATGGAGGTTCGATTATAATTTACTTCTAGAACCAGCTGAATCTGTCAGCGGATTAGTCTGCGTACAAGCGACAAGGCTGCCGCACGCGGACTCCGGTGCCGCGTTCAACAAGTTCGGATAATATCAGCTCTCAAACGGTCTGCCCTCGCGCAACCGCCTCGATGCGGTAATCCAATCGCTCCATTACAAATATATATTATATATATATATATATATAATATATATATATATATATATATATATATATACTATGTTTGCTTCCGTCTATTCAATTACGGGCGCGTTATTATATCGGAATGCGGGAAATAATGTAAACAATAATTTATATTATTTGTGTGCGTGCGCGCGCGTGTAGGTGTATGTGAGTACGTGCACATATACATATTTATATACAGCTGCCTCACACGCACCTCTCTCCTGCAGATCCATCACATTCACACATTTGCAAAGGCACACACGTGTGCTCTCACAAAATCTCTGCCTCTCTCTCGTTCTCTCTTGTGCGCGCGCGTGTGTGTGCGTGTGTAAACGCATTGTACTTATTACTGCCAAAAGCAGACGAATAAACTCATAGACTTATCGATATGTTATTTATTATCGTTTATTTCTCTTTCATAAGATAAATAGATAATCTGTCCCTGAAACGATGACCGCGCGATTGTCATACGATAAAGACCCAGTAAAAGTATCATATGAGGTTTTTTTCATCTGATTTCATCAATCAATCCACAATCGATCCATCTATATAAAAACATTCTACATAAATTAATTGTAAATTTTACTTATGTCGACTCTTTTAACCAAATCGACAAATATTGTTGTCGGCCTTACAGTTCCTACACAATAATTTACTGTGTTAATATAATGTACAGTCAGGATGTCCTGGTTTATAATGACGTCTGACAATATCAAAAGTAAATTTTGGTGTTGGGGCAGACAGGATATTTTTTACTAATATATTGTATATCTAGACTAAATTATTTTATTTTTAATTTTTCATTTAATTTGTTAATTTAGTAGGAATTTCCATTACAGATTCTACGGAGGTTGTTATAAAGAAGAACAGTCTGATTGTCATTATATTAGTATAATAGATTATTGTATAGAGGCTGTAAGGACCGATAAAACTATTTATTAATTGGACGGATACAAAAGTCACATCGCAATTGTGACGCCGTATCGCAATAGCGGCGAAACAATAAACGTTTTCGCACTTCCGGATAGTCGCGAGATTCTGAGCCCGTCCTCATATCATAAATATCGAATATATTATAAATATCGAATATATTATCATAGACAAAATACAATTATTAAACGAATTTGATCATCTCCCCTGCACTTGATCTTGTCCGCAACCTAATCTCGTACACGCACATACACACGCGCGCATACGCGCGCTCATAAACACCTATCCCCTTCTGCGATGGAGGTTATGGGGAAGCTCTACCCTCACTAATCCAGGGAATCAATTAATCTCGCCCCTAAATTAACAATACAGGTTTATAAATATATACGAGATATCATTTAGGGCGTTCTTTGGCCAGGGTTGAAAGGCGAGAGGGAAAAAGCTCCTAGTCATTTCTTCTAACGTACACAGCTTTAGCTTTTTTTTTTTCATGGACTCGGCAAGACTTACAATTCCGCGAGCTGTATAATCTCAGGGATATTGCGGAAGTATCTTCTGCCTTTATGTCTGTCTCTTTTGGCTTTTTTCCGACGTTACGTACGCGCCTCTTTTATATTCGCGATGCCTTCCAGATAAAGACGCGCACGCACACACACACACACACACACTTACGTCCCATCATCGATTTGCGTCTATCTTCTCGACGGAGCGAAAAGAAAAAGCTAACAATCTATATAATACATAGTGATTTATATGTGACAAGAAATAGAAACCTTGTTATAGAAAATAAAACGGACATGCATATGTAATTGACAATTCATGTATGCAATATATATATATATATATATATATATATATATATATATATATATATATTTACACGTTGGACAGTGATGCATATTAACCCATCCGTGGATTAATGCGATACCGTCGTAATATATATATCGCCGGTGTAGACGAACTTTTTTTTTACCGTGCGCGCACCGGTACATTACAGAGTAATATGTATGAAACAATAACAGCAATCATAATAAACACTTTAGTATGTGTGCGGAGTATGATATCGATCGGACCGACAACCAATCCATGTGTAAATGTTGTGAGTTGCATCTTGCAATGCAATATACTATAGATAAATTATTGTACGCGTTTTTCATAAAGTACGGTAACTGTGCAAAATACTTACAAATACTTCTTTTGCCAATTAATACGGTATTTGACGGGAGTGCTACTTGCAAATTTAACAGGTTAATCCTCCTTTCATTAATTTTTTTTGGAATTGTAGATAACATAAAATATTGAAAAAAGTTCTATTAAAAATTATAATAGTAGCTACAGTAACTCGAGCACAAGCTATAAAAGATATGTAAAGTTGCAGTATTTCTAGAAAATTTTACGAGCGAACGTTCAACAATTTATTCATCTACATTTTTCAACTTCTTAAAAATCATTGTAATTTTTAAAATTTTTTTACAGTCTGTGATCATATTACTAAATACTGCTAGATGCACTTTCAATATTTATACCAGACAATTTTTTTCCTACTAATTTATCGTGAACGATAATTATTTACTATATTCATAATATATGATTTTATTTATTGGCTATCATTAACATTTGTTTATAATTATATTATAAATAAATTGATAAATATTCCAAAATCTTACAGAAAATAATAATAGAATTAAAATGATATTAATAATTTACTGTAACTTTTTTCAACTCGCAATGTGAATATTTTAAATATATCCTGCGTAATTTAGTAAATTACTGTATTTATCGGCTATACTTAATATTAAACAATAAATTAATTAATTAAAACAAGAATCGAAATAAAAAATACAAAATGTATATAATATTACTCTAAAAACTGTAAATGTAAATATTGTGTGTGTGTGTGTGTGTGCGCGCGCGCTCGCGCGCGTGTGCGCGTGTGTGTGTATTAATATAGTAAAGGATATATATGTATTAGTAATTGTAAATGTAAAGTATTGTAAAGTATTGTAATAGTATTGTAAAGTCATTATATATTTATAGTCGCATGATTTCCCAGCATTGTCCACGGTATTGTACGATTTTATCGGTAGGCCGGAGTGAGCAAAAATACCGGGAAAATCTCAGAAAAAATTCAAGTGAACCTAGGAAGCGCGCGCGAACTCGGATATCCTGCCAGCGAAAGGGGTCGGGAAGAGACACGAGGGGGCCCATATTATATCCACGCAAGGCGAGAACGCGCCCGTATAGAGACATAGAGCGCGAACGTGCAATAGCTCGCGCTCGCTCGTCGTCCGTCAAGGATGTTCGGAAAATTTCTCGAACGCCCGCCGCGTATTATGCTAGTAGTCAATTTTTTCGATATCGCGGAACGAGACCGGACATTCGCAATCGTTCCGGAGGCAACGAAGATGCTCGCTCTCGCTGCGACTGGCCGTCGATGGGTCCCCGTCGTCACATTTCCCGGACACTTTCATTACTTTCATTCTTAAATTATCTTGTTTATCTGTTTGTGATAACTATGGAATACATATTTTTTTTTTATTTTGCAAATTTCTACCGCACCTCAGTTGGAATTTATTATCAAATTTAGCCATCCGATATCGCCCTATATATTACCAGAGACCATACAATATACACCGTAGTAAATCGAGTGTTTTCAACTTTTTTTTTTTGGTTTTATCGATTCCAAATTTATTCTTTAATTTCAACGAGAACCGTTGACATAATAATGCGATTGCGCAATATATGCAAATTCAAAGGTGCCACCCGCGCTTCTCTGTCACGAAGGCGGAAGAAGAATCGTCAAAAAAGAAGCATTAAACGTGCAGAGGATGCAATGCGAAATCCGTTGCTTCCAATGACTAAGCTGCATCATCCGGATTCTGAAATCGAATCTAAAAGTAAGTTACGAATTTACTTTCACGATCTATTACGATTTAACGCAATAAAATTTTCCAAATTTTCCTATAAAATCCACGATTCTCATTCATCGAAGTGTGATTAATCTACGATATCGTAAAGTAATAAAAATGTTGTAATTAATAATACCTATGAAGCATCATAGTAATTATTTTTAATCTTGCATCGATATTATTGAATAAAAAAGTAAATTTAATTCAATTAACCGAGTAAATATAATGAATTCCATAATTTTTAAGCTGTTTAATTATATAATTTACGAAATTACTTATGAACTCATTAAATTATTAATCGATCTATATATTTCTCTGTATTCAATATGTGCTACGTCACAAAGGAAAATCCTTGCTAAAACCGAGTTCAATTCAATTCACATAGGTATTTTAAATTAATAGTATTTAAACGACGCGAATGCATCAATTATTAATTTAGTTTATACGAAAATTGTGCTTAAATTTCATTTACTTATATACTATATATTTTTTAATTTACACAAAAATTCGTTTATTATAAGGATATTCTTAAATAATTTAAAGATACTTTTTGAATTTCAGATCGAAAAAATATTTATAAATTAATTATTATCAAAAGATCACGTGTTTTTTGCGCATTTTCTGCTTTTGTTTTAAAACGTAAGAGGCAGACCTTAAAGACACTGAAGCGTTTATCAGAGTATTTTTATCCCTAACCTGTATCGTTACGATGTAATTCATTTACATTTTAATACTCAATTGTTGTTTAATTTCTTTCAAAATTATATTTTTGCCCTTTATAAGGATCACAAGATAACATATATTTACTATAGATGTTTGCCCCCTCGTATTGTCTGACAGGTCGATTATACATACATACATATATATATATATATATATATATATATATATATATATATATATATATCTTTACGATGTTTATAAGATATGTGTATGTACCAATCGACCTCTTAAACGTCGCGAAAAATAAATCAAATTATAATATAGTGTCTTAATTAAAATAAGCGTTAGCCTATTGGCAGTTTTATTTACTAAAGCGTAAAATTAATAAAAAGGAAATAATTTATCCATACAGTACAAAAAAAGAAAAAAGTTTTTAAAAAATGCTTGCGACAACAAAGCATGACTACTTATTTTATTCGCAATGTTTTCGAACCCTCGTCCAGTTATTTCGCCGACCAAACAGCGCCGACTACAGATTGACCCTTATCTACACGCTAACGAGATATTGTTAGATGTTGATTTTTACCAACGGAGCTTTTCCATCTTTCTATCAACCACGTCGTTTCCCATCTTCTACTTTTCGAACAAGTCAAAATTTCAGTAGCGATTGTTAAATGATTTATATAAAAGAATAAATATACATGAACAGACAGTATAAAAATGTATCGCGATAAAGATCAATAAAATTTCCTCTAATAATTTCTATTTGGAAAATAAGAAGTATAATAATCTAAATTGAATCCATTGGTAAATCTGTCGAATTTCTCTTAGTTTCTAAAAAAATATTTTCAAGCGTCGCAATATTTTAGTCATTTATGATTTACACTATATATATACAGTGATAAAATCATATTCTAATATATCAACAGTAGAAATAGCTATCGCGTTCTCATAGCATTGCAAATAACACGTTGCAGAGAAAATTTATTGTAGTGCAGATAGGGACAGGTGCTAACGTCTTTTTCAATTATATTCTTATTTTTATTACTTATTGCCGCACAATTTATTTCCTCTATATTAAAAATCAAATTAAATGATTCGTAGATCCTTTTTTCGTAAGATATCTAGCTGAAAGACATAATAATAACAAAGGAACGGAGTCACAATTTTTTATTTACATAATACCTTTTTTTTCTCTAAAGAAGATCGAAGTAAATCCGCGACCAAATCTTTCGTGTCCCTTGCCACCGCTCGAAATGTATAGTGCGACGGGCTTTAATGAATAGGTCGGCGCAATATTCAACTAAAATATCCTTTCCCGATCGTCAAGAATATATATATATATATATCATATGATATGATATGATATCATATCAGATCATATCATGTCATATATAAATATATTAATTTATAAAGACAAAGCGTGTTTTTGTTTGAACACGTTAGAGAAAAAAACTACTGTACCGATAGATCTGAAATTCGAAATCTATATTTTATATTATCTCCGGGAAGATATAGGCTATGTTTTTATTGAAAACTATTTTACTTTCATCAATAAATTAAAACTGCAGTCAACTGTCTTAGCAGTCAGTTTCGACAGCGACCAGTAAGTGGCGTCTTGAATTATGTTGAATATTAACTCAAAGTAGTCAGCTTAATCTATTAATACCAGGCCAGCTCATTTGAATAGTCATATACAACTTTGGGATTATTATCCTAAAAGAAAGCGTGCTTTTAATCGGTATTATCCTTTTTGTTTTTCAGATTAATCTGATACTACCCGCACCTTCGCATATCTTTTGATTTTTTTACGTTTTATTTTTCCTTACGTGTAAAAATCTTACTCACTGACTCTCACTATCTCTTCAACTGTCTTCTATTAAAAAATTGTTCTATTCCAAATCATACGAAATATAATTTGTGAAGACAAATTATGTTTTTGTTTTTATAGATTATATTATCTTTCGGGTATTGATAGCTTATATTACCGTCCAGGTGTGTCGTGACGATTTCTACGAGGAGTTTAGTGTTCGGACGGTAGAAGACGATGATGGAACAAGATTTCCAGGTATAGCGGGACGACTTCAGCGGGGCGTTTCGTATTTTATCATTCGAACACCAAACTCCCCATAAAGGTTGTCTCGGGACACCTGAACATAGTATCCTACCTCTCCAATAAAAAACTCTATAGCAGTCGTCCCGAGACATACTATATACTATCATCCCAATTCGAAATCACAACATATCCCCGTAGAAGCCGTATGTAATATGTACATTATATATATATATGTGTGTGTGTGTGTAATATAAAATGGTTTGCGGAATATCATCTTCTTGAAGCGACGATATGTAAGTCATTATAGAAATATAGATTTATACATAGGGTACTTCTTACTTCGATATTATTGAACTGTTCAAGAAATCGATTAAATTATGATCTCGGATGAAGCCGAGACGCAGGATGCTAGTATATATATATACACGATTCGCGATTCGGAAACGTTTTATATTAGAATATGCAGCGGTAAGCGACGCGCCCACGTATAAGATCCACATCGGATCTCATAAAAAATTTCAAATGGTTGGAAAAAGAGTTAAAGAAAGAAAGGTTTGGGGCGGGGTAACATCACCCAAAGGGACGCTTTCCTAATATCTTTCGAGATTTCGCAATTTTGCATTGATGCATTTTCAACGTCTATCCAGCCGAGGAACTGAAAAGCAATATATATATATATATATATATATATATATATATATATATATATATATATCCAGCGTGTTTCATGCAAATGAGTATAAGTAATTTCAAAAGAGGAATTCCGTATATATTCGTAAAACGTCTTTTTGATGGAAATTGATCCATATATATGGATATATATATATATATATATATATATATATATATATATATATATATACATACATATATGTCTATTCCGCAACGCTTGCGTATAGAGCTTCCGTTGCATAATCTATTTAGAAAGTTTAATTTTAGTATGTGTACGATACAAGTACGAACTTAAACTTCTTATCATCAAGTGATGCTTACTTGGTGATCACAGCATCTGAAGATAGGCGACTGGGAGCACTATAAGCCTCATAGCGCTGGAGGGGGTGAAGCGCATGCTGCTTTAGCTATGTCGGGCTCATGGTGTCGATGGATGAATCAGCTGATGCGATCGGATGTTGAGGTGTAGAATTGGTAGTATACATGTTGCATATATATTTTGGAGGGAGGTGAGTCAAAAGGTCGCTACAAGGGCAGAGCTGTTTTATGATTACTCGAGGTAGTCACGCTCGTACGAGATGTGGAGCGTTGTTAGAGGCGAGAATTTGCAACACCTTGATGCTTGCTGTTGGCTAGGGCTGCGTTAGCGGCTAACCGCGGTGGCGTTGGCGCTTCTTGGGGCTTCTGCGCTTCGGAATGTCGTGGCAGGTGCGGTGGCATCGCTGACCTCTGAACAGGCAGGGAGCTTTGGACCAGCCACGGTAGGCTGCTCTGTGCTCATCGTTGCAGTTGGCGCAGATTGGGCTCGCAGCCTGCTTGTCCTTCTGAGGGCAAGTGGGTGTGGCGTGGTTGCAGCCACAGAAGACACATGTCTAGGTGACGTGGCAGTAGTTTGCTGTGTGTCCGAACTGCTGGCATCTCCTGCATTGGGCACTGTGACATTTTTCCCTTTGATTCAACGCTTACAGTGAACCCGCCTAAGGATTGGATCTTGGAGATTTCTCTGGCTGAAGGGAAGTTTCTGTCCAGATGTATGGTGATGAGCGGCTACACTCTCTCTTTGGAGCCCATAGCGGTGTACGCGACGGATGGCCGAGTTGGCGGATTGAAGTTCCTATAACACGTCATTTTGGGTGAAGGCCTCGTTGACGCCCCTTGTTATGACAATCGGCTCTCGCTCTTCATGGAGCTGGAATGTGGAGTATTCCACATTGTGATTTGTGAGCCACTTGTTCAGGGTCCTGGACCGCAGCTGCGTAGATTCTAACGGAGTCAGTGGTGTTGACCGCTCGCCGCGTAGGTTAGTATGAGTGTACACGTTCGCGAGACATACAGGGCGCTCGCACGAGATGTTGTCTGTCCGAAATGAGCTGTGGTGTCTATCGGATATTAAGTATATATATATATATATATATATATATATATACACCTTTCTCATTGTAATTACTGATGGGAATCCCAAAACGCCGCAGATAAGAAAAAAAATTGGTGAAACTGAATACAGAAAACACGACTCTTTACGCGTCTTATATATAGGCGTGTTTATATGACAAACGTGCTTCTCCCACCCGACTGTTTTAGCAATAGAATATGAATTTTCAAACAGGCTGGAAGATATTAATTACTTTATGGATGTACCCAAATCTACACACAGGGAAAAACTGGTGCCGTTAGCACAAAATTGTTGTATACGGGCAATACAAATGATGCGATAGGCATAAAATAAAATATGTACAAACATAATACTCGGTTTCCAGCCTATAATATAAATTCTTTTCAGCATGTCCTGTAATAAACATTTGATTTGGAATATTTGCTACGAGGTACTTTTTTGCGAATATATTTAGTACCGTGATAATAGTAATAATCTTTAATAGATGGTTAAAACTTTATATTTGTAAAAAGAAATATTTCTCCCTTTTATCTCTATATTATTAAATAAACCGCATCATTATAAATTCAAGCAAAAATAAGCTAAAAATAAAAATGCCAAATAGAGAATATTGATTTAAAGTATTGTCATCGACGTAATTTCGTAATTGTGAAATATCAGGCAAAAAGCGAATACAAATCGACGTAAATTTTTCTGTCTAACTTGACGTCTTGATTCGTATAATATAAAAACTTTATACGAATTTTTCGAATTCTGTTTTTACATTAGCCTATAAATTAATATATTAATATTAAATTAACAGAGTAATCACTATACACTTGGTGAAGCATAATAATAATAATTAATAAGGTACATAGAGTACAAATGAAAACACTTGGAAAATTTCACGTATATTTAATAGTTTAATATATTATTCGACAGCTGTTTCGACTATCACATCATTGTCAATAATGAGAAAATGTACAAAAGTTTTTACAATTTATATAGTAAAGGTAATTTAGGAGCCTAGTAGGTGGCAAGGATGTCGACGCATACACCAAAGGGGGGAGGATTAACTGTACATCATGGGAATTTTAGTAATTTTATATAATTACAAACAAGTTGCAACTCGTAATAAGTGTGAAATATTAAAATCTGTCATGTCATTAGTGACGTTAATGTTAATATTGTTTGTAATTATATAAAATTACTAAAATTCCCATGATGTACCGTTAAACCTCCCCCCCTCCTCGGTTGATGCGTCGACATCCTTGCCACCTACTAGGCTCCTAAATTACCTTTACTATATAAATTGTAAAACTTTTTGTACATTTTCTCATCCTTGATAATGATGTGATAATCGAAACAGCTGTCGAATAATATCTTAAAGATACATGGAACTTTTCAAGTATTTTCGTTTATACACCCTGTACCTTAATAATTAATATATTAATGTTTTTGATTTAAATACAATTTCTTTATATTCAAGATCGTTGAAAGGACTTTGATGAAAAAGTTGTACTTTGTTAGTCTTCATTAAAATAGTACTGGTATACCATACTATTCACCTCTGAAATGATAAAATTTAATGGTATCTTTATGTATTAGAAAGTATGTAATGAACGGGAATCAGTCACACCATTTTCAGATAATTAAACAATACATAGCAATAAAGATCGTCATGCGTGTGTGGTATATATTGCATTCTTTGCATTTCCACGAAACCCGCTGCTCAAATACACAATGAAAATTGCCATTTTCCATTTTATTAGACAAAGTTCAGACTTTTGCCGATCTACGCGGGCGCTTTTTATTGCATTCTTGCTTTTACTCTTCTAAAGACAGAATTCCAATATACATATATATATAGTAGTATAGTAGGTAGGACACCTGACTTCGGATTCGCGTGCATCGTATTTCTTAACCTCCTCCCCACCCCTCCTCATCTATCACAAGAGAAAAAACTCGTATTTCCTCGTTATTTTACATATCTTTCCGAACCACAAACAAACGTGCGCGAAAAGGCTTAATCCCTATATGGACACTAATCTTCGGTATATAGACAGGTCTTTACATTCAATAGATATAAAGATCCTCGCCTTTTCCAATTTAAATCAACGGATCGAGAAAAGAAAAAAGCGACATTGAGGAGGGGGACGAAAAGTAACAGAACAGTAGCAAGAGGACGGAGGGAAAATCTCCCAAGCTTTATATCAAGTTCTATGTGTATATTTGCGCAGGTGTCTGTATGTATGATACACAGAATCGAACGGGAGGGCGCCACCTACACTCGGGTTGATCAGGATCACTGTCTCTCGCTTTCTTTCGCACTCTCTCTCTCTCTCTCTCTCTCTCTCTCTCTCTCTCTATATATATATATATATATATATATATATATATATATATATATATCCCTTTCTCTCCACGACGCTGCTTCCGCGGGGAACGTCAAACTCCCTACGGCCACGCTGGCTGTGCAGAAGCTCTCTCTGTGAATGGCGGCTTTCTCCCACCCTATGTCTCTCCGCCCCTCTTGAACTCTCTCTCGTCGCCCACGCAATCAATAGTGAAGGCCTAAGGATTCTACTGAATGGACCCACATTCGGAAGAGGAGAGGGAACGACGCCTCCCACCCCCTCCCACTATCTCTCTCCCTCTCCCGCCCACTCCGCGAGTGCCTTTTTGGTGTATGTGCGCGGGCGCGTATTGATTACTATATGTATATACCTATAAAACGCGGGGCTTTGCGATGTTACATATACATATACGCAAGCACGCACACACACACACACTCATACCGGCGGCCCCGCGCTTCATCGACCCGCCCCAGCTGGTGCGCGTATCACTGTTCATTCATAAATCTTGAGCTTTTCACCCGCGATGCCGCGCACGGATTCCGACACGCGAGGACTGCGCCATAACGAAGAGACATATATATATATATATATATATATATATATATATACGGATATACACGGATATACAATATAGGCTCCAAGGCCCCCACGCTATACACATTCGTGCGCCAGCGTTTGACCGCCAAGAATTGTTGTTGTTTCGAAGTTAGAAGAATAAGGAAGGAGTGCATTCCATCGCAAGATATTAATTGGGATGATATAATTATAATGATATTTAGCCATGCACAAGAACGAGGAAGGAATACATTCTCATTCATTTATCCAATCGGTTGAACGCGCGATATAATTATTTTTTATTATTATACTATCATCGCCATTTGGGCTTTGGGACTATCCATAAAATATGTAGTTGAGTCAAGAGAGGAGTCACATATAGTTAATTTTTTGAATAATTAATTTATTAACTTTTTAATAAAAAATGAACAATAATTAATTTTGTTTAATGATTTAAAATATTAATGCCCGCTTACTATTCTTAAAATGTCTAATTAATAATGTTACCATATACATAAAGGCGAATAATTGAATTCGTATATACAGCAAATACATCCCTTTTGCACCTTCTTGCGCACTCGTTTGTTTTCAGGATAATACCCGAAGATACCAAACATTAGTTGTTTCCGAAACAAGGCCCATTTTTTCCCAAAATGATTATTTTTCAACAAAATTACATCAATTTTACTTTGTAAGCCAGTTATTTTGATAAATATTTATATTTCACACATTTTTCGTCAATAATTTTTAATAATATTTAAATTCTTTTCGTAAAATCCATATGTCAAGAAAAACTAAGTGTAGTATATATTTACTATGATAGTAAATGACCTATTACATGCATTTATTTTTTGGTACTGCACAAACTTGGGCTTGATTTTACGGGAGGTTTTTGAAATTAGTATATCCCAATCACTCTATTCATATTCATTACATATTCATAAGAAATTATATACGGTCTAATTTTTTTCCCTACGTAACAGTTAATTATGATAAAATCATAATGAACAAATTACAAAAAACATTCGTTATAAATTTAATTTTGCGTTTTCCAGCTTCATCATTTTTAAAAATTAATTGAATTCATTAAATAATTATAATAAAATAGAAAAATAAATATATTAATAATAAATTTAATAACTTACGATTTATACGAATCGGTAATGAATGATTAATTATCATTTAATTTTTATTTATATAAAATTATCATTTAAAATACTATATATTTATATATACTCTTCTCAGAATCTTGCATTTTTTGTCTTAATAAAGAAAATTAAATTAGAATAAATGAACAACATGAACGTCAATATATGTAGATTATTTATGATATCGGAGTAAAACGAAAAATTCTGTATTAATTGTTTTACTGTTTTTATTGTATTAGTGGCCGTCAACCGTAGAAGGAAATTTTCACAAATTCAAATTTTATAAATTGTAAATTAACTTAAGCCCTTAACCTGTTAAACTTTGAAAACCCAGTAGAGACATTATGAACTTCAATTATATTAAAACACACTTATTTCTGTTATATAATAAATATTTTTAAATTTCTTTGGATACATATAACGAAATTAGTTATAAGATATCATACCCTCAAATTTCATTAAAATTAATAAAAAAGCTCATTAATAATATCATTATAAAAGCTCATTAATAATGATATTAATAATATCATCAATATTGATATTATGCATAATGTCTTTCTCCATACTTATACTAGTCAAATGATTTAGCCAATTTTGAGTCATTAATATCCTCCAGACATTATTCACTAAATTTAATTGCGAGAACGACCTTTCTCCGATACAATTGCTTGTCATCAGAGTTAAATACCTTAAAATTAATTCCAGATTTGGAAAGGTCTCTCGTACTCCTTTTTTAATAATCAACAAAAACATAGCTTTTTCTCGACAAATTTCAATCTCAGATTTTTATATATATATCTGCTAACCTTTTACTACGTTGTTGTATTTCAAAAGAAGTTGAGTTATTGAAATTTGATAAAAACCCGAAGCGATCATTTCATATGTTGAAATTCTTTCATCTAAAGAAGCCACAAAAGTATCGATCAAATGAATGAATTATTACAAGGTACAAAACTTTTCAGAAGTTATGAATTTAGCTTTGACTGCAAAACCATAACCTAGAGGATTCATCTGTACTTTTCTAAGGTGTTCACTATTATGTTTGTAATCTGAGATTGTGTTAAGTTTTCTATCTATATCTTCGTAGTGTAAAAACAAATGTCTTTTATTTTCTACAAATTCTCTCAATGGTCGCAGACACTGTAAGGCTGTATTTAATGATATTTTAGGATTTTGTATATTTTTACTAGAACTGTTCAGATTCTCAAGTATGTCTTCCCAAAATGAGGCCAAGATACCAGTTTCTAATGTACACATTGCCTTATACATATCTTCGGATAGACATCGGATTTTCAATACCTATTCATCACTATCAATAATTGATAGTAAACATTCTAAAATTTCCGAGTAGCTTTTGATAAAGGATTGATTAGCTCCAGAACGAGTAGATCACCGGGTGCATTCGGTTCTTTTTGGTTTATGGAATATTTATATAATATTTAAATTTTTTATTATTGATCATATAATTATATATTTTTTTATAATAAGATATAGTTTGTTTTTCCTCCGGTCGCTTAAATATTCGGGCTAAATAGAGACTCCCAGAACCGAGCGAAAATCGATTAAAAATATAGAGGAAGTGATAAGCTTTCATCATGGATCGTGAAATAACCACAATTATATAGGAAAGCTCTAAGAGACTTGCGCGGAGAAATAAATACATCCTAACTATGCAAGATCAACTATCCAAGTATTGCGTAGTCGTTCCGCTGCCCTAACGCACTAACGTCAACAATTTCCGATGCATTTATAAAGAAATGTATTTGTATCTTTGGTAGAGAATAGCAAACAGATTCAAAATAAAGAAAGTTAGGATAAGAACTTTCCACCCTCAATCTAATGGGTTCTTAGAATGGTCTCATCACTTGTTAGGAGAAATTCTTAAACAGTGCAAATAGAAAGACTTTGAATGGGGCGGATGCGCAGAAATAGCAATACATACGTACAAGAAAGTACGAAGCATACGCCGTTCGAAGTAGTTTTCGGTAGAATAGACTTCCTCCAACGATCCAGACTTCCCTCCAACGATCAGCTACACGAAGCTGATCTGGTCCCAACCTACCAGAGCTATGTAAAAGAATTAGTTGTTAGGTTAACTGGCATAAAGAGGCTAGTGTACGATAACCTTATCCAATGTAAAGAAAAACCAAAGAAACTGTATGACCGACATACGAAAGAAATAAAATTTAGAGTTGGCGATTATGTTTTCTTACTACGTGACCCGAAACCATCAAAACTGTCGAATCAATATGCCGGTCCGTTTCCTATATTAGAAATTATCGAGAAGAATAATATAAAAATTCAATATAAAAAGGGCGGAAAAATCGTTCACGCAATACAGCTCTCGAACTGACTGCATTTATAGAACAGCTCGACATCGACATTCTTCGTTGATCTGAGACTCGCCTGAAGACTTCCCTCAAGCTTTCTGTCCCCAATTACACAGGATACAGGCACGATAGACCAACTTTCCACGGAGGTGAGAGCGCCGTGCTTATAAAAAAAAACATCCGCCTCAAGACCAAACGATGCTAGATAGAAGCCACAGGAGTCAAAATTGATCTTAGCAATTTTTGCTCTTAACAATGCTCTTAGCAATCGCCGTGTCGATTTCTCACATCTTCTGATTTCTCCGCATTCTTTTCGGGCAATATCCTCTCTATAATAGTGGGTGACCTTAATACTAAGCACCCCTGAGGAGGCTGCAGAACCACAAAGAAGAACGATCCCCCTCTTCTCAGATCAGCCCTCCGTCATGCGCTCACGATCGAAGCGACCCCCGAACCCACATTCATATCTAACAACACGAACATTCTCCCTGATATGGTTGACCTCTTCAACACCCAGGGTTGTTATCCGAGCACAAAACCACGGATGCTATACGCGCTCAGCTCGGACCACCTCCGTGTTCTCCAGGAACTTAGCCACCCACCCCCTCCTCTCCCTATGCCCTTCCAAAATCAACAGGCATCTTCTTCAGTACTATCTCGAAATATTGCGACTCCGCAGACTTAAACTGAGCAACCCTGGCGACATCGATGCCGCCGTCTGTGCCCTCAGCACCTATATTAACACTGTTATCACCAATTCCAAAAAGGACCTTCCGTCCTCTCCCCATAAAAATTCCAACTTCCCCCCGATATCACCCAACTAATTATAAGCAAAAACAAAGCAAGGCGGCCTTGGCAAAAACTCAGACTGCTCGCCCTCCGATTAGAACTTTACGCCCTGCAACACCAACTCGGTGATAAACTTCAATCATATCTATGTTCAACATCCTGACGAACACCATCAAGGAACAACGTTCACCGTTTCAATCACCGGGCGCTTTATCTTCTCTTCACTTGTCCGTCGACGAGGCCATCCACAGTATGAGGCTTCCCGTCAAGAAGTTCCCCCTACCTCATTCCGTGAAATCTCCAATACCATATGAACTCTTCAAAATAAAAAATCCCCCGGAAGTGACGGCATCACAAACAACGTCCTTCCGACGTTCCCCAAGAAGTATGTCTCAGCCCTTGCCAGTATAGTAAATGCAATGATAAACCATAAGCATTTCCCCTCCCCGTGGAAGCACGTCACTGTCGGTCGTACTCTCATAAGACTACTCCGCTTAGCCCTCAAAATTCCGTAGTTTATAAGGAATGCGTAAATTTTTCAGGAACTAGATTTCGCTCCTCTCTCAGCAATCGCCTCAGCGCATGCCGCAAATCTCCGTGCCAAAATGCGGAACCATTAGGACCCTAACATCTCCTGCTCGTGCTCTTAGGCTCCAAAATCCTACGACTGACTAAGACGGCCCTACCACCTCATATCATAGACTATCATAATCCACCTACGCTGCATCTCTCCCTCTATTCCGCCAGGAGCCTCCAAGAGTCCTTCAGGACCACTGCACCCTATATAAAAGCCACACACGCGCGCGCATACACGCACACACAAACCCGCGGGGTTATAAACCGTTGGTTTTGGTATCCCTCAAGAGGAGGTTAAGTTTAGTGGGTAAAAATGCATCACTACCCGGGAGAAATCTCGAGTGTCTTCCAGAAGATTCCCCCTCCTCCAACAAAAACAAAAAAAAAAACTGCAGAAAGCGACTGCCGGTCGCCTTCGCTCCGTACAGATTATTCGCCTTCAAAACCTTGTAAACGTTTTCTTGTTGCTACTCTGTTACATAAATAGTAAGTAAAAATTACGAAGTAAATTCTTCTTTTTCACATGCCCTAAACCGCTATACACGCGCTCGTTTTCAGGACAGGGGACGCGAACTGGGCAGACGAGAAATTGTCGCTCGGCATTGCAACCTCCGCTGAAAATAAGCGCGGTGATCTAAAAAGTGATTTCAAGGCCGAGAACTCGTGCCACTGCTACCCTTAGAGGATATTGGAGCCGTCGCCTCTCCGAGTCCAAACCGCTTGGAATAGAGCCGCCCAGAAAGTGGCCTTACCAAGCGGCGTATTTACTGCAGCACATTGTGCTGAAACGCAAAGAACTATATTCCGTAATATGCCCCGTCTACCTCGGCTTCAAACGCGGGGACCGAAATAAAAAGGAGGCGCGATTTATTGGGAAAGAGCGGCATTGAATCGCCGTCCATTTTTCCGCATGGCATCGCCTTGAGTTGGACGTTACAATAGCTTTAAAATTATTGACAAAATAACTTTCTATGTTGTCGTCTTTTTTTTTGAAACAAAAAAAATATAGCCTATGTATGTCCTTCCGAAGATGATATAGAATATATATATTTCGAATTTTAGAGTAATTGGATCAGTAGTTTTTTTGTTTAACATGTACAAACGAAAATACGGTTTGTCTTTATAAATTAGTATGATAATTATATATTAATATACCCTTTTTCACTACTCAATATTTAGCTGATTAATAATGATTCTGAAAGTAAATGGTATATTATACAATCGAAATTAAAACTACCGTAATCGTACATGAAAAAAAGAAAGGCTTTCGAAAAAAGTTGGGCAACTTTTTTAATCGACTGATCTTTTTAAAAATGTTTTTTTAATTATGGCATTAATACCAAATTGAAATACCAAAAAAAGTTTTTTTATATTTCATTGATAATTCATAAAAATATAACATGACATAATTAGATGATTGTCACCTCAATTTCTGAGCTCATTTTATATAAACTGGAATATTTGTGATATAGAATA
Source organism: Sycobia sp. Sy_11 (assembly GCA_018907035.1). Lineage (NCBI taxonomy): Eukaryota > Metazoa > Arthropoda > Insecta > Hymenoptera > Epichrysomallidae > Sycobia > Sycobia sp. Sy_11. The sequence continues at coordinate 349,250 of JACCIC010000238.1, read as the reverse complement.
ATAGATTTATGCTTTACTTTATTTTACAGAATATATTATTTAACGATTGCGCAATTTCACATAATGTAAACTGATGTAAATATTAAAAAGCTTTTTATAATTTTTATACAATATGTCAAAGAAAAAATAACCGTCATTTTATTTTCAAACACGGACTACCTAACTCGAAGTGCACAAAACGAGGAACTCGAGCCAGCACGCAGGCCCATATAACATGAAACTGAGATGTTTCTCATACTGCGATGCCGTATATACAAAGATTCGAACCTGGTCGAAGACAGGGATGAAAAACTATATAGTTCTATGGTGTGTGTTTCGAAATATTTTTCTCTGCTCTTTCTATTTTAGATCTTTGGAAGTAAAAATAAGGTGGTATTTGTTGAAAAGCCTTATTTGTTGCCATCATTTGATTTGGCTCCTGGGGTGGAAAAATAACATTTTGCATCCGCTAAAATAACGGTGAAAACCGCATTTTGCTGCCTCAGTGCGAGAATAATACGTTTCTTACCTGATACGGAAAAAGCTTTATTTACGAAATAAGAGGTTTATGGTCCGATGCGAAACCAAGGGTTTAAAGAAATTTCGTAAAGCAAGCTTTTCGTACTATATATATATATATATATATATATATATATATATATATATAGTTTAAGTTTTTCTTTGTAATAATTTGCAATCTCATGAACAAATATCATCAAATGATTATACTTCGATTATGAACTTTACTTTTGAAATGTAGTATTGGTAAATATATATACACCCTCTGCAGTTATTTGGATATCGTAATTCTGATTTCTAGTTTATATTATCCTTAGTCGGTAAAGTTGTTCAATTTTTTTTGATTTAAAAATAACATATAGCATTTTAAACTTAATTTAAATACATATAAATGTTCAAAAATTTTTTAAAAATATAATACGTGTACGTGTACGTATATTAAAGATGACAAATTTTTATTTGTTATTTATATAACGAAATCAAACCTTTATACATCGTTAACGGCCATACCACGATGAAAAAACTGGTTCTCGTCCGATCACCAAAGTTAAGCATCATTGGGCGCGGTTAGTACTTGGATGGGTGACCGCTTGGGAACCCCGCGTGCTGTTAACTTTTTTGTTTTTTAATTTTTTTCGTGATTTTCATTCTTTTTATTTTTTTATTAGTATTTATTCCTAATAACAATAAAAATTCCATTTGGAAATGGTTTTAATAAAATCACTCGCACCACTAATGAATCTAATCTCGCAAAAAAAGCTACAGTTTTTTCCACGATCTTATATGAATTCAATTGAAAGTTTAAAACTTATATTAGTCAATTTATCATTATTACAGAAGTATATAAATTCATACAAGTGAATTTACAGAATCACGTCCATACAGGTAAAATATTGAAACATTTAGTCCAATTAACAAACAGAATATTAATAGTTACATTAAAAAAAAACATTATTTTGAAAATGCTTTTTTTTTCATTCTATGGAATTCGGGGGGGGGGGTTAAAAAAAATTAAAGATTTATTTTTTATGTGAAAGATTTTTGTAATTTTTAATATTTATTTATTTCATTACGATATGCAAGTCGAAGAAAAGTTACATTGGGTATTATCTCGAAACTGTTTTGATAATCATTGTATTATTAAACAGTGTCGGATGAAGCTTTTACAGGATTTGGGGCTAAAATCATGGCGGCGTCCTCCCTTCCCTTAAAATTGTAATTTCTGTATCCTGTCTGAAAATATAAATAACTAAATATATATGGTAGTATTTTGACTTTTACTGGAAACTGACATTCGACAGAAATAAATTCGCTAAAATAAATAATAAATATTTATTCGAGTTTAAATTTAAATATATAAATTCAGAATGAACTATAGATTTTATTCTGCTATTAGTATTAACAAAAGTGCTTGTAAGATTATTCAAAAGAAACTATTGGGGTAACTCGTCGATAGTAAAAATAGTCAATGAAGATAACATTTCATCATACACGGTAGATTGAAAATGATAGTTCACTTTCACAAGGAATAGTAACGATTATAGGAATAGTAACGAAAAATCTCTAAAATATGTGGAAAAATTGTTACCATTGCATTATTATGGTCACTCAATCCTTTTCGTCGCAATTTTAACAATTTGAGAATCAAAAGCCGGACGTTTCATTTTGCGTTTTGGCAACAATTATGTTAATTCTATTCATAAATTCGAGTAAATCTTTACACAAATCATTTGAATAAAAATCCAAATCTCCATAAAGTCCGTCAAGTCCCATTACACTTAGTTCCATTCGTGTATCGGCAATACTTAATCAATTAGTAATCTAATAATTGTCGCTCCGCATGTTTATATATTTTCTATATGAGATATTTTGATTAAAATTATAAAAATCTTTTCAGAATTATTGAAGCCATCGTTAGTAGCGTGCCTTTCATGCTTCTATATAATCTTATAGTATCTGATATTAGAAGCTTTGTAATTCAAGGTAGATTATCTGGATCTTTGAACGGTAGAAAACTTGTAGAAACCTGGAATAATAGAAAAGAAATGAAACTGCATCAGTAAACTCATTGATACTATGCGCCCCTACTACATTCAAATAGTTTCCATAACCATAGGTCACAAGTCAATTTGTTTAACTTAATCAATATAATTCTTGCGATCCTTTGGACTGCTCGGGCATATCTTTAACATTATCATGTGTTCATTTAATGGCTTTATAATACTATTTATTAAATCTATTACTTTAAAATTATATATTTATACAAAAAAATCTATTAATCTCATTGCAGAAAAATGAACAAAAAAATATTCATATACATGTTGGTCAAAATCTTAAAGACCAACAAGTAATAATTGTTCAACATCTGAAAAGTCTACAAAAATTAGACCCCAGAATTATTTACTTGCTGGAATTTTTACATCTTCAAAAAATTGTTTATTCATTCAATTTATTTAATGATTATTATTATTATTATTATTATTTTTCGCCAATTGTTTTTCACAAATAAAAAACATTACTAAAAATCTGGTCTTTTCAGCTTTGATTACTATTAATATTCTCTAACGATTGCATTTTACTGCATTAAAAAATTCCCAGCCGTTGGCGAACTTCGTAATGGTTCAGTTGCAATATAAATAATTTTACAACTGGTCGCTATATTAAAAGCACACTTTGCAATTTGAAACATTATAAGATAAAAAAACATCTATTTGCACCATTATTATTGAATTTAAATTGTTTAAATATCGAAAAGTTTTCCATTTTTATTGTTTATTTAACAATAGAAAAATTGACATTTTAAGTTTTTAATTTACGTACTTTTGTTCAGAATTATCTCCTGCACAACTTTTATACGAAACATTTTTCGATTAAAGCAATTGAAAAAAAGTAAAAAAAAAGCATTTTTCTCGCTATTTTGCAATCAATAAACACATCGCCGATGGGTTACGAACCCGACAATTTAGGGTCTTAATCTACACATCCTCAGGTATCGATTAGTGCAAAAAAATAGGCATTGGAGAAAATGTTGAATCAAAACCTTAATTCGCCTGGACTATTTATCCATCACGGTATGGCTGCTCGCATATATATATACTCATTCTGTTTCTTTTTGTCCATACGTATACGTAAGGAATTAATTATTTCATGAATATTTATAGCTAGAAAAGTATATAATACATAGATTGAAAATACAAATTATTTTAAGAATAAAAAATTTTAATTTTAAATAATTCGCTTCAGAGAAATTAATAAAAACAGTCTATATGAATAGTATGTGTAGGTACCGCATGCATATTGAACCAGATTGAACACGTGAAATGTTTTCCCAATATCAATCAAAGCTTGTTTTCCAATTGTACATTATATTAATTATCATTGATACCATATCAAAAAAAAACTTGTTTCAACAATATTATTTTCCTTATTTACCAATAGTCTACCTCTGTCTGATTATACTGCATATCTTATATTTTGTACATGTTACCTATTAAAACAAAATTAATAAAACAAAATAGTGCTTTCTATGATACGATTGAAAGTTGATTATTTAAGTTCGAAGACAGTTTATACACCCCTCCCCCATGACAGCGAAATGATAATTCACAACAAAAAACTTTAAGACCTTGTTTTTGAGGTTAGAGTAATGAAAAATAGTTTGTATTTGAAGTTAATGTTATTTCAAATGTCAGCATTCTTTATTATATCGAATTGTAAAGAATATGTATATTTTAAACCATAAGGTGAGGTAGAAAAAATTAAATATTTTAATCAAATTTATTAGTTGTTACGATGTTAAACAAGAACGATTTTTAAATATACTTATGTTAAACAATAGACTACACTAAATTCCTCAGGAAACATACACATGAAATTATATTTGGTATCATTTTGATATAAATTGATTATATAAATATTATTCAATTTAATTTCACGTTTATGTAAGTTATAAAAAATTAAATTGTAATTTGTTGTGTGAATATTTTATTAAAGTATATCATTGAGCAAATCTGTTTTCTACTACCTAATTTCGTAAATAAATGTTTATTATTTCATATACTCAGCCCTAGGATAAGTAATTAGAAAAAATAACTTATTCAAGAATTACAGGTAACTAGTAATTATAAAACTGCAGGCTTTTCACTTATCTCGAAAAATAATTTAATTTAGTTTTTGAGAATAAAACATTTTTCCAATAATTTTTATTGCTTTAAATTTGTAATTGTAGGGCGATAATGTATACTTTTCTCAGCTTTCTTATAATCAAAAATTTTTTAGACAAGAGGATAATGAGAATTAAACATATCAAATTGTTCAGAATCAAAAATCGAAATTAGAAGGCAGCTATAACAAAAATTTTGTTCTACGTAGAAAATTTTGGTGGCCCTGAAAAGGGCCGATTTTTATTGTCAGTTGATAATTTTTTATCAAAATTTACTTTGAGCTAGTATATTTAGTGACGGCTTTAGTGCCTTCACTGACGGCGTGCTTGGCAAGTTCACCGGGGAGCAGAAGCCTCACGGCCGTCTGGATCTCCCGGGAGGTGATGGTCGATCTCTTGTTGTAGTGAGCCAGGCGGGAGGACTCGGCGGCAATGCGCTCAAAAATGTCATTGACGAAGCTGTTCATGATGCTCATGGCCTTGCTCGAAACTCCGGTGTCAGGGTGAACCTGTTTCAAGACTTTGTAGATGTAGATAGCGTAACTTTCCTTCCTTTTCTTTCCACGCTTCTTCTTGTCGCCCTTAGTGATGTTCTTCTGGGCTTTGCCAGATTTCTTCATCGCCTTACCGGTAGCTTTTGGTGCCATGATGATTTAAAAGTAGCAAATAAGATACTCAATAGATCTCAAAAAACCGAATGAAGTTTCTGCCAGTGAAAAAATGCTTTCACTGATTTTAAGCAGTTGCCCCGAGCCAATCACAGCCCTATCCCCTCCACTTCTCTTCTATCCCTGCGCGCTTCCCCCACCACTATCTATAGCAGCACAGCTATTGGAGTGGAGTCGCCTGGTCGGCGAGAATAAGATATGAAAAGACGCAAATTTTCGTCATTCTTCATTTGTCTTTGTCTCTAAGATCGTAAATACAAAATATAATAATGTCTGGTCGCGGCAAAGGTGGTGGCAAAGTCAAGGGAAAGTCAAAGACCCGTTCCACCCGGGCAGGGCTTCAGTTCCCCGTAGGACGTATTCACCGTCTGCTCCGTAAGGGCAACTACGCCGAGCGAGTCGGTGCCGGTGCTCCGGTCTACCTGGCCGCCGTCATGGAATACTTGGCCGCTGAAGTTCTCGAATTGGCAGGAAATGCCGCTCGTGACAACAAGAAAACGAGGATCATCCCCCGTCACCTCCAGCTGGCCATCCGCAACGACGAAGAGCTGAACAAACTGCTCTCCGGTGTGACCATCGCCCAGGGTGGAGTCCTCCCCAACATCCAAGCCGTCCTTCTACCCAAGAAGACTGAAAAATCATCTTAAGCATCAATTGCTTTTTCACAATCGGCCCTTTTTAGGGCCACTATATTTTTTTAATGTATGAACAAATTATTTCACCTATTTTAATCCTTTCTATGTCTACTATATCTAATAAAAAATAAAAATTTAAACAAAATTTTTCTATATACAATAGCTGATTACTAAACAGAAATCGCTATAATTCATGTTGTTTACAAACACATCATAAATTAAATAACATTAAAAATTTAATAAAAAATATATTGTATATGCCAATAGATGTAACTGATTTTTATTTTAATAATACTGTAAACTTGTCTACTACATAAAAAACTCAAAAATTATATAAAAAAAAACAATAAAAACAGAATCAAAAAAACTAACTACAGATTTACTCACTCAACAAAAATAAACAAAAACAATGAAAGAAAGTATGAAACGTTCGAAGCATAGTTAATATGAACACAAATTATCTTATAGTAATATCAACATTCTAATTCATGAAAAAAGTTTTTAGGTACTTTTATACCTAATTTCTAAACTATCATTTTTTGATCAGAATTATTCGTGTAAAGCTTATTTCATACTTTATATATGAAAAAATCACGAATGTGACAATATGCATTTTTAAAAACTTCAGTCACTTAAGAGGTTGCTAGTCCAACTGGTAATAAATACAGTCCGACATATTAAAAAAATTCTAACAATTTTTTTGAACAATATATTGAGAATCCTTAATGATATATATATTTGAATACATATTGAAAAAATATTTCTTAAATAATAACTTTCTGCATACTACTGCAAATAGAACAGAAAACAAAAAATGATAATCGTTACACCACGTAGTTGAATAAATAAATGTTTTAAATATATATTTATAATGGACAATTAATAGTTATTATAAATTTCATATCAATATATTATAATGCATCTAGAAATAGAAGCATAGTAGAAAATTTTCTTATGAATATGAAGAAGTTCATCAAGAATTTATTGGTTTAAGATATTTTAATTTTAACAGTTATCACAGTATTTTAACTATTTATAAAATGTAATGTACAGCTTGCAAATGAGATTTAAAAGATATTAGAAGATATTATTCTTGATAAATGGATTAGTAAAAAAATTATTCTTTGATAAATGAGAAAAATAAAATACATGTTTTATTTAATAATACATTCGAACAAATTACTACTATTTGAGCATATTGGGTTTGTGTTTGAATAGGTATGAAATATAATTTTATTTGATTAAGGGATTCAATACATGTTCACAAATAGATGAAAACCCAGATGAATCTGACCTTATTGCAATGATAATCTGAGGATTGATAAAGTACGATGTCTGCTAAACTGTTTTGGTGTAATGTTTGAACAGCATTTTTTAATATTATTGAAATGAAAAGGTTCAATAAGAGCTTCAGCTTGAAAAAAATTATCCAATTTTTTCTGTGATTCTTTATTTGGAATCTACGTTGAATGCATTCACTGATCATCAACTTGACACTATTTACTGGGTCTGTTTAAATCCAGTATGACATAGTAAATATTAATTTACTATAGTACTCTAATTAAATCAGTAATCTGTAGTATTTTTATATTTGTAAATAATAAAACTTTATATAGAAATAATTGTATGTCATTAATTTTATGACACTTTTAGGAATTAATGTTATAAATTTTGAAAATAATATTTCTCAAATAATAAGCATTATCTGTATTATAATATTTGCAACACAAAATATGTTTGATAATAGTGCAATCGTCAACCAAATAATTTAATTAAGTGTTAAAAAAGGCTAGTATTATAAATTTCTAAGATAATTGATAACATTTTAGTTCATCTGAATTTTATAATGCATTTCAATTGAAATAATTTAATAAAACGAAAATAGAAAATATAAATAAATAGAAAAATAGCTTTTCCAATATTTCTTGTCATATCACCATATTTTTATTTAATAATACAAAAGTAAGCTCTCGACCCGTTCCCTTATTAATGACAGTGCTTTATAGCGATACAAGCCTGTTGTCCTTAGTGTAATAAGTCTTCCTCCAGTAGATACCAATGGAAATGATGTCAAAAAAAAACATTTTTCAAAAACTTTAATATTAGAATAGTAATAATGTAGTAATCAATTCACTAATTACTACTAAATTCAGTAATCAATACACTAATTACATCAAATACAAGTTTTACTTAAATGGTGAACATTTTTTAAAAGTAAGAATATTATTTTGCTATAAATATTTAAGATATGTAATTGATATGATAATCCAATAACATTGAAAAATAAGAATGTTATAAAGTATATATAGATTCAGAAACTAATAAGTGGAGCAACCGGGACTTGTCCTTGGTACATCTATACAGCATAGCATCGGATATATAAGACTATCATAATTAACGTAATAATATATATTTGTCATAGAGCCTGAACATTCAATTGTCTTTTTCGTAAATTGAAATCATATAAAGAGCAAGATTTTTTTATACACTTTACAAAGAGCGTAATCATGTTTGTTCGCAGAACGTTGGTAAGGCCACATTATAAATGTTAACCTTATAATCTCTTAGGCACTTGATGAGAAAATAATTTAAAATCATTACTGTATTTATCCATTGCCGAAAATTGAATAGTAATAATTTAAAGAACGCTTACACTGAAGCCAACACTAAAATCAAAACAGACCAAAAGTAATTTTGATGTCCACTTTGGAACAAAATCGATTAGAAAGATACCATTAATACCTATAATTACATTTTAAAAAAAATTTATTAATTTAATAATTCGTTTTGCAAACATTTTAACTTTAGTAAAGACATGTGAAGAATTTTTTTAATTTTGATAAATATTTGTTCAATTACTAAAAATTAAATTTTGTAACTATACATGTGCCTATGATATAAATAAATATCAACAAAAGTAACTTTATAAATTTACTTTAGAAGGAGAAAATTGAAGAGTTAACTCAGATGTTTAAAAACCAACTCACTTCAATAAAGAAACGCGAGTGACTCCAAGCGGGATAATAAATATTATTTATAATCATACGGGATAATAAATACTTTTACAAACGTATTTGAAAAACTCAGCATTTTCAAAACAATCGTAAGAATTTTATGTTAAACTATAGCTTTTCTCATAAAGACAGAAGATTATCTCTCCATAAGTAAAACAATGTTTGGGTATTTCATTTCTATAATAATAAGTAAGAATTAATTAACTGTTAAAAATATTATTACTAATTTTTCTGTAAAAATGTGTTTATGACTATTTATATTCTTTGCATTTACTGTCCTTTTTTTTTATCATATTTTACTTACTTAGTACCTTATCCCTTTGACAACCTATAGTATAATGGTTGAGCTGAATATTTGTACGGTCAATAATATTTATATGATAACCTTAATATTTTTCTAACATTTTGATAAAAAAAATGGTCTAATAACGGTCAAGCATCGCGGTCTTTCTCTGAGGTCCGCGCTACGAGAGGATTTTTGATTCCTTGAATTTTTGGCTATTGTTGAATATTCTCTTCTAATCTCAATCAATCAATCAGTTTTAATCTACATTTAATCATAACAGACGCAACAGTTATAGCTCCTGAAACTCCTAAATCCTGATCCTGCTAAAGAAGCCACGAAAGAAGTCCCTGTTGCGAACAAACTCGAAACTCATCCTCCCACTTCGGAGATGATGATTGCCGCGTTGTCGCTTTGAAAGAGAATAAGATTCGGTAGATCCCGTCTTGCGCCAAAACTGGAGGGCGAAAACAAAAAAGTAGTTAAGAAACTAGTTACAACATAACCCGTTACTGAGAAAAAAAACAAAAAGGGCAACTATAGCTAAAAAACCACCAGTGAAAGAGCTACTACGGCTAAAGTTAAGACTACCGCCAAGCGCAAGAACGAGGTTTCGGTACTTAAATCAATCACGAAGTTACTCATCAAATCAGCCCTTTTCAGGGCTACAATATTATTTTACGATAATAAACCATTGGTTTTAATAATTAATAATTAATTAATAACTATTTAATTCTTTTATTAATTTAAATCAATCTTTGCATAGTACTTACTCTACATACACATCTTACTATTTTTTATTTTATTTATACTGTACCATATCATAGAGGTAGTGAACTATGTATAGAATTTCTCATTTCGTCTAAAATTACAAAATTTTACAAATTACAAATTTAGATGTATTAGAAATCTAATAATACAGAACAAAACAAATTTTTATTAATTATGAAATTATTTATTATATATTTTTATACCCATTTCTAAAAATTTAGTTATTAAAATCGGGAGCAGCTTTATGTTTAAGAAACGCAATAAACGATAATTCGTATAAATCGTATAATAATCATTCTATAATTGATCCAAATAATAAATAATAGAGATTATCTGCGACAGCAAGATTTTTTCCAGGACTGGGCCCATTCGTAAACCGCGCGTTGTACGCTAAGATAGAACGTAGCGCGGCATTAAGCAGGAACATTCAACGCTCTATGCGATTGGTGCATTTGGTCAATAAAGTCAATACCAAATTATGAATGAACGAAGTTACATGAGAGTACACATACTGACAAATGAATATACGGAATATACTAAACGTCGTTGGGTCTGGTACTACTATCAAATGGTTGTAAATGGTTGTGTAAATATTCATTTCTAAATAATTATAATGTAATAAAATTTATTAAAATGGTAACGACAAGAACGAAATATTTGTTATACGTTTGTAAAAATATAGTGGCCCTGAAAAGGGCCGTTTATGTATTGAGAGTATTCATTCGTCTGGCTTCACTTCAACTGGTTTATTTTTTCGCCGCTGGCTTGGCTACTTTGGCTTTGGGTGCCACTGCCTTCTTGGGTTTGGGAGACTTGGTCTTGGCAGCTGGAGCTTTTCCACTTGTTTTGGCCTTAGACGGACTCTTAGGTTTGGCAACCTTGGGTTTAGCCGGGGCTTTTTTGGCAGCTGGTTTTTTCTCAGACGGCTTCTTGGCGGGTGCCTTCTTCGCCGCTGGTTTCTTAGCGGTGGCAGCCTTCTTCTCGCCGGCGGGTTTCTTGGTGACTGGCTTTTTCACCGGTTTCTTCTCACCTTTTGCTTTGGGTGCAAGTCGGAATCTACCTGATGCGCCAGTTCCCTTGGTCTGGACGATGCTCTTGTTGTCCACGGCGGTCTTGATGTACTTTTTGATCAGGCTGGAGAGCTTGTCGGTGTCGACCAAGTAGGTGGCTGCCATGTACTTCTTGATGGCCTGGAGCGACGATCCCTTCTTCTCCTTCAATGCGGCAATGGCAGCATTGACCATTTCAGAGGTCGGAGGGTGAGTAGATTTGGTCGCAGGCTTCTTGGCGGCAGTCTTCTTGACAGCTTTCTTGGGCGTGGCTGCAGGGGCAACGGCCGCGGGAACAGCTGCTACGGTGTCAGTCATGATTATGCTGAATATAGTATATTCGTCTACTTCAAAGGTACAAGAGAGAATGATGTGTTCGCGGTTAAAGCCCTCGTTTTCTGCTAGTTACGCGGACCTCGGAGAGAGGCGCACTACTGTTTACGATGTCTTAGCCGTATTTTTCGATGCGTTTCGTTACTTACTCTTAAACTTTTTCAATTGTTTATAATCGAAATAACATTATTTTTTCACTTTACCGGCGTTGAACTTTTAAATGAAGTATGTTGTTTTCGATAGTGCATTTCCGACAGACAGGTGATGCAGATAATACAACAAAAATAGATTTATTCGATGGGCTTTACTTCTTGGGGACTCTTGTTAGCACATGAAATATGCATTAAATAGTTAATTAATTAAATTTTACTAATTCAGATCTATGCATTAAGTACTTGAAAGCCTTTTGCAATTAATCAGTCCAACCAATATTTTTTTTTTCAAAATTAGAGTATAATTCCGACTACATAACGAAACTGACTACGGTCGAATTTGCTTGCGGACATTTCAAATGAGTTCATTCTAATTCAAACTATAAGCAATATTTCTAATGAAAATGACTTTAATATAGTTTCTACAGATCGAGAATGCTTAGCCAGCCAGAATCACTATATAAATGAGTACTTATTAATTTAATATAATTGAGGGTATATTCAGAATACAAAATAATTTTCACCATGAGTACTGCGATAAGTAATCTTAGCTTCTTGAGCTTACATCTTTATTATATATTGGAATATCAAAGTTTCCATAATTATTTGGCAAACAGATAAGTCATTACAGGAGAATGAAAATTAACGTTTATTTTATACAGATTATAAATCGTTCATACTAAATCACGCACAATATTGAACCAATTGAGAATTACTAAGCATTCAAATCTCAAGTGCAATTGTTACAAAGTGGAAAGCTTCTTTAGAATTTTCAATGATGAAATTAGTAAATTAAATATTAATATCCCATAAAGATTCCCCTTAAAAAATAGATGTAACTAGTATTAAAATATATATTTATATTTCATAAAAAAGTAATTCCCATTACCAATATGCGACGTATATTTTTTTCTTTTAGTTTTTCTTTGTTATTTCGATGTGAATCACAAATAATTAAAAACAGATTGAATGGAGTTTTTGAATGATCAAATAATTTTTCTGGAGTTGTTCGTCATATAAAAAATATTATATAATTAGTAATGTGTTAATTATTGTATACTAAAGAACATGTGATTTAATATAAAGAAAATTTCGAATTTTAAACGTCTCGATCGCATATGTGACCTTTCAGAACAAAAATACTGGTATTTGCCTGAGATTATACAGCTATTATTCGGATGTTGATAAAACAGCGTTATTGTCGATCAGATAAAGAGTCTTGCTGACATGGACACTAAATCCATCGACTAAAGCAAGACCCAAGAGTAGCTTATAGTAAAATTATTAACGTATTTAATGGAAACGAATGAGGTTTAAGGACTTTTTTGATGGAAATAGAATAAAAATACAGTAGGATTATTATTTTAATCATCATAAATAAATATTAATTAAATAAAATATAAATAATAATTTATTATTCAAATTAAAACCTGTTGAAACTATTTAAAATTTTTATTTCAGTACAAGCGTCATATAGGAGATCTCAAAATATACCTTTGGCCTCACTATAGCTTAGGTTCGGGAATTCCCCCGTTAATAGTAGAACTATTCGCAAGAAAAGTTCCCTCCTTTGTCATAGAGCACCTGGTAGGCGGAGCGGTTTTCCCTTATAATGACACCCCATATTTTACCTGCGTACAGGTAGAGGAAATGCTTTGTTCATATGCCTATTACCAGCTATCACAAAGGATCTCACGCATAGGTAGGAAGGGCCTCGGGAAAAAGAAAGTGGAAATTCAAGGATTCCATTTGGTGCTAATAGAATTTTATAACAGACAAACGATGGGTAAAGGAAACATAAGTTTTCAGCACAAAATGAAATTCAAAATTACGTTCATATTGAAAATAATTTTAGCTTTAAAATTTAAAAGAATCAAATATCCAAGAAAGAAACCTAATTGATAATAAGTATGCACAACACGTTTGTGATTTCTTATTTTTGATTGTGAATCTTCTTAACTATCTAGTTAATAATTCCGTATTTCTTCGAAACTCAAATGAAAAGTAATTTAATATAGTTAGTGTCAGAGCATTAAGACAGCTGTTCGCAATTTATGAAGTTGTATTTTTGACCATCAAATCATTTCAAAGTAATCTTATATCATATTTCTAATATCAACCAAAAAAACTTAATTAGCTTACTAAGAATATCAAAATATATCGTATAAGAAATAAGTATTTAATTGTATATTTTTTCATTAATTCAACTGAATTAAAATTCTTTAAGTAACATTTTACGCATTTATTTATTAGATTTATATTGCTTTGGACAAAAATTTTGTGAAAATTAGAAAAAAGTTGAAAAAACATTAACAATTTTTATACATTACAATACAAAAATTTAAGGAAAAAGTTAACTTAATTCAATAATTATTATCTAATGAGAAGATTATTAAAGAAAAATGACCGAGACTACTTCGGATAAATATTCTCGATAAAAATTAGGTTTTCAAATAGAAAACATACATTTTTGTCGATTTCTTTGATCACTATTATATTTATACTAGTCTTATATTATTATATATTGCTCTTTATATTTTGAAGGTGAGAATTACATGTATATATCTTCAAGAATCAAATTTCTTCTCAATCTAATTTTATTGGATGAATATATATCCTTTTTTAAGTTGAATCAGTAAAAATATTGGGATTTTTACCCGCTCATAGTATACTAGAAGTGCGCTCAACAATTTTAACTTATTATCACTCCAATATTTAACAAATTCACATGACATTAGAATTAATGGATATAAACGTTTGAAATTCTGAAGTTAAAATTTATGAAATTTATAATTTTTTTATAATTTATTTATTTTATTTTTAGAAGTTCACAATTACCATAGGATACTAAAGTTTCCTGCTTTCTTTGTTTAATATATCTGCTTTTACATAACTTTTTATTACAAATTATCTTTCAAATCAAGAAAATTAAATATGACATTCAATTTTTAAAAATAATAGATGTAATCATGTACATCACACCGTTTCCTAAATTTTTTTTTCATCTGTAAAAACAAGGGTTTCTACTGGTGGAGTTTTCTCATTCTTAACTTTTCCCTATCATTAATAATCAATAGGTATTGATAATAAGTACAGTGAAGAACGTGTAAATCGTAGAAATCACTAGTGCAAAGTACAGCGGCAAATAGAATAGTATTCAAATATTAACATATTGTCGCAAGATTTTCTTTGTACTTTATATTAATCATTATATACAAGAGATAACTATTAATACAATTTCATTAATGTTTACAAAATAGTTGTAAAAATTGACAAGGAAAATTCGTATATAGAAACATGTAGCTATGTATCACGAAGTGTTGTATGCGAAAGGTTAAAATTAATGTTATAGACAATTCATGTCATAACTAATTACAATTTTCAGAATGTTAAAATGAAATGTGAGATGAGTATGGAGTTTATTATTATAAATTGTTTTATTCTAAAAATATTTAATAGAATATTTGTATTTATAAATATTTCTATTAAAAAATTAAGTTTTTCATAAATATAAATTGAAAAAAATGCAATACAAGTGAAATCTTCTAAATTAATCTATAAAGCTCTCGTAAAATACTTGTATGCATGAAGTATACACGAAGTCTGTTCATTTCACTCTTCATATATATTTATGACTTTTGAATCTAAACGAAGGTTTTTCTCTAAACTGATATTTTTTTTAAATGGACCCTATTGATAGTGAAAAATTGGGTAAGGACAATGTAGACCAAACTGAAAACCTTGATTGAAACGAAAAGATAATTTTCTTTTTCCTTTTAATTGTATGTAATAGATTTCAAAGCTTTCAATTAAAAAAAAAAATTGTTCTAACATACGAAAACGCTAATGTATTTTACAAGATAAAATGTTCTGACAAAATTCGTAAAAATGGCATCCACAGCTATTGAATTAGTTTTAATATCACATGTAACAAAAATACTCCAATTGGTTTAAATCGATAGACCATCATTAAAACCATGTTGAAAAGTAATAATATACTTCGAATTTCTAAATAGTAAGTGCAAATATTTTATTCGATATGTGTAATAATTTGTGTAATATTGATGTAATATTTGCAATTTACAATAAATAAAGGATTTCTATAAAGGATATATTACGTAAGAGAAAATTAACATTATTATTTTAATGGTGGTAGTAACATATTTATTTTTATCCTCAGCTATTGATGTATCATCATTAAGCAATAAAACAGCATTATTTAATAAATGAATTAATAATATATTTGTCCTTTTCATTCTTTTTATTATTTAAGTTTTTTTGCTATTGTTAATGTTCAAAACTATTCGAACGAAATTATTTTCATATTTCAAAATTCGAAAAAATGTTTTACTAAAATATTTCACATAATATTTAAGAGTTTGAATCTGAATGAATTTTTATTTTATTAAAATATTTTTACACTAATTTCAGTTGAAATGAACAGTCCAAATATTTGTTTAATACGCAACAAAAATAGACGAAATATAGTAAAGAGTTATAAATGTAATAGATACTCTAATATAAATATATAAGTAAATAAATAAATACATAATGATTCAGTATTCTTTAAAAGGGTATGAATGTCATCTAAATCTGAATATGCGTGGCAATTAATAGCTCATGTATAATTAGGCGAATAGGTCTAACACATAGGATTTAGAAGCTAATGTGGGAGAAAAACTTTGGGGGAAACCCAGATTTTGCATATCCTTGCTATATCTATATATGATGGGTAGGTATACACAATATAGGGTGTATATAACAATATCATGGTAATGTAGTAAAACGTATTTTTCGATAAAACCCGAACATGCAATTGTTTTGTTGTTGTTAAATAAAAGTTTTATTATTAGATGTACTATTAAAAAATGTAAAAATCATTTTAAAAAGTAGTTATATATTACATAGTAACTAATCTTTATTTTAAAAGCAAATATTATATACATATTTGTTATTTCATAAATTAAATAAATAATAGCCATTTAGTTAAACAGAGTTATAAGTAAAGGTATTTGATTCATTAGACGTAACGGTTTGAATAGTATTCGATCTTTATAAGCACATACATGACTTATAGGGGTAGTACACATAGAAATTGTGTACCAGTCTTTTGAACAGAAAAATTCATGCTGAATTTCTTCAAGCAGCTTCTTGATCGAACATGATCGAACAAGATTCGAACAGAACTTTCCCTAATTAATTCTATTCATCGATTAAGCTATTAACATCATAATCATATTTAATATTATTCTCACCTAATACTAAAAGTTTAAGCAAGATTTCTTTATTAATAAGAACGTCATATCAGCTTCCTTAAAATTATAAAATAAAGAATTGTATTTGATATTATTTATAATTTAATTTTAAATGAATCAATAAAAACATTAAGAGCTGTTGCCGATAAATCGTTCAAATATTTCAACTATTAAATTTATTAAAAGTATTCTTAAAAACGGATTATAGTAAATATAGTTGACAATATTATTTGAACATTGAATACTAAATAAAATTCGTGATTTGCAATGTTGCAAGAATATCGTTACACTCATGCATAATAATTGTTTTTCAATCCATTATAATATTTATATATATTTGCTACCCATAAAAATAAATTATTACCGATATAAAAAACAAGAAAAAATATTGTTAATTAATTTTTTTTTGTTATGATATAAACCAGTGTTAGTTTAGGAAATTTTTAACATTATTAATCTAAAATAAATTTTTAAAACTTTCTAGATAATAATTTTAGAAAAACGATATTGTTAAAAAAAATCGAACATAATAGGAGTTGTTTACGGAACATATTACTTACGGACTCAGTATTTTCATTAATTCTGTGCAAATGCATGATTCATTTTATTTTATTGTTGTAGAGCACAATATCAATTCAAATTATGGTTTTTGCATTGCTTTCGAAAAATTAGAGAAATGTTAAGGAAGAAAATTTGTAAAAATTTTGATATCTAAAAACATCAAAAACGGAACATAAAAAAAGGCAGCTGAATGATTTAGTTGTAAGATTATTGTAGATTATTCCGATTTTTTATTATTATTATTCTTTACAAAAAAAAATTGATATCTATATAAAAACAAAAAACCTTAAATAATGCGGCTAAATTCCTTACTGTACGTTATTGTAAAATAAATCGAGGCCTACGATGACTCGAGCTAGAGCGAAGGACTTGTAACTCGGTGATCCGAGTTCAAATCCCGGTCTCGGCCGATTGACACAAACACCGCTGTAATAATTTGCATGTGCTTTGTTTACAAACACATCGTAGACCTCCGTCGCTGATTAGCACCGATATTTGGAAGCATAAATAGAGCGACATATAAACAACATATAAATAACATAAAAAAAAAAAAGTTATTGTAAATTATTCTGATTCTTTTCTTTTATATAATAACTAGTCATCGGTACTATTTACTGCATTATTATTCTTTTTTAATTGCTTATTTACTTTCAAAGGCAAAGACAAACGATTTTGCAAAGCATTCTTTTCAAAAATATTTTTTTTAGGAATATCTAAATATTGTTTTGTAGGAATTTGTTTACTAGGATATGGAATTATTTTTTAAACAAAATAATTGAATTATGCAAAAAATTGATTATTAAATTTTTATTTATTTATAATAGAAAAAATAGAGTAAAGGGCGAATGCTTGTGTTACGTTAAAATGTTGTGGTGGCCTTAAAAAGAGCCGATTGTTATTAATGTATTGGATAGAGTTAATAAATAGTTTAACCGTCGAAACCGTAATGAGTGCGGCCTTGACGTTTCAGGACGTAGACGACGTCCATTGCGGTCACAGTCATCCTCTTGGCGTGCTTGGTGTATATTTCTGTAAGCGGTTACATACCAAATTTTAGCCGGATCGTAGTTGTAGTTTATTTTTGAGAGCGTGTGAAAGCAAGTGTGTCCGTTGATTTTTGAAAAAATGGACAAAGAACAATACCGGTCGGTAATTCGATTCCTGTTTTTGGAAAGGAAATCGGGCAGTGAAATTAAAAAACGCTTGGATGCAATGTATGGGGATGCTTCTCCTTCCATGGCGACCGTTAAATTCTGGTATAACGAGTTTCAACGTATGCGTACGTCGGTTTTTGATGATCCACGCCGAGGTGCTCCGAAAATAGCCACTACGACCAAGAGAAAACATTTTTTCCAACGGGGTTAAAAACCAAATGTATTCAACTAAAATGAGAGTACATTAAAATATAAATTTTATTTTTTTGTAATCAAGAAGCCTCACCGTTACAGGCCTGGAACCGATGCTCTTCGTGAAATCCATCGCTACCAGAAGAGCACGGAGCTGCTGATCCGCGAGCTGCCATTCCAGCGTCTGATGCGCGAGATCGGCCAGGACTTCAAGACCGACCTGCGCCCACAGAGCTCGGCCGTGATGGCCCTCCAGGAGGCCAGCGATGCCTACCTCGTCGGTCTTGTCGAGGACACGAACCTTTGCACCATTCACGCCAAGCGTGTTACCATCACAAAGGACATTCATTGGCTAGACTCATCCGTACATTTACTTTAATATCGGCCCTTTTCAGGACGATCAAAAATTTTTCACGTTTAATAAATATTCGTTCATACTCATATTTTAATATAAATAATAAAATGTATTTATTAAATATGTATATTTTCCAAAAATGTACCTAGACCATCGCTTTCATGAATGCTATTTATTTATTTCTACTTTTTATTTACACAAGATTTGACTTGAAATGACGAATATAAAGTACTATTTTTTTATTTTCAATTACATAATTGCATTTCATTCAAGTTAATTTAATTGCACTAATAATAGTACTTCTCTCTAAGTTAATCTAAGTTTAGAAACACATATTACACTTTCCGATTCAGCCGACGATTTAGTATAATAGTTGAAGTACTTAAAAATAATATGTATGTATGATAGGTATTAAATTACTGCCTTAACTTACTGCCAGTCAAATTTAATCAAACAGATATATAACTTTCGACGTATTTGGGGAATATGTATTAAAAATTCCAGCCTCGTTTGAGATTGTTCAAGCATGTTTCAAAATCAATTACAATTATTTGTGAAATAGTTTTGGGAAATTAACAATCGTAAAAAACGATTAGTAAATAAGTATTATTCATCAAGTATACCTAACTAAATAAGATCCTTTATATGTAGTATAGCATGATATAAAAATTAATGTAAATAATAAAATAAATAAAAACACACTGTGAGTGATGATATTAAAGCGATAGTAAATTCAATAATTTCATAATTGACGTAAAAAATCGGCACTTTATATGTATATTTTTATAGAGGATACATTTTACTTATTTTTCATAAAAAAATTTACATTGAAGTAACAAAATAAAAAATTATAACATCAAAATATATTATGACCGTAAAATTAATTACTGAATGAGCTACAGTGATGTACTTACTCCTTCGTACAAAGTACGTATTTTTCATTTGGTAGAATTATTACAACACATTGTATAATTATTTTAGTTATATGAACTAATTGAATTTTAATATTATTTAAACAATAAGGAAATTTTTGTTATTGGACAGTATAGGTCTATAATTATGCTTTTCGCCACATCACGTTTACCAGCTAATAATTTGCAATTATTGTATATGGAAGAAAAATGCTAAATAATTATTAAAATTTTGATAATTCTTCATCTTTTTCATTACAAAAGCGTGTAACAGTTTCATTTTTTTATTTTTATTATTCATTTTTACATTTTTATTGTAAAAATAAATTAATAAATATTTTTATCGGTCTTACAGTCCTTATAATATAATATATTAACTAAAATAATGACAAATAGATTGTCCTTGTTTATTATCACCCTAGAAGGATTGAAATAAAACTTATTACTAAATTTAATTAGTTTAAAAATTAAACTAATAAATTTAAATAATAATAAAATAAAATAATATAAAATTAAATAAAAATAATAAACTATATTCTACGTTAGCAAAGGACCAAATAGGAGAAAATAAGGTGGTGGAGGCAGTCAGATTGTCTTTTGCTAACATAAAATATAGTTTATTATTTTTATTTTATTTTATAATTTAATCTAATTTTTAATCTAATTAAATTTAATATCTTATATTACAAGGACTGAATGACCGATAAAAATATTTATTAATTTAATTCAAAACAGTCTACACAAGTACAATTTTCATTTTCATTTTGTCTACAAATAAAAGTACATTTTACTCATTTCTTCTCACTTTCTATGAGTAAAACAAGTATACAGTTTCAAAAAGAAAAATCAGAAATAAGGCTTGAATATACCTAAAAAATGAGCTTAAGTAAATTAATAAATAAGAATTTCAGTAAAAAATAAACAAAATATACCTATAAATATATATATTCTTCAAATAACATTTGTTAGTCATATATGTCTACTTTTCATAAATACAATAAGCATGCTTGTATAAATACGTGAAGTATTTCTTTAGTATATTTGCAAATTCAAAGTATATCCGCATGATATTCAATTTCATTTTTACTTTCATGAAGACAGCAAGTAGAATTTTTTGCTCACTTTTTGCAACAGAGCATCAGTTTTAGTAAAAAGTTAATTTGTAAAAAACAAATTCTCATGTTTTTATTAAAATTAAGCTTTCTTTCAATTATTTATATATTCCAGTCAAAGTAATGAAAAGAGATTTACTTTAATAATCCATTTTCATTTCATTAATAATTTAGTATGCTTAATGAAAAATATCATAATAATAATCATTAATAATAAAGTATGCTTCAAGAAAGTTTAGAAAAAATTATATATGATATCAATTCCAAGAAATTTGTAATTACTGAAAAAGTAAAAGATTTAGATCATGAAATTGCTGATTTAGTATGGTCTGAGATTTCTATTCTGACTTTCCGATAAGTTATAAAATTTCAAGATTTTAATTTCACAAAAATTTTGACTACCTATAATTTACTGCTTGAGTGGAATGAAAATATATTTTCTCTACATCATTCATAGCTATCATTATCGATGTTTGTATTATTTAATATAGCAAGATCTTTTTCAATATTCTAACTATATCATTTATATATTTTATGTTGTATCTTATTTTTTGATGAGTAGAAAAATGAGTATATAAAGCATTCTGTTTATAAAGCTAAATAAAAAAGTTAAATAATATCATCGAAGTTCAATATGGGAAATATGAAAGTGCAAAAGAACAATTTACAGCACTGCAGATAAATGTTGAATGAATACCTTTGTTGAGTTGTTATTGCAAGAAAATTATTTTCCCATTATGAAATGAAGAACTGCTGGATTGATACTGTTTATTTGTATTGTAAAAAAATTTATAGCTAACAATTTTTGGGTCTTTCTACTCTGTTACTAATCTCTAATCGGAAAACAGAAATTGAAAAAAGATTGAAAAACACTACAAAATTAACGTGATATAACCAATATTTTTTTTATCATTTTAGTAGTTCTCATATTAATTCCACATAATTTATGAAGCCTAAATGTAAACTTCTCTTATTTTTATCATGAAAACTGTATTTTTGCATATCGATGAGTGTGCCTATTTTTCTATTGATGTTCAGTACTTCTATGTTGAGAAAAAGTAAGAGTCTTAGTGGGAAGATAATTTCAGAAAATAAATAAGTATAAAATACTTGTATACTTATTTATTTAGTATTGTTTACAATGCAAGAAATTTCTTATTTAAATATTAAAATTATGTTTTACTTTGAAATTTTTTACTAAATACAGACTCCAATAAATAATTGAGATACAAACAATTAGATATATAAATATAAATTATTATTCTATTATTTATTTTTTGTACATTTGTGAACAGGACAAATTAGAAAA
Source organism: Sycobia sp. Sy_11 (assembly GCA_018907035.1). Lineage (NCBI taxonomy): Eukaryota > Metazoa > Arthropoda > Insecta > Hymenoptera > Epichrysomallidae > Sycobia > Sycobia sp. Sy_11. Next base: position 326,836 of record JACCIC010000238.1, on the reverse strand, counting down.
CATCAGTTGTGAGACAGAAGCCCTATACGTCAATAACTGCTGCGCTGTTTCGTACACTCAAGAGAGTAGAAAAAGTACGAGAAAAGTAGGATATAAAAACATTACTTGTAATTTTTTCATGATGGGATAAAATTTTTTCTCAAGAAAAAAGAACCTAATCGGAATATTTGAATTGGACATTTACATTAAGCTGCATTTTTATCAAAATTAGTATCAGATAAAGTTTAATAATTACGAAGAATGGTCCTTCACTGGGTCACACATTTATTAAATTTATTACATAATTTATATCCCTAGTTCAAGTGTCTATGAATCATTTACTTCCTTAATAATTTTTGTTTAAAATATTAATTTAATTAAGATATAATTCATTTTAAATTATACATTATAAAAATGTATTTCTCTATGACGTTCTCTTAAGAATAATATGTAGTTTTTCCCTAGTAATTTGTCAATACTTTCTATAAATCTTTTTATACATTAAATATTTAATATTTAGCTCTTACGTTGTACATTTATTTAATCACGTTAGTTGGTACAATTAAAAGTAGTGATGAAAGTTTCGACTGTGTATATGTGTATATCATGTCACATCGTGGTAATGCAGAGCCCCACCAGCATGAATCCCGAGTTTCTTTTGTTACGAGTTGCATTGCTTTCTGATTGGCTTAAGGAAGTTGGAGGGGAGATGCAAGCGGCGGGAATAAAACTCGTCGGAAGGTTCACAAAAATTCATTCGAGTTATTTTCGTCACAGAGTAACTTAGTTCTAAATCAAAGAAAATGACTGGTCGTGGTAAGGGAGGAAAAGGATTGGGGAAAGGAGGCGCCAAGCGACATCGCAAAGTTTTGCGAGACAACATCCAGGGTATCACCAAGCCCGCCATCCGTCGTCTAGCTAGACGTGGAGGTGTCAAGCGTATCTCCGGGCTCATCTACGAGGAGACACGTGGCGTTCTCAAGGTCTTCCTTGAGAACGTGATCCGTGACGCCGTCACATACACCGAGCACGCCAAGAGGAAGACTGTGACCGCCATGGACGTCGTCTACGCCCTGAAACGTCAAGGCCGCACTCTTTACGGTTTTGGCGGTTAAGGCGCTCTCTCTCTCTCTCCATTACAATAACAATCGGCCCTTTTCAGGGCCATCAAAATATTTTAACGTAAAACAAATATTCAGTTAACTATTAACAATAAAAATATACCATTATTATAAATGTTCTTTTGGTAACATTTAAATAAAATTAAACTAGAATTAATAAATTTTATATATATATATTATGATTATCGTAATTACGTAGAATCTTAAATAATTAGTAACCTTGCTTTTCAACGATGTTTTAATATAACATCGTACACGTTGGCCCTGTAAAACAATTGTATTATTCGTTTTTTCACATTTAGTATCCATAGAACTAAATAATTTATCTACATTCAATAGACATAAAATTAAATAAAATTTTTATCCGCCCATTATCCGTTATTAAAATTATAAATTTTTCTGTACTATTACCGTTTTGCATAATTCAATTCTTAAAAAATAAATGCATATTTCCTAGTAAAGAAATTACTAAAAAACAGTATTTATATTATATTCCTATTAACAGTATTTATATTATACTCCTATAAACAGTATTTATATTATATTATATTACATTCCTAATTTTGGTAAGAAATGTTTTTATAGTAAATAAGCAATTAAAAAAGAATAATGCAGTAAAGTACTTTAGTTATATAAAAATACGAATAATCCACAACGGCTTACCAATTTTCTTTATTTACCAGTTTATTTTTCGACACGAATGTAAAAACCATGTTTGATATTGTTGCTTTCCAATATGAAAATAAAATGAATCGTGCATTCGTGAATGATTAATGAAAATACGTATAACAATATATAAACATACAATCAACTAAAAAATACGATAGTTATTTAAATATACTTCCAGATTACAGAAATGTTTCATACATATCATATAAAGAAAAACTTTCCGCATAATTTAATAACTTGAAATATTAATATAATTTTAACTGTTATTTTTACTAGAAAACTCTTTATTCAATTTATTGGTATGTAACTTTTAAAATATTTTAGCTTCTACTAATATATAATTAGTATACTATAAGTAAACGTAAATTCTATATTTTGTTACAACATAAAAATATTCTCATAATTCTGTTTTCTGATTTCTGACTGACAAACTTTAATTGTTAGCTGAGAATTTGGTTGCATAGAAAGTTTATTAATTTAAGAAATTTTCAACTAATAATTTTGGTGTTGGTGTTTGGAATTATATTCTAACGAATAAAGTAATAAAATTAGGGAAAATAAATTGTATATTATATTTTGAAATAAAAAGAATTATATTAATATTGTTTGTTATGACATTTTTGAATAATTTCTTAGAAATATTCGAACAAATATTTAGTTCTACGTAAAAATAGTTAGTGGCCCTGAAAAGGGCCGATTGAATTATAAAAAGCAATGTATTGTTGTACTTAAGATAAATTTAAATAATCTATCAAAAACCACTTGGGGAAAAAACGGCCATAACTCAGATTAGGAACTGAGGCCAGTCGGTTCGATTACGGTCTGCGTCGTCAATCTTTGTAATAATGTACGTTGCAAATAAAAACGGAACAGATGCTGTCAACAAATAATTACATATGCAGATACCATTGTCTAAAATATAACCATTTCCTTGTCGGAGTGTACAGACTGAAATTACACTAAGATTGTGTGTAAAGGTTTAGTCCATGAGCAAATTACTGAATGCATATAATAATTTCCATTGCAACGAAGTATATTTCCATTGCTTTATTAAATTCATAGATTAAGTGTATTAAAAAATAGTGGTTCTAATATGTTACATTGTTTTCAAGTAATGACATTGCTCATAAATTGGGATTTTTAACATGTTTCAATTTTATACGGTATTACTTGATATCTTTGCTTGGCTTGGAAAATTCTTAGAGTAATGATTTTAGAGTAACAATCATAATCATCCAACACCATATAATTCCTAAAATAAATTTTTATAGAACTAATGAATTTGCTTATTATGTGATATTTAAAACATTTTACTGTTGCGCAACCATTTTTCGAATTACGCATTAATTTTCGTATAAATATTCTTAATATTTAAATACGAAGTATTCTTATAGCAATTATTGGAATTAATCATACTGTCCAAAGAACAATGCCGGTAAAATTATATTACCAACAATAACATTTAGTTTTTAATTAACAATTGCATTTGTAAATAGAAAAAAAATGAATGAAAAATACGTAACTTGCAAATATTTAAGGCAAAAACTGAAATACAAAGAACGATGTGTTTGGTATACGTTTAAAGAATTTAGTGGCCCTGAAAAGGGCCGATTTGATATTTTCCATTGGAGCATTTTAAGAGGATTTTTCGGTCTTCTTTGGCAGAAGGACGGCTTGGATGTTGGGGAGGACTCCACCCTGAGCGATTGTCACGCCGGAGAGCAGTTTGTTCAGCTCTTCATCGTTGCGGATGGCCAGCTGGAGGTGACGGGGGATGATCCTCGTTTTCTTGTTGTCACGAGCGGCGTTTCCTGCCAATTCGAGAACCTCAGCGGCTAAGTATTCCATGACGGCGGCCAGGTAGACCGGAGCACCGGCACCAACTCGCTCGGCGTAGTTGCCCTTACGGAGCAGACGGTGAATACGTCCTACGGGGAACTGAAGCCCTGCCCGGGTGGAACGGGTCTTTGACTTTCCCTTGACTTTGCCACCACCTTTGCCGCGACCAGACATTATTATATTTTGTATTTACGATGCTAGAGACAAAGACAAATGAAGAATGACGAAAATTTGCGTCTTTTCATATCTTATTCCCGCCGATCAGGCGACTCCGCTCCAATAGCTGTGCTGCTATAGATAGTGGTGGGGGAAGCGCGCAGGGATAGAAGAGAAGTGGAGGGGATAGGGCTGTGATTGGCTCGGGGCAACTGCTTAAAATCAGTGAAAGCATTTTTTCACTGGCAGAAACTTCATTCGATTTTTTGAGATCTATTGAGTATCTTACTTGCTACTTTTAAATCATCATGGCACCAAAAGCTACCGGTAAGGCGATGAAGAAATCTGGCAAAGCCCAGAAGAACATCACTAAGGGCGACAAGAAGAAGCGTGGAAAGAAAAGGAAGGAAAGTTACGCTATCTACATCTACAAAGTCTTGAAACAGGTTCATCCTGACACCGGAGTTTCGAGCAAGGCCATGAGCATCATGAACAGCTTCGTCAATGACATTTTTGAGCGCATTGCCGCCGAGTCCTCCCGCCTGGCCCACTACAATAAGAGGTCGACTATCACCTCACGGGAGATTCAAACCGCCGTGAGGCTTTTACTCCCCGGTGAACTCGCCAAGCACGCCGTCAGTGAAGGCACCAAGGCCGTCACCAAGTACACCAGCTCCAAATAAATTGCCATTGTATGGTTGAAATGAAAATATACATTATCAAATATACACTTTAATACAATCGGCCCTTTTCAGGGCCATCAAAAAATTTTCACGTAGTACAAATTTATTCCAACAATAAATAGTAATTCCTTGCAGGAAATATGAAATATCTCTATCCAAAACGAATGCAAAATTTGTTTTACTATATTTCAAGTATACTCGTAAACTAAAATGTTTCTTGCTTCATAAAACATTTTATTAATTATTTTTATCTATGTAAATTGCAATTACTTCAAAGGATTATAAATGCCATTTTAGTTTATCAATATTCTTGATTGCATCTATAATTTTATATCCTGTTTATATTCTTTCATAAACAGAAATTGAAGCCAAATACTCGCAGCGAGCCCATGTCGCAAATAGGAATAATACAAAACTGAATTTTTAGTTTACTGTTCATTCAATAATGGTGTATCTAATTATTGTTCTGTTACGGAAGCATAAATCAGTATTAAAACTCACGAGTATCAAACTAATTTTTGTATTTATATTTACAAAAAATATACCTAGCCGTACAGGTTCATGCTTCATACAAGCTTTTTATGAACATGTCGATTTACATTATATATATTAAATATATTAAAATTTTATCGCGTGCCCTCAAGTTATGTGCAAATGTAGCAAGTTCATTCGTTATTCTTACATAAATATTAATAAAAGTACTCGCATGACTGCATGTACAAATAAAAATTTTAAAAAATTGAAAATGAAAAACTAAATTATTTATTTCTTAATTGTTTAGAACTGAATAAAAAATGCAAATATTTCATGTTTCTTCTGATCCTAACCAAAAAATGCTTGTATACTTCGTGTGTTCCTAAATTAGATCGATCTTGAAGCACGATTGCATCATGCTTCAAATAATCCATAAAAAATATACCAACTTTTAAAAACATCTGCTATGTAAAAATTGATAAATTCAACCAAAAAAGTTAAGAATAAATAATCTATAAATTTGAAGTAATAGGTAGCAAAAAAATTATAAAAAAACAAAATTATACAAAAATATTCATTTTTTTTTATAACAAAAAAGTTATTTAATATGTGGTCCACATTATGATTTACAAAAGATTTAATGTGTCCTGAAAATGTACCAATAAATTAATTCTGGCCCACGCTTGTCTTTTTATTAAATAACCTGAATTTAAATTCATTTTGGTAGAATTTTATTTTTTACATTTTTGAAAGTTATTTTTACACCATAGAATGATAAAAAGTACGATAATCATTGTAAAGCCAGCCAAAAAAGATGTAAAGGAAACGTTACATCTTTGTTGGAAACATTAATCTGTATTCTTTGAGTTGAAAGACAAAAAAAATGTAAATATTGTAACAGCTTTAATTCAAAATAGTAGTTTTTATTACTATTATGTCACCCACAAAACAGTAGATTTTATTAAAACATAAGATTTTTATATAAGAAATTATAAATATTAAAACTATATTTTTCAACAAAAATATTGTAAATTATGTAGTAAAATAAATGGTTGAATAATAAGTATTTAAACCTTTTTATTTTAAATTCAAGCTATGACATTTATTGTAATAGAAATAAAAATTGTGTTTTATTCATCGATTACTTATTTTTTACTCATTTACTCTGTCAGAAATTTAAAACAGGCACAGTTTAATATTAAAGATGTATACTAATGAAGTAATTATGATTTTAGATGCGAATGTCTATTGAATGTAGATAAAATGTGAAAAAACGAATAATACAATTGTTTTACAGGGCCAACGTGTACGATGTTATATTAAAACATCGTTGAAAAGCAAGGTTACTAATTATTTAAGATTCTACGTAATTACGATAATCATAATAATATATATATAAAATTTATTAATTCTAGTTTAATTTTATTTAAATGTTACCAAAAGAACATTTATAATAATGGTATATTTTTATTGTTAATAGTTAACTGAATATTTGTTTTACGTTAAAATATTTTGATGGCCCTGAAAAGGGCCGATTGTTATTGTAATGGAGAGAGAGAGAGAGAGCGCCTTAACCGCCAAAACCGTAAAGAGTGCGGCCTTGACGTTTTAGGGCGTAGACGACGTCCATAGCGGTCACAGTCTTCCTCTTGGCGTGCTCGGTGTATGTGACGGCGTCACGGATCACGTTCTCAAGGAAGACCTTGAGAACGCCACGTGTCTCCTCGTAGATGAGCCCGGAGATACGCTTGACACCTCCACGTCTAGCTAGACGACGGATGGCGGGCTTGGTGATACCCTGGATGTTGTCTCGCAAAACTTTACGATGTCGCTTGGCGCCTCCTTTCCCCAATCCTTTTCCTCCCTTACCACGACCAGTCATTTTCTTTGATTTAGAACTAAGTTACTTTGTGACGAAAATAACTCGAATGAATTTTTGTGAACCTTCCGACGAGTTTTATTCCCGCCGCTTGCATCTCCCCTCCAGGTCCTTTTGACCAATGAAAACGTCTGCCCCTCTGCGCCATCTACGGCCCATCACGGAACAGCAACAGAAGTTTATAGAAGCTGGAGTCGCAGTGTCAAAAATTTTTATACAAAGTTTCAAGTCAATACGCATCGCCTGTTTTGATAATTTTATTTCAAATTTACTAATTGGAAAACTGGAACACTTAAAGAACTACAAAGCAAAGCATTTGTTCTTTTTAAAGAACTAAAATAATGTTTTCATTTTTAAATGTAAATCCGTTAATTTTTAGGAAATAGTACGCATTCTCATTTAAAGTTAAATTCTAGTACTTAAATTAATCATGCAGTACCTAAAATGAATTTAAAATGCAAAGTACATTAATATATTACTGCAACGTTCATGAACATTTAAGGTAACGAAATAAAATAAGAAAAATCCTTAAGAACAATTACCAATAAATAACTTTTAAGGAGTGCATGGTCTTATAATGCAAGCACCACTTTGAAATAGTATAGTAATATGATTCGTTGTTATATTATATCTGATGTAAATATAAGAATGAAGATTATAGAGCTATTCGAGGTCAATAATTGAGTACTTCCAGTAAGTAGCTCCGAATCAATTCAGCTATTATTACACATCAATGTATAAACAATGTAGTATTCTCGAAAAGGGCCATGAATGAAACAAAAATATTTTGTTCGTTTTTTAGATTATTAATGAAAAAAAAAATAATTAATGAAAATCGCAATCTTTCCGACGGGCGTAGATGATACATATACATGAATATTAGGATCGAATTCCGAATTTTTAAGCGGTATCGGTGTTAAACTTTGATTAATTACAAACATTTTTTATTAATAATTTTATATACCCAAGTTATAAAAAAATAATGCATTTTTAAACTTTAATTTTCGATTAGGTTGATGTATTGATATTTGTAAATGTTCAATAGAAAATAATGAATACTCATTACGAATAGAATGATAATCTATATAATAAATAAAATAATATATATAGAATAAAAATAAATACTTTACTATCGATTAGTCCATTTTGCTGATTTTGTTGGAGTTTTATAGACCTAGATTTTTGAGTGCTAATTGCAAATATACTGCCTTTTGGCGCAAATTAAATTTTCATGACAAAATCCATAAAAAAATTATAAACCTTATTGTGGATCAAACAGTTTTTAGTATTACAAAAGATGTTAACTAAAAGCTATAGATTTTGCGAAGAAAGAATCGGACTATAAATATAAAGTATTCTGAACTTAAAATTTATCAAAATGCAATGTTGATACATTAGGGATCTATCGATGTCTATTACCTCATACAGTCACACACAGACGATGCTATTCCAGAGAGTTTTGACGCAGATAATCGGAATATCTCTATAGAAATGTTTCTTGCATCTGAAGAAAACTTACAAGCAGACAAAATGTATTTTTCTGGAATCTACAATTTTATTACAAAGTTTTTTAATATTCTCCCTATCTCTTTTTAATATTCTTCGTAGACAAAGACGAAGAATTATCGGTTTTTTCTGGTTTTTGATATGAAAATATATACTTCTTTCAGGATATTTGTAATAACCGCCTCCAAAACATATCACAAGTATATTCATAAATGATTTTTAATAAAATCGGGTGAGCAAATCAATGAGATGTTTATACATAAGAACGTAAAATAATTGTAAACTTCTATTGTTTACAATCAATCTGTAGCTTATTGATCATAATATTTACATTTTACATTTGTATGTACATTTTATATGGAAATAAATGCGATTTCATTAAGTAAATAGCATTTTTATGATCGATAAATGCATTCATTTTTGGTTTTTCAGTATTTTTTTATTGATAAATCTATTTCTGATACTCTTATTATAATAATATTATAAACATAATTCTATTATTATAATAATCTCAAATGCAAATTTTTATAAAGTAATAGTATTCATTTATACTCTACAAAATTTTAAAGGTAGTTACCGAGACTTCTGAATGATATGACATTCGATTTCATTTCAATTACAAATGGACTATCTAATAATGACATCAGTTTGGCATTGAACTATTATGCAGATTGTACGCAAAATCTATTTATAAGGATTTTTTCGAGAAAACTTTAAGAATTGAGTCGCAAAATTTCGTCGATTTCTATTATGCAAATTCATAACATTGCCGTCGTTTTTACGCTTTCTAATACAAAAATCTAAACATATGAAATTGTAGAACTTTCAATACATATTTTACCTCGTAGTTTGGCTAGAAAAGGCTAGATTTATTATTTTAAAAATATAATAAGGTTAAAAAGTTGAAATTTTACTATATTTCCCAATATGAGATATAGAATTGGCCAAAACGTGCGCATGAGGCTAAATTTTTTTGGATTTTTAATAACTATTCATATATTTTGGTTAATTAGGGTCTTAAGAATCTGGAATTATCAAAATTTCTTTAAAAAATTCATTTTAACAGTAATTATACAGCGTCAAAGCACAAAAGTGCAAAATTGTTCTTTTTTCAATTAATATCTTCATGATTAATAAAAAAATGAAAAATTTAACTTTTGAAAATGATTTTATTTTGTATAAAGAATACCATGCGTATTCAAAAATTAAGAATATTTATGTATAAACGAGTTCATAAGAAAAAACATTCACAAGGGTTCATTTCCAATTTTGCTCTAATTTGAAGCTAGGAGTAAACAAAAATCTGTAAAACGTTTCATCTGCTACTAGCTGCTACTCAAAGAGATATTTAATAATAAAGAAATAAATTACACGTACAAATTTTGTGTCACGTTATATATGCGACCGTAAATTTTTCTAATAAGCTAAAGACTCTGTTGTAGTTTTAATTTCATGGAATAAATAAATTATAATAATAGTTTTTTTGATCCTATGACGAACTCAGCATGTAGTTTTTATGAATAATTACATTGTTTAGCATAGAATGGAAAGAAAATAATAATATTTAAACATTTTTGCAACTAAAAATTTTTATTGTCTTGATGCACCATTTTGCGCATATTTTTTCGTGTTCTTTATTAAGTTGATAGTTTTTAAATAAACTTTTGATAATTTAATTATCTATAAACTTAACTGTCGTTTGATTAGTGTAATAAGAGTGTTAACTTTAGAAATAGCTCAGCGTAAAGGTTGAGCACAAAAGGAAGTCGAGTGGCGCGCCGCAGTGCCGACGGTGCCTCAGGTTTAATCAGACGGCAAATTACTGCCACGCCGCATGGGCTTGCGCCTTCTGCAGCGAAAATCATGCCATCCTCCTCGTGTCCTCAGAAGGATCGAAAAGAAATTCGCCCCGTCTGCGAAACTGCAAAGTTGACTATCGGGTAACCTGCAGGGGGCGCCCTAAAGTGCCGAAACAGGCCAGGCTTGTACAAAAATCAGGGAAGTCAATCAGCTCGCCAAAAATCGGCAAAATAAGCTCTCCTTCGCCCCCCCCCCCCCGATCGCGAACATAGTGATCAACGGAACAGCGCTAGCTGTTCCATAAAGACATTTAACAAACTTAAAATATATATAAAAAAAAGATATATATATCCGTAAAAAATACAATACTTTATTAAACTTTTTTGGTTATTCTATGCATGTAGTTCATTCGAAAGTTGTTTAAAATGAAATTATCATCTATTACTATAAAATTATTTTTATTTTAAGCAGTTGCAGTTATTTTTAATATCAAATATTAAAATCAAATAATAAAAGTTTATATTAGGTTTATAAAATATAAGTATAATTATTTATTCGTTTTTAAATATATTTATCGTAATATTACAGTTTTTAATATTAAAAGAATTATTTTTATACACTCTTAAATCCTTTGATGAATTTCTTGATTTTCGTATTACAATTAGAATTAATATTATTAGCAAAATTATAATAGTTTTCCAATTGTCGAAATGGCTAATGAAAATAATTATAGCATAGTTTTTAATTTATTTAAATTTATTTTAGTTTGATCAATACGAGAAGCCTAAATTGTAATGCGATTATTGCTAGAACCAGACTGTAAATTAAGAAAGATGGCATTTTATTCCACTTATTTTAATACATTTTAATTCAGATTTTAATTTTAAGATTATTATTTATGTATAAATACATTTATAACCAATTAATCAAAAAATCTTGAATATTTTATAATTATACTATAAGTATATCTTTTTTAAAATAATTTTTTGTTTTCGAACTATCCGCAGCTTATGAGAAAAAACTAGTATACGCTAAGCTTGCAGAAAGAATAGTCGATCACGCACGCGCGTTGCTGCATTCGCTGCGCTCGTCCGGGAATCCGTCGCGTACGCGGTAATCGTCTACTTTCCGCACACGTAGCGTAATGCACTAAATAACGTAGCATTGTTTTTATTTCTTTTATATATATATTCGATTTTTCGAAAAATTCTTTCAGTATAATTTTATCAATTCTATTTCAATTCCTTTCACTGATAAAAAAAAAAACTCTTATTGAATCGACGAAATAATTTCGGAATAATTATCGAACAGATATTACCGGGGGATATATGTTCAAAAAAATATTTTGCTGAAAACAGTATAAATAATAATATTACTCTGGTTGATAATTCTCGGAGGTTTTATTCAAGGTAGCGATCGACATTCTTGACGAGGAACATCGTTTATCTAGATCTAAATGAAACGAAACAAGAAACAGTAACATATGGTTTAGATACTTTATTAATCCCGTAAATAGTCAATTAACATGCCTCTTTCAACGAACAATTTGATTTCTTTTATTCGAATTAATTTTAAAGCCTATCGGCTAAGTTCTTGCGCCTCTGTAATGATCCTCGATCTCCTTGAGCGACTTCCCCTCCGTCTCCAGGAAGACAAATCGATAAACGACGATGCCAATTACGTTCATCAGGGCAAAGTAGAGAAAAGTGCCGGGCAATCCGAGGCCGTCGAGGACGTACAAGAAGGCCTTGGACGCGAACGAGTTCAGAATGTATCCGATCGAGCTGCCGATCGACGAGCCGATGTAACGTATGGGCGTCGGGAATATCTCGCTGTTCAGCATATGTACGACCGTGTCGGAGCCCCAGGAGTTAGCGAAAATGGCGACGATCAGCGCGAGCGGTGAGATCCAAAGTGCCGAATCCGCGTTGGCCCGCGGCCTGCCGAGATCGCCGAAGCCGACGCCGGCGATGGCGAGATAAGCGCAGCCCGAGACCGTCATCGACATGAACGCGAGGGTTCGCTTGCCGAGAGCCTTGATGCTCGCGAGGAGGAGGAGGGCGCCGACTATGCGCATCCCGCCCATCGTTGCCGTAGCCACGGACTCGTCCAGCGGCGTGTGAAAGGCCTTGAACAGTACCTTGGAGTAGAGCTGCACGGCGACCACGCCGCTGAAATTGTGAATGACGAAGATTAATGTGATGGAAGCCAGGGGCGCGTAGAACGTCCTCTGGAAATACGGCTCGAGGCAGCGCCTCAGTCTCGCCGTTTTGGGCAGATCGCAGTCGGCTGCTTTAGCCGATTGACTGGGCGAGACGGTGCTGAGAGACTTTCTCGTGTTGTTGATCAGGGAACGGTACTCGAATCGCACGTTGCTCGGCTGCACCCAACCACGGAGCCACATAAGGGAGGTTTCGGCTTCCTTGTATCGGCCCTTACCTGCACAAGTGAAATATTCTATACGTGCTCTTTATACAATTATACTTAAAATTACGTATACTTATTAAAAGCATTATTCGATTGATTATTAATAACAAATAAATTAATATTTGGTGCGCTATTATGTTTTGTGGAATTAAATTAAATAATTTAGATATATTTCTAAGAATATATTCTCACACTTGGGTGATTCCACAGATTAAACGATGTACAACATCGATAAATTTCTCTCATCGACGATTAAGTCATCAGAGAGTTATTTTCTTTCCTCGACATGTGCAAATTATAACTTGTAATTTTTTGAAAAATAAATATAAATCATTCGCCGAAAATAAATACTATTTGTACGTTTCGCCCTCAGTTAAAAAAAAAAAAAAAAAGAAAAAAAATACAAGTTATAATTTGCACATGTCGAGGAAAGAAAATAACTCTCTGATGACTTAATCGCCGATGAGAGAGATTTATCGATGTTGTACATCGTTTAATCTGTGGAATCACCCAAGTGTGAGAATATATTCTTAGAAATATATCTAAATGATTATTAATAGTTTTAAACAACTATCGAAATTTCTAAAGAAATTTTTGTTGAACTATTTTTTATCATTTCAACATTTTGCTTATTTCGAAATCATTAAAGATATTTTCTACGTAAAACCAATTTTAAAAAAACCATAAATTATATCTATTGAATTTTAGCCTTATTTTCATTACAATCAATTTAAATGAAAGTAACTTGTAATGAAATAAAGAATAACACAAATTACTAGACCTTCGCTCATATTAATACTTTAATATCATTTATTTCTTATATTACTAATTTATTTTTCGCATAGTTTCTGTACCGCGGACCATAAAAATTTTGCTATTCCATATATTGATATAATAAATGAATTAATAATCAACATCATAGTTATATTAATGTTTTCGCAATCGACAGAATTTTGTAGTTTTTTAAAAATTACTTTGGATCTGATTGGTATTTTATAAAAATCTTAAGTAATATGTACATTTGCTTTCAATATGGCGGTTCCTTTGTCTTCTTAAGGTCTTCTAAGGTGTCAACCACATAGTCAAAATTTACAGAAGAATATTTTCCCATGGTCAACGATCACTCATTTGGCTAAACAACGCTAATTATCTGCCCAGATGTTTATTTAACTGAGCAGTTGAACTTATCAATATGATTGTAAAATTAATATTCTCTGGGCATATCAGATAGCACATTTTGTAGCTCATGTAAATCCACTATAATTAGGAAGTAAATTTAATACCGTAACAAAGAAAAAAAAATTTCTCGTCGAAAGTCATAAAAGATTGTTGCATTGTAAAGGGAAGGTATATTGGTGATATAAGCTAAATATATACTTGATAATAAACAGTGAAATTGTAAAAGAATGTGTTTCAAAAAATTAATCAAATTCAAATTTTCAGCCGGCATCGTGTTGAAATTTTTGATAATGCATTTTAGAAATCAAAAAAGAACACATAACAAGAAACAAAATTACTATTTTTACAGAAAAGTGATGAAAGACTTAATAATATAATAGTTTTTTACTAAATTTTATAGAATAATTTCTTAGACTAAAAATTAATATTTCTTATGATAATAAAGTTCAATATATCCCAAATAAAACTATTGCTTGGAATAGTTTTCAATTCTTACTATCTGAACAGTAAAGATTTCACTACGTTGAATGTAGTAGTGGAGTAACGATGTTTAATTGTACATGTATACGTTCGTAGAAACGAGTATATAGGCATATTGGTCTATTTAGTAGCAAAAAATTAGGAGTGGTAGATTATATTTATAGCCATAACAATTACTTCATGGTGGTGCAAAATAACTCTTCTAAACTCTTCTGAATGTACCAATATAACTTAAGTTACTTTGCAGTGCTGCTGGCTAAACTCGCGGATCAGGTATTAACGGAGATCTGGTCATGATTATAAAATTATTTACTTGACAATAAAAGAGCTATTAAAAATTAATTTTTTAATTTCCCAAAATAATCAGTGCAAATTAATATAGCCCAAAAAACACTGATCCACTTCAAACCAAGTTTGTTAATAGTTTGTAGAAAAATCAATTATAAAAAAATTATGTAATTTTAAAAGCTAAGTATTGAATGAAAAAACAGCTTTCACGTTTTTCGAAAATAAGGCAATGGATCCTTGCTATTCAAATTGCTAATAATTTGTTGAATTGTTCTGTTAGGGTAGCTTGGAATTGGGATTCATTTTTGGGGTGATTAAAAGGGTTAGATAATTTCCATGCCCCCCGATAAATACTCGATGAGCGTTCACTCATTGAGTGGTAAATATTGCTATCTACCGCATAAGTTAATTAAATCGTTCCAAAATTGAAACAAACTTCGCATATAACTTCCCTTGCTTAATAACCACTTCGTAGTGTCAATAATCATATTTGCAAGACTTCGCATATATATCGTATTTCAGAAGACTCAGTTCAAGACAACCTCAGAAGCTGGTTCAGATAATACTCAGTCTCCGGGACCAAATCACCCAGCTCCAAGAGCTGCTATACCGCCCATCCTTAGATCTCCCAAACATCATCGGAGTACTACTCCATCTCCGTGTTACGGAATAATTCGCGGCATGAACCAAACATTTATTCTGACCCTTTTAGCCTACGCTTTCGCGTACTAGCTGAGATGGAGCCTAAAGGGTAAATCGCGTAGACGGTAATTATGGATCGGTCAAAGCATTGCTTATTGACCTTAATTGTATTTCGCTAAGGTTAGAAAAGAAAGTATTTATGGAGTTAATTTAATATTATGAATGGAAGACAAAGGTGAAATCGTTATGGGGAACGATTTCTTTACCTAATACTTGATATAGGAATAACGGTAGATTGAACAAAAAATAGTACTTACTTTTACAATAAAACTGAGTATATTATATACTGGAATACAAAAAGATTCGAACGAAACAGAGAACGCTCGAAGCTGAAGGTTGAGGACAAACTGAGTAGAAATGGCACCCGAAAACTAGAAGCGTGGGTATCTTTTAGCTAAATCCGGTGGGATTGTAGAGAGATCTTTAGCGTGGGTATCTAAGGCTTGTCTCTAGGAAGGATTGGGATAATCCGCATACTAAAAGCGTGGGAATCTTTTTGAATTGAGAAATTTTTTCTGAGAATATAGAAAATTGTAAGCAATAAAGGAATAGAGTTTATCCTCTAAAAATATATATTTGAAAAGTTGGCATTTCGAGTGAAACTTTAGCCGTTTAATAACTTTACATATCATTCATTCATATATATATATATATATATATATATATATATATATATATATATATATATATATTATCATTTCAACATATATCTATTTGTTTGCGATATATTTATTTATGATAAAAATTAAGTAGTTAGAAATTTTTTAATACATTTTCTTAATTGAAGCCTGCCTATATAAATTACAATTTCGAAATTGAATCTATAAAGCACAAACTTTTATATTACTATGTTTTTATGAAAAATCATTATTACAGCTTGATTTATCGTTAGTTAACTACTCATATCTGCGTAGTTACATATTAACAAAAAATTTAAAAAAGTTTTTTCTTTAATTTTTTGAAATGTTGATCTTTTTAAACATTAACTATTAGTTCGATAAATTTTACTTTAACATAATAATATCCTTTGTAATATTTGATGTCAGAATAATGAATCCCGCCAGATTAATATATATCTTTTTGTTTTATGCATTTTTTCTCTATAAAAGTTTTTTGTTTACTTGTATTAAATTTATTGACAAGTGTACATAATCATTTTTTAAAATAGCACATTGTTATGAATAGGTTCCGTTTCAAGGCTCGCCCAATGTTATAAAGAGAAGAAGCCCTGGTGAATATGGTAAAATATACACGCAATTTTAACCTAAAAGTGTATGTATAGTGATAGACAGAGAAAAAAAATAAAGGGACGCACTTGCAAGCCAAACCGGACTCTCGGGAATGAAGCAGATCATCAGAAAACCCACGATCGGAAAAACGATGTTGATCAGTGCCACCGTTCTCCAGTGCACGAGGCTGCCCATCAGCAGCGAGAAGAACATGCCCGTCGTGCTGGCAATGTGATTCAGGGCGAGAAACGAGCCCCTCAAGTGCGGCTGGGCGATCTCCGAGATGTAAGTGGGCACGGGCATCTTCACCGCGCCGTTCATCACGCTGACCAGGGCCTGGGCCACGGCTATGCCCGCCACCGTGCTCGCGAACCGATAGATCAGCCAGCAGGCGACGAACATTGCCGAGGAGATCAGCATTGTGGAACGACCGCCGATGCGCTGCGCCAGGAAACCGCTGGCCACGGAGCCGATCGGGGCCAGAAAGTTTAGGCTGGCTAAAACAGTCTCGTATATATATATATATGCATGTGTAGATTATATGGAAAAGAAAAGAAAAATCTTCAACGCCTGTTTGGCGAGCATATACATTATTGTTTAAAATCCGCTATAGTTTACAATCATATATGAAAATGGAATTAACTATCGTTACTTATTGCTTCTCTTTTACGATTCTTTTTATTTAGATTGGAATATTTATAAACTATCAACATTACTTTGAGCTTTCTGTGATTATTGATTCATATTAAAAGTGATCATTAATTATTACGTAAATTTGAATTTTACTATAAACTGATGAAATTTATTTTGGATTGTTCTTATTTTTAATCATTTATAATATATCGTATTATTATTGCTTTTCTACAATATAATTGTGCTGTTTATTTTTTTTTAATATCTTCTGTTATACTGTGATAGAAATGTTGTACTGATACAAAAGCTATATTTATCCAATATATTAGGTGAAAAACAAAATCCATACTCAAAAGAAATGATATTAGGAGTCGAACTTAGTTTCCGATCTTTACTTTTATATGGCGATATAAGTAGTATGAAAAGTCAGATGTGTTGGATCTAGTACTTATTTTTAAGTTTTGGCATTTACCAATAAAATTCAGTTAACAGGCGCCATCATTTGCGTAAACATTATAATTTTTTGATCATTGAAATTTGAATCGTGATAAATCGTTTTTTCGATATGTCAATTTGCACTATTTTAATTTGAAATAAAGTGTAGCAGAAACTTATTGATTGCTTCAAGATGTTATGGCAAACAAGCTCCATCGCGTGCAACATGTAAAGAGTGGTTTCAGCGGTTTAGAAGTGGAGATATTGATGTTAATGACAAAGAACTTTCTGAACAACCAAAAAAGTTTGAAGATAGTGAATTGCAACCATTGTTGGACGAAAACTCAGCTCAAACACAGAAAGAACTCGCTAATAAGTTAGGAGTCAATGACAGAGCAGTTGGCAAACATTTACATGCAATGGGAAAGATTCATAAAGAAGCATTCATCAATGGATGCCATACGATTTGACCGAAAGTGCTATTATGAATCGATACAACATCGCACTGTCTTTCTGTGGTGTATTGTGACTGGTGATGAAAAGTGGATCCATTATGACAATCCTAAACGCAAAAAGTCATGGGTGGACCCAGGTCAACCGTCCACATCAACACGAAAACGGAACATCCACGGCCAAAAGGTATTGCTGTGCATTTAGTGGGATCAACAGGGTGTGCTGTACTACGAGTTACTAAAACCGAATGGAACCGTCACTATGGAGGTATACAAACGCCCACCGAATGATTTGCAACAGAAATTGATCTAACAAAGATCAGCAAGCGTGAGGAATAGGCGCAAAGTCAATCTCTTACATGACAACGCTCGGCCACATGTTGCGAAAGCCGCCAAAAACACCCTGTTGCAGCTCGAATAGGAAGTGTTGCCACACCCAGCGTATTCGCCAGACATAGTGCCTTCTAATTACCACCTATTCAGATCGATGCAGCACGACCTCATTGATACATACTTCTGACATGTTCAAGAAGTATGAGAATTGGTGGATGATTGGATCGGAATATTTAATAAAAATTTAATAAAAATTTAATAAAAATCACGGAAAATGTTTTGATTAAGCTAACATGTATCCATTTTCCATCATAAATGTCCTTTTTCCGTTAAAAAAGGTCGGGAACTAAGTTCGCCTCCTAATACTTACTACTGTGTACAAATTTGAGTAAGCTTTTTTTTTTAACTTTTGAAATCTTTATTTATTCTTCTAAATCTAATTCATCCCCTTCAAATGCCAGCGTTTTTTCCAATTTTCAAAACACTTTTTATACTCATATTACGGAATGGCCATCAGTTCATTCTTCGATTCGGTTTTTATTTTTTGAATCGAATCAAACCGTGTCCCCAAAGTGGTTTTTGAGTTTGATGAACAGCTAGAAGTCACACGTTGCTAAATCAGGTGAGTACGGTGGTTTCGAAACGATATTGGTTGAATTTTTGGCGAAATGTTCACGTAAAATCAATGCAGTGTGAGCTGGTGCATTATCGTGATGCAAAAACCAATAGTTGTCTTTCCATCAATCTGGCCTTTTGAAACGAATAGTTTCACGCAAACGACACATAACACTCAAATAACATTCATTGTTAACCGTTTGGCCGTTTGGAGGAATTCATAATACACCACACTACGATAATCGAAGAAAACAGTGAGCATAACCTTGATTTTGGAGCGACTTTGGCGTGATTTTTTCTGTCTCCACTTTCCTTTGATACGTCGCTCGATTGATCGGTTGTTTTTGAATCATAAGCATAGACCCAAGTCTCATCTCCAGTTATTATGCATTCTATCTTGTCCCGATAGTCCGAAAGAATCGTTTCACAGACCTCCATGCGACGCTGTTTTTTCAAAAAATTGAGTGTTTTTGACACCAATCGAGATTTCACTCTTTTCAGGCACAAAATGTCTTTCAAAATAGTGTTGACTGACCCATTTGAAATGAGTCAACAATATCAGTAAGCGCTCTAGTAGTCAATCGACGATTGTGCAGAATCAATTTTTTGATTTTATCGATGTGTAGCCCAACAGTTCTTGGTCGTCTTTGACGTGGTTCTTCTTGAACGCGTTCTCGACCTTCTGACAATTTCTGCCAATCAAAAACACTTGCTTTTGACACTGACTTCTCACCAAAGACCTTCTGCAATATTCATAAATGAATATTGCAGAATGACATGATAAAAACCGAAGAGACAACTTTTCTTTGTTTACAAACACAAGCGTAACTATATGACAAATGCAGATAATTGCGTGAAATTTGGCACAGATAACACTGACAGTACTATCAACTTAAAAATAAAAACATTTGTTCGTATCCATAAACCTGGGAAGTTTGAATTGAAAAGTCTTACTCATATTTGTACACAGTATAATCTTAAAAGGTAAAATTGAATTATAATCGATCAAAATCGATTTTTTAAAACATTTTTACTTAAAATTTATAAATATTTTTACATATACTTGGTTCGAACATTTCAAAAATTGTACAAAATATTGTTATATTTTTTCTTCGACTATACTCACCAATCCAAGTTAATTGATCAAGTGTAACTTTTATGCTCGCATCATCTTTATGTAATTCTGCAATTAGAATAATTTGAAAACCAACAAATGAGTTTATAATAAACCTTAAAGATGCTGAGGCTATTGTACCACAGCATTGTGATGCTATTCTGTTAAAATTTGAAGTTGCTAGTAAATCGTCTTCAAAGTCCTCGTCGTCATTAAGGACACTGCCTACTCTGAAAAAGACACAAATTAAAAATACCAAACACTTAGTTTTTTTACATAATGTTCTTAAAAAGATCATAATTTTCAACATTATACAAGTAATTTCAGTTTAGAGAATAAAAAATTATTTTAAGCAACATCGTAATATATCCTATAAAGAATTAAAAATTTGTTTTTTAAATTTTTTAAATCAAATTGAAGTACGACTGATACCAAATTATTTGGAAATAATTAATTGTAAGTAAGTCATACTATAATACATATATAATATATATATATATATATATATATATATATATATATATATATATATAATATATTGTGATTTGTTCTGTTATACTAAATAATATTATTTTAATATTAACTTAATATCACTTAATATTATTTGTATATACTTACTGAATTTCATAAAGTGAAAAACTGTAAATGGAATAAAGAATTTATTTATTTCTGTCACGTGAATGTTATAGATGTATTATATAATATATAAGTCCACTGCGTATTTCGATTTACTTACGAGATTTCACCTAATTCTTAAAAATGCTTAATTCCTATGCATTTAAAATTATTATCAACCAGTATAGAATATAATTATTTTCTCAATTTTGGAATTACATTGTGTTTTGAATTTACTTGAAAAGAAAAATAATAATATTCTAAATCCCTGCTCTGACAAATAGATAAGAATACTATTAACCCTATTAAGATGACTTTATTTATCAGTTGATAAATTATTTGGCATTTTTACTAGATTCTTCATTTAATTTTATCATAAAAATTATAATTTATAATATCATAAAACTAAAAAATGCCTAAATTGGTCTAAAACTAAGTTTCTCATTTTGTGGACTCAGTGTCGTAATATATCGATGATAATAATAAAACATATAGACTATAAATTTATTGATAAATTGGTTCTTTAAAATATTTTATAAAAATACATAAAATTTTATAAGCATACTTTTCATAATTTATAATTTATTCTGTTTTGGTAATACGAATGCGATGACGAAATTGGAATGTCAACAAATCAAAAAGTTCATTATTAGGCAAGTTTTTTAAATTTTACTGCATATGATTTAGTAAGTCATTATCATGATAAAAAATGGAAATATTGCCAATTTGACAAGTATTTTTATGAATTGTACTTACCATAGTTCTTGACATTCTTCATTTTTCAACGAGTATGTGAATCAGCAAATAAAGTAACATTCTATTGGTTTGGACGGAAAATAATTTTAATAGAATGTAAGGTGAATTAATAGACTGTTTCAATCTAATTATTTATTAAAAAATTATTAGATGATTACAGTACTAAATTTGTTCTGACTATTAAATCGAATGCCAGTTTGAGAATTTGTCAGTTTCCTTTGTACAATTTAGTAGAAAGATAGATATCAACATAGATATATCGTTCTTTTATCTAACAGATATGAAATCCTTATCATGATTATTTTTAAAAGCAAATCAGAAAAAATTAATGTACATCCGATTATGTATTGTTCTTTTGTTATATTTATAGACAGTGATTAAAGAAAAAATTAACAAAAACAAAAGTTATTAAGACTAGTAATATAGTAAATTATTATATTACAAAATTTGCAATCTGACACTCATCAATATAATTATTTACAATAATACACTATTAATTGCAAAGTTCAAAGAATTAAAATACATATTCAGATCAGAAGTCGCAGAAAATTCAATGTAATTAACTTTGTTAAAGGCATTACAACAATTATCGTGAATACCTAAAAATTTATTAAAGATAAAAATTCTCGGATTATTATGTTTCAAATTACTAATAATGTCTTATAATATCTTAAATCTGACACTATTTTTTTATTTGCTTACTTAATTTTAATAAATCTCTTAAAGAATATTCACGTTTGAAAAATATCCAGTCGTGATACTACCCCGCACAGAGTGTACTGTTTGGCGTTTATACTTACCACCAGTTTACAGTTGGCACGTCCAATGAAAGGTTTGATGACATTCTCTGCTTTGATAATTTAATTGTTTAAAATAGGCATATTGATAATTTAATATAGTTTTTGCATTTTGCAAATAAAACTAGTGTAAATAATATAAGCTAACATGGGGGTAGAAAATATAAATTAAGTATAAACCATTTAAAGTATAGACATATGTTTATTAATCATTAAATACTGTACAATAACGAATATCTGTGCTACTTACTTAATATTTATAATGACTTTAAAAACGTATTAGTTCGACTTTTTGCAATGACGATCAGTTAGTTTCCTGTTTATTATATTAATTTGTGTATATAATATACATAATAAATTTTTCCGTTTAACGTATAAGCAAGTAGCGGCTCTTCGAAAAACCTATTTGTATCATTTACACATATAAAGAATTAATAAATTACACATCACATTCAAATAGAAGCGATGGCCCCTTTGTGCGCTCCATAGGCCTCGCGAAGATTTCGTCTTCGATGCGTGCATTTAGTCATTATTTACTTTTCTCTTAAAATTCATTTTTCTAATTATTTTTTGTTAAAGAATCCTCGTTCGCCTGTTTAGCAACAAGGACAATAATAACGTTTATATTTCCATCTAATTGGTGTTTAATTTTTTCTAAGTATTACTTATTTAACTTTTACATTACAACTGTAATGAAGTATATAGGAGTCTGGCTTGCATTGACAACGAAGAAAAATAAGAACATGAAATTGCAATATATAGACTTTCCTATATCATTCAACGAGGCAAAATAAAGTCAGCCAGCAGGTACGATAGAGAGCTTTTAAACATCAAGTCTCCGATATGCAATATTTATAATACTCTACGAACAACATCGAGCTTGCTTAATAGCTAGGGCCATATAGACCTATTAGGTGTTTGGTGGAGCTAATCACAGTTGGAATTCATCATCGTCATCGACGAGTTTATTAGATAACGTTTTACAAAAACCAAAACGATAAAATAGACTCTTAAGCGATCATTATATAATAAAATCACGAGATAAATGAAAATTACGAAATGGCAAGCCAACGAAATATAAATTTCCGTTGATAGTAAAAGATATAATTAATCCTCCCCTTGAAAATTTGCTTAATTTTAATAGAATTAAGGGGAGAATTGCAGTTTATATATATATATATATATATATATATATATATATATATATATATATATATATACATACATACATATATACATACAACAGTATTCTAACGATTCTTAAATTTTTACAACAAGACCTTATTGCATACTACACTTCGAATTTTTTATATAGATTTAATCAACTATCATAAATCATGCACAGCTATAATTCTCTGACCTTTCACAACAGCTTAATATAACTAAAAATATATAAAGATCTTTGTTCGCTAAACATGGATTGTGTTTCTTCTTATAATTTTTATTACAATTTTCATCAGAACGAATATAGCCTTTGGTGTAAGAGAATTCCCGTTTCAGTCATCTACAAACATCCTAAAAAAAGGCATAAGTCTCTGCAGTCTAACAACAACTTTTTGTGTCCCTTATCTTTAAAAAAACTTTATGCCTTTGGCGCATTCTATAAACTGCGGAATAGGACAAGAGTTGTCTCTGGTCTTCTTTTGTACTCTGAGAAAAATTATTATATTTCTGTATATATTAGTATAATAAATATATATATAAATTCGTATATATAATCATCATTTGGTGTTTTTCTCTTGAAACAGCATGATTTTTCGGAGACGAAAAAAATATGCATCACATAAATGTCCAACATAAATCTCCGAACTAAACATCAGCTGGGTTGTGATTGCAACCTCAATATCTCTTCTTCCGTTGAGTCTATACTTTAACGCGAAGTGGACGGTACTGGATTAATTTGACTGGACATATAGCAGCAATAGCAGGGAGCCAAAAGTTCTGTGGTCCTATTATATACAAAATACTCAAAAGTTTAATTGTATTATTATTAAATTAACATTAAATACTCAGATTGTATTTCTTAAATATATTTAAAAAATTCAATTATATTTTAATAAATTATTGAAGCCTCAACAAGCTGCGTATTTCTAGTATTTCAATTTTACTTTAGAAAAAGTATATATTTAAATGGACTACAAATAAATTTTCAAATATTTTAAAATATTATTGTATACTGATATATTTTACCTTAGCCGAGTCTGAGGTTTTTGATCAAAATGACATTGGTTGTTCGATTTTCTGCCTTGAATACCGGTCTCTCTGGCTAACCGCTAGGGTTGTGAACTTTCACTGCTCATATTAGAAATTGTCTGGCTAATTGTGTCAGATTTTTCAATCCTTTTTTCAATGGGATGACTAAATAGTTAAAAATAAAATATGTTGAAGGAAAAATTAATTATGAATTTTTATAAAATGAATTTCTTTATTGACAAAAATTTATAATATCCTAGCTACTAAATATTCTTAAATAATAAATAAATAATTAGTAACATTAAAAATCTTCTCAATATCTATAGCTCGTTTGTTGATTGAAATATTAGAAAAGGAATATAAAATTTGTTATGCTTTGTTGTTAATAGTATCTGTATTATAATTAAATAATATAAACAATATCCGCATTTAAGAAAAAATATGAAGCAAAATTTAATGTTACCAAAAAAAAAATTAAAATAACTTAGATTTGTTAATATCTTCCATTATTCCATTATAATTATTATTTTTAGTTATTCAGTAAATTTATAAGAAAACTTTTGAATATAAAAGCACTGTTATACAAATTTAAATAAATTTAAACCTACTTCCGATCAAAGGATGAAGAGGAACTGCTTTCTTCTGATAGATTACGCCCCTTGACTCGAGTCAATGAACTTGTTTTGGATGAGTCTGATGTGCTTTCACTATTTCGTTTTGCTGGATCCGAAGAAACTTCACTATGAGTAGTACTTTCGCATTCCTCAACTGGTAAACAAGTCTCTACCATCGCCTCTAAACAATTAACGAATAATTCCGCACTCTCTGCTGTACAGTTACACTGGAAATTGATTGTATTAAAATTAATATTTAAATGTTAAAAAAAAAATGTTAATTATGATTATTTATAAAAATGAATAATCACAACTAGAATATGGGTTAGAATTCTTTTTTAACAAACATAATTTACTATTTCTTAAATTTTATTAATACCTTTATGCTAATATAAAAATTTATTACAATTTAGCAATTCAGATAATGTCATGATTAATTACATGCTTGATTAAATTTGAAAATATCTGAGTTTCTATGCAAATAAGACTTATCCAAACATTATTAGTTAAGCAACAATTTATTCTATGAGCACTAAGAATTTTACCTTAGTATATGGCCCAGCAAATCTCCATAACCCACCAAAACCGCAACTTTGTAAATAATGAAGCTGCTGTTGACTCGTATCTTCACAAGCAATCATGTTTTGAATAATAGCTTGAACCGAATTCAATATAGCTTGATCATGACAAGATGATAAAACACTATTAATTTTAGCATCTAATAAGTTATGGCTGCAAAATTAAATTAAAATTAATATTTTTAGTTTTTTTAACATAACGTAATGCTATTATCTATAATGTGAAACTTACATAACTGGAAATACTTTTGAAAATACAATGGATGCCTCAGCAAGGTATTCATACAAAATTCTCGTTTCATTCTCGTCAGTAGAATATTTAACAAGGGTTGCCAAAACAGTTAGCACAAGTGTTTGGGTTGCGAAATCGGTAAGAACATCAGGATCAAGTAAAACATTATTTTCGTTGCTTAAACTAACACGTGTACTCCGATTCTATACAAATACATTTAAATATAATATATCTGTTCAACTATAATATTTAAAAATACCAAATAATACTATCATGCAATATTACATCACTATTAATTGAAGAATATGATAAAAGTTGATAGAGATTTATTTGATTTGTTCAGTAAACAAACTTTAAATAATTCAATTCTGTTTTTATTATATAAAAAATATTTTTATTAGACTAATATTAAATAATATTTCAAAATTCAATATTAATATTTTTTTAACAAAATTTTCGAAAATTTAACAATTAGATATATGAAATACTTTAGTTCTTCCTTCTTTGTTATAAATAAAAATAATGATTATAAATGCAATGAATTTTATACCTTATTTCCTACTTGATCGTTGGCCTTTGTTTCCTTCGTTGAAGGAATCGAGAAAGATCGCTGCGTTTTAAATAAAATCCGGCCAGTCTTGTGAGTTAAAAATTTGTTTTAATGGTTATTGTTGAATTGCGTCATTGAAGAAAATACATAGAACAGTCGATATGTGAATATTAGTAATGATTGTATTATAAAATATAAAAATTGTGAGCACTTAAACTATACTTATTAAATGTATAAATAGAAGATATAATGATCACTGTTCTATCAGAGTAAACAATAGAATGAAAAAAATGCTTTTTATATCATAATTAATGAATCTATCCACTTAATAAAAAACATTAACCAAGTGGATAATGTGGAGAAAAAATGCAAAATTATTCATATGAATTCACAAGTTTTAAATAAGTATTAGTTAATCCATTATAATAGTTAGCTTAATAGTTAGCTTAATAATAATTATTATTAATGTTAGTTAATTATACCTGATGATGTGGAGGATGATACTTTTGTTCTCTAGCTTGGATTAATGCAGACTGATCAAGTAGATCCCAAGACTGTCTTCGGTTCACACGATTATTTGTACTAACAGATACTTCCTAAAGAATCATTGAAAAATTACAAATCAGCGATGTTAAGTGGATAAAAAATCCTTATACTAATAATATTTAACATGCTTTAAATTACTCACTACGGAATGCGAATCAAGAGTATCTAAAAACTCTGAACTTCCAGATTCACCAATCCCTCGACTTAATGAATTTCTAATGTGACATCTGCTCCTAACTTCTTCAGATATTGATACTAAAGCTAAACATTAAATATTTTTATAATAAACAATTTTTCCATTTGAACATAATAGTTTTTTTTAATCTCATTAAATTACCAAATCTAATATTAATTATATTAAACCTTAAACCACATAATAAAGAATTAATACCATTACTTATGATTTTATTTGTTGAATTATTTTACTTACATATATTAGTTAAAATATTGATAATATTCTCAAATTATATAGTTGTTAAAAAATTAAATAAAATACAACAGTATGAAATCACTTTATCAAAAATTAATTTTATATTATTTTATTTTTATGTAATGGCATTTCGTTAAATGTATATCAAGTCTTCAATCAATTATATATTTCCAAATAGCTTACCTGCAAGATAGGCAACACTTTCTGGAGTCACCTCGAACTTATCCCTTCTCAAAGGTTTAGCCACAATCCCTAGTAGCATCGTTAGAACCCGAGTGGTTCGTGTAACAGTAGTCGGTGTCGGGTGCCTATACCCTTTAAGTAAATGACCAACCAATGCGAAATGGAAGTTAGATTTAAAAGAGAGACCAACTGCGTGATCAAGCTGCTTAAAATGCCATTCTAAAGGCTCACGCGTGGACATCATTACGCGCTCAAGCGTTTTGTCATCGAAGGTCCCCTGAGAATCAAGAGTATGCAAATTCTGTTCAAGTAGTGCCAAGCCAGAAGCATACAATGATGCTTCATCTAACTGAAGAACTGATGTTGCAACCCAGAAGAGATAACGATGGATCGGCGATTCCTATTTGTTAAAACAGTTTTTTTTGCTCTACAATTTTGTCTACTTATTGAGCAGAAACAATATTTGAAGAAAAAATGATAAATTAAAAATAAACTTAAATACATATACTTTTTGTACACAAAAAACATCAAGTTTTCATTTTCATTAAATATTCGTCTCTGCACTTTATATATTTATCAAATAAAATGACTACTTACCGGTCTTAGCAGAGGCTGTAATCGTGTAAGACACATAACAATAGATTCCAAAAGAATTATATCATTGAAACTTTCAAGTGCTTTAACAAGTATTCGTAGCAATTGCTTGATGTCCTGATCAGTAATGCTCTTACTGATGCAACCAAACACAATAAGTGCTCTAGGCTGTAGCGCAGGATTAAAACAAAAAGCAAAACTTTTTGCTAATGAAGTCCAAGTCCTCAGCCAGTCACATTTTGGTATATCTCGCATGCAAGCCTCCATTATTTCCAGGAGAGCATCTGTTATGACTTCTAAGCTTGTTAATGAAAGTCTTTCTCGATCCTGTGTTGTACAAACACTACGCTCATTTCCAAACCATTTTTCGTTTGAATGACGATAACTTGATCTAAAAAATTGTTAATTCATGTTTTTAAAGACCATATTTTTGAAAGCAAAATTTTTTAAATTGATAACAATCTTCAATGTTTATAAAATTATACTCATAAATATGAATGAAAATAATTTTGTTCTCACTCTAGGCATTGTGAAAAGTGATTGAAGTAGTATTGAAAAAAAGTTAAATGCAAACCTGAAAGCTGTGACAGCAGCAGATTTGACCTTGCTAATGCCAAATAGTAGATAAAATTTAGGTAGGGAGAATTCATCGAGACTCATTCTTAAAACCCTGTATGTGTCTTCAGAAAACGATGGAGAACTGCAGGTGCACAACGAATGGATGATGTTAATAACTAAACCATGAGTGGAAGCTCTCATGCTTAAACTACCCGAGCATACTAAAAATGTGACTGTATGAAATAGGTAAGGTAGATGTTTGCCAACGTCCAAACAATTGTTGAAAGATAGCATCAGCAGATAGCGAGCTAGGATCGCTATATCGTCCCACATCATGTGTTGCTCAAGTAATGGCGTAGGTGAAGTACAGGTTTTATCGACAACGCGACAAAGGCGACCGATTACTTTTTTAGCGACAAGTTGCACATTGCCCGAGGCCAACGCAACTGCCGTATCAGCCATGATTTCGACCATTGGAGAACCAAGTCCGTAACGAACGCTTCGGTGAATAAAGTTGTCTAGCACGGTATCGATAAGATCAGGCAATCTACCTGTTGAATTATGAAACAGAATAGAAACTATAAAAGTAGGCCAACTATGATTGGAATTTTAATGATTTATCAAAATATGTAAAGTCCAGAATTATTTAAATAATATATAACCGTCAAGTAACAATTCTTTTTACACGATCAAATGTATTTGTTTCGCTTACCTATTGTACTCCATATTTTGGCCTGAATGCTTGGGTACATTTGCACTTCTTCGATGGTCAAAGTAATGAGTTTTTCGAGAATCTGTGTGACTTGCTTCTGACGTTTTCCACCCTCATCATTCGGCTTATAGAATCGTACTAAATTATTCAACCATGGTGTCATATACTCCAGGCAAAGGTGCTTTAATTCAATCGTCGACACTCGGAAACCTTGAATGCATTCCTCGAGAAATTCAAGGGTAAGATGAGGATCGTTAGCTGCCAAAGTTTCGCTTAGATGCTTGATGAAAATTGTATTATTTGATGGGATACAGAGACCAGAGGTCTCGAGCAACTGTCCCTCAATTTTCAGGTCGAAAGTTGCGGTCAAGGCGCACAATTGATTATAGGCAGCTGTCCGAAGATTGGGATCAGAACTGCCGAGGTTCAAAAGTGCCATGTTCAGAAGAGTTCCAGGTACATCCTTCGGTCTAATTTTTGGATGAACTGACATTGAATCTGGTTGAGATAGTTCCCATCTAAAAGAACGATAACAGAATCATTAGTAATATAGAGTATACAAACGTATTAAAACAGAGTAATATTTAATTTTTTGTTTCAAATTTTTAAAACCAAAAGTTTTTATCTAAAAAAATCAAATTCGTAAATATGGATCTTTTATTCAAAACTAATCAAATAATTAATACACACCTATTACGAATGTGAATAATTGCTTGGACGATGCTATCACAGTCATTGTGGATGAAAGAAAGAGGTCCAGCTTCGTTAGATATTGTTAATGTGAACTGATTATCATCTACGAGGCAGACTTCCTCAATTTCTGAAGCATAATATACATCGTTAAGTAGAACCGAATGTGAAAGTACCTTGCATTTCTCTGCGGAGGTAATTTGTATTGCAGTCGGGCCTACTTTTATAGAGACCTTTGTGTCTTTATGCGACAATTTGAGTGCGCTCGTAAATACTTTAAGATCTTCATCTAGAGACAAGGTGGCACCAGGAAGCTTCTGTTGTTCTAAGTCGATCAAATCATTTAATCTCCCAGGACCATCGACGAAGACAACTTTCCGATTTCCTTTAAGAGGTGCGAGAATTCTATCGTGATATTTGGTGTACTCACGTACCCAACTATTGCAGTTGTAAATGTAAGCTGCGTGTATATTTTCGTATGCAACTTCGGGAAGAACGTAAAACCACTTTTGAAGAAATTCGGTACGAAAGCGATTATCGGAGCAAGTATGAGTAAAGTCAATAACAAGCTCAAACGGGGAATGACAGAATGGCTTGAGTGTTAAAATTACATGGTAAATTAACAAATCTCCGTTTGTCTCGCCAATTCTAAAATTAAATAATGCAAGTTTAAAAAATATTGGTTCTTTTATAGTTGAAAATTTTTTTATAACTGATAACTTACTTGTATCTTCTAGCAATATAATAAAAAACTGGATGACCTTGTTTACTTGTTCCGGCTTGATAAAATATGTTAAGACTTTTTATACTTTTGAATTCTTCTTTTTCGTGCATGTTGTGTTTCACCATTATTTCTTCAAAATTTGTAGAGGACATATCAATGCTAGACCATCTAGCATATGAGGATGAAAAGAGTAAACTGAAAAAATATTAGGTATTAAAAAAATATTTTAAAAAATATTAATGCAGAAATCAAGAAATAAACAGAAAATAGAAGCATTTGGTTAACATAAATTATATTTTCAATATAAAATAATAATAAACATAAAACATACATTTAATATTACATAACATACATTATCGAGATTTTCTTAAGACATATATTATGTGTCACAAAAGTTATTGATTACATTTGGCTTAATAACAGACGCTGATTTTCGCTCCTTACAACGTATGTTGTATGTAAAATTACTTTTAAAGCTACTGGCACAGAGCTAAAGTTATATTAGATATATGAACGTCATGGTATAGCAAAACTAAAGATCTAATTGATTTCAAATTCGCTTATCCTAAAAACTCTATATGTATAAAAAGTCTTTGTAAATATAAATATATAAATATAAAATTGATTCATCAGACTGTCAAACCACAAAAAATCAGTCTAAAATCAGCACTAATTATTAAAACATCTTTTTAAAAAACCATTTCACGGTATACGGTAAAAATTATTCAGAATGCTTTAGACTAAGTTCAATTATACAAAAGCGTTTGAAATAATAATAATAATTAAAAAATTGCTTCATAATTAAAAAATGGCGAAAAGGTCGCCAAGTCTTTTAAGATTCCTTAAAATCATTTACAAATGTTTAAAAAATGTTAAAATCGAAACCCCGATATAAAACTAAAAAGTATAATTAGAGCGCTCCAACTCCTTCAAGGAGAAACGGCCTTCTTCTTACTGTGAATCGACGGGCTTGTGCTCGGGAGGGCCCAGATAAGCGAGCAAAGTGGCCATTTTATCGAAAGGTCTCCTGCCTACAGCCTTGTGATCACGGCTGCTGCTCAAATAATCGCCTATGCGTTCCTGATGATTCCAAAGCAATCGATGCAGCGCCAATACATTGGCGTCCGAGACAAAAGACATGGGGTGACTGGCTTGATCAACCGTCTCGCAATCTGACGCTATTTGTATGAAGAATCTTCGCGCTATTTCGAAATGGATGCGCAGAAAATCGTTGAAGGGTAACATGTGCTGTTCCTTACTAAACTCCACATGATTAGCAATATTTTGCAGAATTTTCGACATAAGCATCAAACCGCGTTTTATTGGAGGTGGAACGGGTTTGCTTACGATGCCCATTTCTTGAGGCGATACTATAGCTGGATTAATAAAGCGCAGGAATATCACAGTACCCACAGCTCCGATATTATTCTGGGGGCATTGGGGGAAGCGCTTACTTAAAACTTGATAAAGGCAGTGACACATAGAACGTAGTTGTGGTGGAAATCTATTAGAAAAAAACAATTATATTAATTACGTTTTTAATATCTTTGTTTTAATTATTAAAATATCATTTATATTTTTCATATTTTTGCTCAAAATTATAATGGAGATAATATAAAAAATAATTACATTAAACTATAGCTGAGCCTGAATTAAATAATAAAAAAATTTATTGACAAAATAGATAATAATATATAATATTATATAAATGCTTTTCATTGTAATTTTTTAAATACTGATTGGTATTCTTATATTTCAGACAGATCCTAAAATATAAAAGATTACTAATTATGAGATTCGTTTCTGTACCTTTCGGCAGATGACACAATAGCATCAAAGACCTTCTGTGTAAGTGCAATCAAGTTCTTGCCATTTTGTTCAATATTTTCGCTCGGATCAATTCTAGCACTGTCAACCTCGAAACTAGTCAGTGGATCACTCAGTAAAGGTATTATTAATGGTTCTAGCAAACCTTGCAAGTAGCTAGCACCATAAATTTTAAAACAGAAAGCCATGATTTTGCTACCCAGACTATTTCCTCGAAATAATGTCTGCATGCAATCTGAGACTTCGACTTCCCGATAAAACATATTCCATAAAAGTGGAGATAAAAGATGTTTAGCGTCGAAAAGAGTGACGAAGACTCGGGCTAGTTCATCCATTTGATTTGTTGTTACCACGTTTGCTAAGGCCATAGCGATAGGTAATTCTCCTTTATCACTGATCATAGTAACAAGTTGAACCAATTGCTCAAAACGATCGGCCAATACTGTCTCGGCAAGGGTATCGAATTCCGTCCCCTGCTGCAAGATCTTTGTTAAAACTTCCATGAATGCCGCTCTGGTTTGAAGATCGCGATTGTATCCTAAATCTATATTAATAAAAAAAAAAATAGATTGATTCTTATTTTGAATTACTTCATATATTTTTTAATAATAAGAATTTTTATTAGAAAATAAATCGATAATAATGACTTACAAAGGTTACATATGATCAAAAATTTCAGTTCAAAAACCGTTTTAATTTTTTATATAATATATTTAGATTGACTACCAGAAATTTAAAAGAAGGATAAAAATTTGGATAGCTAAATTATACTTCAAAACCAGAGATAGACTTACCTATAGAATGCATTAAACCACTGTCAATGTTGGCACTTAGTAGATTGCTCATTGCTTGAATCGTTGCATTACGAAGAGTCGACAATTTTCCGGTGGTAAGTCGCTGTCTAGAAACAACTTCTTTCTCCTCTGCAGCAGCATCGTGACAATCATTTAACAAGTTCATGAAAAGCGTGAAATACTTCAGGAAGAGCTGTGATTTAGCTTCCATTAAGTCACCTCTATCCGACTCCTCAGGTTGCAATGGCAATCCACGGAGCAAAGCGCCAACTGCTTCCATGCATGCTTGATCCAGTTCCCTGAAGTATATACTAAGGTATAGGACAATGTCCTTGTAGTGTAAGTTTTGAATGAATATTTTAAAAAGCAAGTAAAATCAAATGTCATCAAATGGCTAGACATTACACAGAAAATAATTATTTTTTAATCTATGAATGTATCTAGCGAATTTGACGTTTCAAATATGCTTAATCATTAATATAAAATATAACTTGTGAAATGATTGACAAAAGATGAATTTAATCGAATATTTCTATTTTTATTTAATTGATCAGCTATATTTGAAATACATTTGAGACAAAATTATAATGGAATACCTGGTTATAAGAGTGACTTCATTTCCTCCAGGCGTAGGTGCACTAGGATGAGTTGTTCCCATAACCCAATCGGTTAGATATTCTACAAGCTTATTTCGAAACTTCATTTCTTGTCTAAAAGCTAAATCATCTCGACGCTTCATCATCACCTCGACCAACTGGCATAGCTTAGTTTTGATATGTATAGCGTGGACTGTCATATCGAGATGTCGTACATACCGTACAATAGCTAGTGTCATACCTTCAATACTTGTCATGCCCAAGTATTCCGAAGGTTGATCAGTTTTTGAATCCAAAACGTTTTTCATGATAAAGATTGTGTGCTCAATGAACTGGGTATTAACATCCATTAGTATTACCTGACCTTGTTGATCAAAAAATTTTTCAACTATGCTCTTTATTTGATCAAATAGAATGGGGTATAATGCTGGGCTCATTTCGTGACCAACAAGTTCTTTTACATGTTTTTGTATCTGTACAGATAGCAAAAGAATATATAATTAACAATCGTGTATAAAATATTCTATAATTTATCTTATATGTTTAAAACAGTGCACATACGTATAATATTAATATTATAGCAAGTAAATAAAACCTAACCAAATAATTATTTTACCTGTGGTCCAAACTTTTCATTGTTACATATAAGGAGTCGCAATAAGTTAAAAACAAATTGAGTAACAGGGCAGTATTGCACTTCCTGGCTAGAATTAGATAAACAGGATACGTTGTCCTGTTGCTGAAGTTGTTGTTGCTGTTGCTTTGTCGATCCTTTTTTTGGTTCAGGATTCAGAGGCAAACTAGAAAATGGTCTACTAGGTGACCTACGCTGCAGACAGACACCACCAAGAGCGCAAAGAAAGCCTGTCATGTTGGCCCACTCATTAATTTGTTCCTCAAGTTCATGTTCCGAATTTTGGTGCGAAGAACGGCGTTTACCGGCACTACGATGAAATGATTCAACTTGACCATCTTCAGCTTTTGTTTTTGGATAGTTTGTTAACTGTCGACATGTTTGATCCCAATTGCGAAAAGTTTCCTCCCAAGCCTGTTGAAGAATGATATAATTATCATATAACTTTAAATGGAAAGAAAGATTTTTCAAACGTTAAAAGTTGATTTAATATATATTTAATATTTAAAAAATATGAATTTAATGTACTCATTTATTTTTTAAAATTGACTGTACTTTGCTTTAAAACAAATTGACTCACTTACCGGTTGTACGCCATTAACACAGTGTTCTATTTTTCTTAAAAGAGCCATGATTCTCTTTTGTAAGGCCGCACGTCCTAGGAAAAGAATATTTTTTATAAAACTGAATTCATATTTATATTTCATACAAATAATACAAAATTAAAACATGAACAAACACAGACGATAAGATTTCATGCAGAGCTGGTCGATATATGAAATGATTTTTTGATAAAAATTGGATTTATGAATTCTATACACAAAATATTATCACAATTTAAGTTTATTTTATCAAATTAATAAAATATTATTGATAATTTGAGAATTTTCAAGAAAAAATAAATTATATATTGGTCTACTTTCTGTAATTGATGACTAAGAATGTGATATTAAAGGATAATTAAAACCAAATAGTGTTTACTTAAACCATTTTCATTTTAGGTTGTTTAATTTCATTAAGAAAAAAAAAACAAATTTAACTAACGTCGAAAGCAAAATAAATAAGTTCAAGCAAATAAATGTATTTGCAAGTAAACGTGCTATTTAAATTTTCTTCCCTTAACTTTATAACATGTGGTATTTTCTTGATGTAGAACTCACCATGACTTTTCTCATGAAAATAAATCCTACTCTCTCCGCTGGCTGTTGTAAAACAAAACTTTCAGACTTGCATCTTTTTTGTTTTGAATATTGTAAGTAACATTTCAGACAGACAAACAATAATATTCATAGATATATAACTCACCAGTTGTTAATACTGTAGAAGCCTGAGCAAGCTCGACGTACAAATGATAATTAGGTAATAGACATGTGACGGCTACTTCATCACTACCGCAGCGTATTTCGGCCTCCTCGCAGAGCAATGAAAAACAAGACATAGCAACTAATACGGCTTCCATATCTATACTCCACAGATACATGAAGAAAACAACCTGAAAATGTTTGTTTATATATATATATATATATATATATATATATATATATATATATTCCATATTCTCTTAAATTTGTTAACTATTTTGTTAATTTTGATATTGAGTTATCTCAAAGTAAAACTTTATTTATCTGCTTTCTACTAAAAATACGTTTATACCAAAAATGTTTCAAAATTTGCATAAATAATTCACACGAATTACGAACCTCGAGTTTAATATGTGCCTGTTTACATATGGCAATTTGACTGCCAACATTAGCGTAATCTTTGTTTTGTGATAGAAAAATATTTCGACAAATAAGTATTTCTCTCAACCACTTGAGAATGTCGGTGTAATTAACTATCTGGTGTTGAATGAGTTTCTGCGATATGGAGAATAGAACTTGAGAGCTAACGTCCCAGAATGTGTTAATAGGAGCCTCGGGATTCCAGGCTTTAATTTTGTCTGGATGATGAAGCACGAGAAGGGCTTCCATCGCCTCGTGGGCTATGTCTGGCATAGTAAGTTGATGTACGAGGGAAACCAGGCCATTGATTAATTCTAACGTGGAACTTTGAATTTCATGGCCTGCTTTTCCTTGATTCTGAGGAACAAATTCAACACGATAAAAAAAATATTAAATCATACTTATATGTTTGTTTAGTATTTAAAATCATTGGAAATAAAGACTAGTATAAATTTTAAGCTTTGAAAAATATACGCACATTTAACATAAGCATTGGATCTGCGTGTATTAATCGAACCATCCACAATAAAAGATTTCTGTAACTAGAAACTTCCTCCCCACGATCTTTATATTTATTTTGCTCTTTGCCCTTTAACGTTAAACTTTGTATCATGCGTAACGGTGTATTCGATATGTAACTTTGGGTGACTTTATTTAGAGTGTCGGTAAACATATTTCGAAGTTCTGCACTCCTTGAATAGACGAGATCTATTTGTGGCCACCACGGCAGTCTCGGTTGAGTGACAATTCTACAAATATTCACAAAAGAAAAAATTACAGAAAGTTTGAAGAAAAAAATCAATCGTCTATACAAGAAACTTTATATAAATTGAAACCTACTTGTACAAAGAGCTAATGAGAACGAACTGATAAGTAGTTGGTGAATTGAGGTTGAGGCAGACTTTGAAGACTTCGTTGTTATGGGGCATTATACGAAAGCAACTGACGAAGCAGTCGATCATGAGATCGACGTCCTGGGCGACGTAGCTCTGGCCACGCGAGAAGGGCTTGTTCGGATTGAAGAGCAGCGAGGTCAGGTCGTTCATCACGTGCTGTACCAGAGTGAAGATGACATTGCTCGAATCCAGTATACTGACGTAAGTCGAGGCCTTGCAGAGTTTTACGCAGGTAAGGGCTGCTGCCTCGACGAAGTGGCGATTCGAGCCGCCGTGCATCACCAGACCCTTCCTCACGCTGTCCACGAAACACTTCTTCTTCTTGTGCTCGGGCGAGTACGGGGCTCCCGTGTCCGCGTTCACGATCTCCTCAAGGATCTTGGGCGAGAGTATCAACAGCATTATTTGCAACGGCCAGACAGCGGACGCCCGTCCCTTTTTGTTCTCCGCGAAACCGTCAAGAATGTCGAAGAGCTCACCGCAGGTTTTCACGAGTTCATCGTTCGGATTCTTCTGCAGATCCGCGAATTCTTGCGGATACGTGTCCATCCAGTTCCACACTGCCTTCTCCAGGGAGCTCATAAGAACGAAGTGAGCAGACTTCTTCAATTGACGAAATTTCTGTATCGTTTCTGCCAAAAGATCGTCGTATTATGTAATGAAATCGATCGATCGTTGATTCAATAACAGCTTTGAACTTTCTAAGCTACCTATTTGCAAAGTTTCAGTTAAAGGATCTTGTAACTGACATTATGGAAAAAGATTCGGTGAATTTTGCTAAAACTTTGTAAATGAGGATATTTCATGTAAGGATATTTCAAAAAAATTCTGACGGGTACAAGTTAATTTAATATGGACAGTTTGTGCTGGTATATGATATTCAAAGACATCATTAACCATTGCTTTAACGAGCTCAGTAAATCATGAGAATTGAGCTTATTAGATATCATGGTTTTCACGTGCTCGCTACAGTGTGAAAAAAGAAAGATAATTAAGTTTAAGTATCAAAATGCACGAACATAATACATTAGATACAGTCGAACATGTCTCAGAAAGCCTTGGCGCCTTCAACTAACCCCCGTGTTTAATTATTGTGGCTTGAAAAAACCAACTTAGATTCGCTTATTTTCGCGAATCTTGGCACCGAAACGCTGACGAAGAAATTTACGTTTTGCGCTACAATGACTACGCGAAAGCGCATATATATATATATGATTCATAAGGGCAATTCTCATAAGCAATGGATAATGGTGACTTTTAAGATATTTTCGGCGAAAACTGTTTATAGAATTGATGTGCCCACATCCATTAGAATTTTTCATCAACATGATCAGATGAAGATATTCTCGAGGCTTTGATAAAATTCGCCGAAGGCCATTTTTCATTATATCAATTCTGCGGAGTCCTTTATCCGAGCTCCATTTCGACATTATTTGGACAATATCTGGTTTCTTTCTTATACCTGTTAACAATTTGGTAAGTCTGTGAACGTCGACGTTGATGTGTTGAATGAGTTCTATATCGCTGTAATCTGGATTTTCTTCGGTGCAGGATGAAAGTTCTTGAAGGCGAGCGGATATTCGATTGAAGACTGCACTGAAGAAGTTCAAGCTGAGGGCGAAAAGGACTTTGCTGGCCAAGTTTTTTAGATGAGCGTTCTGAGGACTGTCGTTCGGTATATCTACAAATTGAAAGGTCATTTAAATTACTCATTCTCATTGCTTCATGCGCTTAATACTCTTTCCCAACTTTCTTCGAGGAAATCAACCATGGTATATAACCATATATAATAATTGAACGTAATTATTAACCAATGGACAAGCGTTATTTCTCACCGATGAACTGGCAGATCTCGCGGAGCAGCAGCTTGACGTTCATGGCCTCGTCGTACTTGGTCGTGTCCTTGGGCTGATTAGCGAGGCAGCGCTCCAGTGTGTCGAGCACGATGATGATCGACTCGAAGCAGTGACGATCCTGGTCGCTCGCGTGGAACGATCGCTGGCCCCCGACCCCGCTCGGCACCATCTCGTTCACCCGCTTCAGGATGTTGGTCAGGCCGGATATTACGAGGGAGAAGCGGTAGCGCGATATTTGGATGAGGCATTTCTTGTTCTTCTCCCCATTCAGCCGAGAGTGTGTTGTCTGAGGGCCGGCTCGGCATGGCAGCTAGAAAACGATCCATTTATATATATATATATTTAAAGTTCTCCTGAATACGTGTATATGACACGCTATACTACTATAAGCACAGATGTGGCAACGAGAAAAGAGGCTGTGAATTGTCATATATATATATATATATATATATATATATATATATATATATATATATATATATATAGTTAATCGGATATATCGACCAGTAGAGATCGTACAATGAAGAAATTAATATGGTTTTGCTTTGCGTATAATATTAACTAAGAATTATTCTCGTAAAAAGAAGTATGCATTACTGCAACTGACAACGATAAAATTCCCAAAGCTATTAGTATTTTAGTTATATATAATACACACATATACGTCGCACAACAATGAAAATATATTCCATCTTTATTTCATAAATACTTTTATTTTATAAATACTTCATTGAAAAACGAACAAGGAACAACATCCTAAACAAATCTACGTTTTTTATTTCTTAATTAAACCATTATAATTGTTGAATTAAATATAAATAATTTACTAATTATAAATAGTTTACTAAATACACTTTACTAATAAAGACATTTTTTTCTTAAATTACTGAATAATATTTTAACATTAGAATTATATAAGAACATAAACAGAAGAATATTTAATGCATTTCTTAAAAAACAACTGATTCAACAATTTATTAAAATTTTTATGAAATACTGTTAATATCGACATGAAAAATCAGAATTCGAGTTTATAACATAGCTATATAATAAATATACTTATTTTTGTGCTTACTTATACTATATACGTATTAGTAATTAAACACAAAAATTATATGACGGTTTACGAAAGCTTTCGGAAAATTTCAATAAATTTCTGTAATATAGCAATTACGTTTGTTTTTAATTACTTATTCGATTCTCATTATATATGTATAAAGTTATTCATTAAAAAAAAAGCTTTGCAAGTACAGTAGAGAACAAAACTATACTCTCGAAACAATGGCATCGCTGATTCTAAAAATAACCTTTACTGCTCATAGACTAATAAGAATTTCTAATTACTTATAACTGTATATATGTATATTTTAATTTATATACATATTTTAATGATAAATTAATTAAATTTCTTAAAAATTGCTTATAAATATATATAGGTGGACATTTTCAATTGGAAAAAGCAATGCGACCCCACGCAGAATCATGAACGAGCGCCGGAACTCGTCGGTTCTGCGCGAGCGCTAAAAGCTGCCCGCCCAAGTATAGAGAGGAGAGAACAACCTTGTCCGTGAACCGCATTGCGCGAGAGCTTTTTCATCAATCGATCGCTCGAGTTATATATATATATATATATATAACACGCACAATATCAAGCCGGCGCGCGCATTCATGAAAGCGCACGATACGTACACATATGCATGTGTAATAAGTATATACACATATCTGTACATATTCGCCGTCGTCGCCCGCACCCGCGTGCGCGAGCGCACGCGTCAACGCGACTGTCATCGGTTTTCATTCATGATGTGCGAGCGCGAGGCGCGCGTGCGCGCGCCACAAACAAGCCAATCTCGACGAATTTATAAATCTACTATTGCATTGTTTATAAGGTGACAGCGGATTATTATAGGCGCGCAAACGAGTCGCCTTCATTTATATATACAAATGCATAGATTTAATGATCCGAACGGGTCTCGGGGGGGGGGGGGGATTTGTTTCGCAAGAGTTCTTCATAGGCCTGGGAATTGTGTTCGAACTTTATTGAACTTTTGGATACAGATTCGAGCCTAAAGCTATATATATATATATAGAAGCTAGTCGCATTGAACATTTCAAATAGTGTGTAGTTCCTTATTGCTCTAATTTTTTTTACTATTAATTTTCACCAGTCTATAAATGAATGTTTTTTATCCACAAACAAGCACAAACAGAGAGAGAGAGAGAGAGAGAGAGAGAGAGAGAGAGAGAGAGAGAGAGAAAGAGAGAGTGTGTCAAAAGAATATTAACGGAAGAATAGCAACGAGTTGGCTCTATGGATAAGATTAATCATTACTTTTTTTTCATTTTACATTAAACAATAGATTTACGCGATTTCGATAAAAATAAATACAAAACAAAATTCAAATTACTTTTTTTTGTAAAGACTCAAGTCTAAATAAAAATTTAATAAAAAAGGATGCTTTATATATATATATATATATATATATATATATATATAT
Source organism: Sycobia sp. Sy_11 (assembly GCA_018907035.1). Lineage (NCBI taxonomy): Eukaryota > Metazoa > Arthropoda > Insecta > Hymenoptera > Epichrysomallidae > Sycobia > Sycobia sp. Sy_11. The sequence goes on along the minus strand of JACCIC010000238.1, from coordinate 285,249 downwards.
ATATATATATATATATATATACACTGCCAAAAGTTTCTAATGCCATGAATCAAATAAATAATTTTCTTAAATTAAGAAAATATTCAAGACGACATGGTTTGATTTAATTGGACTCTCCTTGCATCAAGTAAATATACATCCTTTATTTAAGAAGATACTTACTCAATTTAAGAAAATAATTTATTTAGTACAAATCAAATGAATAATTACTTAATAACAGATATTTTTTCAATGTTCAGAATATTGGTGATTTTTCTGTTTTTTTTCGATCTTTTTCCTTCTTAGTTTCGTTTTTTTGTATACTATTCCGAATTTTTATGTATAATCAATGTGAAAGAAAATGACTGCAACAGCGACAAAACATTAAACATTATGGATTTAAATAAAAACATTTTTCGTACGTTAACAACTTCAACGTCACAAATATGTAGATATATATATATCGCTTTTAACTTTTGGAATCGTGCGCGGTCCATATGTAGTATATATATATGTGTGTGTGTGTATCCCGCGCGAGCATGAGAACCGGAAGCCGAAGAGTCGAAGCTTCGGAAGGATCCAACACATGTGGGTCAACGGTTATAATGTGTGCGCGGCATCGGGTGGAGTGAAAGAGACGCGCGGGGACACGGGCAAGATCGCGTCCGTATAGGGGGTGTAGAGCTCGGGAGGGATGCGCGCGCACGACAAGCGACGATATTTTCTCTGAACGAACAATTCAGGAGCTCTTGTGCGCGCGCGCCCAAGTCCTGATGAATGTAGAGCACGAACCGCAGGGATGTGGGGTTGGGTCGAAGGTCAAGAGAGGTCTTTATATGAATGAATGCGGGAGACGAGCGCGGGCGAGGGAATGAGAGAGAGAGAGAGAGAGAGAGAGAGAGAGAGAGAGAGAGAGAGAAACACCGGGCTACGTGGTCGATATTGACTTGTGTGCACTTTTTCGCTACATTTGCAACTCTTTTACAATGTGCCTTTATTTTATCACAATGTTGGTAAATTGTATAGGTATAAAACTTTCTTAGAATATACAACTTTTATATACGATAATACATACGAGTAGGTTTGTTTTTATAAATTTTGTGCAAATTAGGCGAATTCCGATTCTTTTTCGGGGTCATTTTTAGCGTTACAAATATTATAACGCAGGTAAAACAACTGTTAAATCGATCGAGACAAAAAAAAATTACCTCTCTTCTACAGAAGTGACTCGCTGATCAATATACTTAACTTCGTCCCAATGATTATTAAATTAATATTAATTTCATCTGAATTTTGTATACAAAATACGCATATTGTTAAAATTGTAAATTATCTATACAGATGATTAAATTAATAATTACGGTACTTTGTAATTATAATATTTTATAATGTAGCCGAGAAAAAGATTACTATATACGATGTGAACAACCTTAATGCGAGGGAAAATTTTTACATTTGGAAATAAAAAATATTATTTATAAAACTTTGCGAATCCTAGAAAGTTGTTAATCACCTTTCAGTGCAGAAGATGCCGTGTATTGTATGCAAATTTTAGAAATTCGCGCCCTGAATAGAGCACACAATGCCTTGAAATGTCTATATATAATATAATTGTATAGAGTACTAAGTACACTATAGTTTTGGATTAACAATAGTGCGTGATTATTGAAATCAAAATTTCGATAACGTAGATTATACATTAAAAATTGTTATTTTCATCTGCTAAAACGCACAAGACGCAACTGCCCACGGCTATTGCTAATTCTTCAGTATTCTTTTACAATTTCCAAGAAGGCCACCTAATATACCGGTGGGAAAGAAAGGAGAAGAACGCTTTCCGCCGCGGGGGCGGGGTTAACGCGATAAGCAAGTGATAAGCGCAGCAACCCGAGGTTTAAAATAAAAAAGGTTACACCAGCGAGGCTAAATATGGAAGGTATTGCTGGCAAGGTATACATAAAAGAAAAAGATTAAAAGCATTCTTTTTCTTATAATAGAACAGTTGATAAATTTTATAAGGAAGCCGCGAATATGAACATTGGCGATGCGTTTCGTTTGTTGAATTATTTTATTTACCTCGCCCGTTAACCGATGTCAGACGTCAGGCTTTGGATTTGTTGATTTTATTACTATATTATAGCGCACAGGCTGCTCAAAAACAGGCCAATATTTTATTTGCTCAGGATGAAAAATCAGAGACACGTCTAACGCTTTATTGTATAATCTCGATTAAAATCATGTTAGATGCTTTTTCAATCGTTCGAATTATATGCGCAATTCTACTATTTTTCAGATTATTGTCTTAGTTTTATTATTTTTTTCGAAGAATGTTACATTATTAGAAAAAATAATCAGGGTGATGAAAACGAAATAAAATTTTTTTATTCTATTAATAAAGAGAAATGTCACAAATCTTCAAAAAAATCTTCAATCGCTATGGCTAAACTGTTAATTGGCTAACTGTAACTCTTTCATAAAATAAATTTTTGATGAACTTGTAGAATAATTAAAAAAATTTTAGACTACAAAATTTTTTGTTTCGTTTATTTTATGATTTGTTGAATAATTCGTAAATATGTTACTGATTTTTCTACATTTCAATTAAAAAAAAATTAAAATACATTTACCTAATAAATTTTATGTGAATAATTCAATTCACTGAAATCATTGAATTAAAATCCAATGAAGAAAGAAAACTACAAGAATATTTAATTTTTTTAAAATCACATTTATTTACATAAATATAAATTTTACCTTTAAGTATTACTGTACATCTTATCATGGAAAATACTTATCACTAATAAGAAAAACAAACCAATTCAATGGACTAATATCAGACTTTTTATTTTAATACAGTAGCTTGGAAAAGTATTTTAAAATTAAAATTGCATTCAAATAAACATCTCCTATACGTATAAAATCCATTTCATATAAAATAAAATGAAACCTTATATTTCATGCAAAAAATATTGAATATATAAATCTATAAATAGTTTTCATTATTCAGTATTTTTTCATGCTGTTCTAATTAATCAATAATATATAAGTTGTACTAAAATTTTATGAAAATTATGAAGCAAGAAAGATAATGAAAATCATCGAATAAAAAATTAAAAAATTGCAATACAATTTAATCCAGTATAATTCTTTTTATTCCAATTTTTCTTATCTGAAAAATTTTATAATTTTGTAATTATTGATAGAGTGATACATTTATTTTTCAAAATTATATATAAAAATTTTTTTAATCGTACAATAACATGTCATCTTTATTTATGCTAACTCAAATTAATGATTATCTTTCCCTTATTTGATTTTGTAAATTTATGAATTAAATAAATGTTAATTGTGTAAAATAATACAAAATAGTTCTACTTTTATTTTCTAAGATGACATTATAATATATTTAATTAATGCTACATGATGAATTAAAAAATTTTTTTAGACAATATCTTAATTATTATTAGTTAAAAAATATTTTATTTTCAGTTTTAATGCTTTTGAATATTAAATTTATTACATTTTTATGTATCTTACTCAAAAACCTTACTACATAAATTTCATTTAATATAAAAATCAATTTGCTTTTTATACATTTGTACATTAATTTTATATAAACTTATACCTTAATAAATAAGAATTTATATTCAGAAAATATGATCTAGGAAGTAATATATATATATATATATATATATATATATATATATATATATATATATATATATATATGTCTATATCAATTTTAGGGTGTCGACTAATTAATTATTCGTATCAATACTAATGATTATAATCAAAATATTACATTGATTTTAACAGTGTTCTTATTTTTTTGGAAATTTGTACTGTCAGAGTAGTTGACCTGTCAGAGAAAGAAATAATAACTTGTTTAACATTTCCTAATAGCTTATATCCACTCTATCCAAATGGCATCAAACATTTTACCATCTATAAAATACCTTTCTTTAAACAATAAGGAACATATACTTTATTATTATACAGCTTTCAACACAGTCTTCCTGTCTGGTTGTTTTTACGATTAGCGAAATTTCAAGAATGTAAACAAACAACTTCCTTTAGAGTTTGAAAAGAAATAGAAAATCCAAACAAGAAAAAATATAAAATTTGTAAACATTTAGGGACAGGTAAAAAACTGAAATGAACGAGCAAAAATATATCCGCCCAGCAAAATCATAATTTCAATTACATATATAGATTCTCATCCTAGAGCCGATAATCATAAATTACAAAGTAAATACCTGATCTTCAAATCGCGCGATTAGCGAATTGGCCCACTCGCCGGGCTTCTGCGTGCCCATCGCCTTCCTCGCGGATGTCCCTCCGTGTCGTTTTTTTTTTTTAAACTCGTGCAAACTGTAATGTACACGTGCAACACACCCGCGCACACACGCTAGAGAACAAGAGCCACGGCAAAAGAGTGATATCTACAGTGCGAGGCAGGGTCGCAGGGAGCCGAGGAACAGCAGCACAGCAGAGAATAAGGCAGAGAGAGAGAGAGAGAGAGAGAGAGAGAGAGAGAGAGGGAGAGGGAGAAGAGAGGCTTGGGGCGGGGATCCGATTCAGGCAACTCCGCGCGCGCGGTCGAAAAAGCTGCTGCTAATATATACTGTTGCCTCCGCGCGCCGATAATAATGCGCTCAAGACAGTGTCGGAGTAGAATTGTGAAGGGTGGCGAGAGAAGAGTTCCCCTCGGTTCGCAGAAAAAATCCGCGCGTCCACCAAGGTAGCTGCTGATCCTAATCCTCTCTGGTCCTGTATAATACTTTTATTTAGGCTGCGCCGCTGCCTCGACCCGAGTAGCGCGCGCGCGAGCGAGGGGGTTATGCTGGCCCGAGCGGCTTCTTCCCGGCCGACCTTGTCATTATTGCTATCCGCGCCCTCGTCCTCGTCATCCTCTCGCGCACTGCGTGGCTATATTTATATATACAGATGTGTACGCGGAAGAAGGCCGAGACTCGACGAGCGTCCGTTCAGAAGCTCTTTTCTCTCCTTTCCTCTAATGTCTATACATTACATGCCTGTGTATAAATATATGTATAGAGAGACAGAATACTGCTTCGGCGCGATTCACGGCTTCGTCGTCGCGCACCGTTGACTTATAAGTATAATAGAGAACGGTGCGTGTAGGCGAGCGCGAGATTCACTCTTCTTCGCCTCCTCCTCCTCCTCCTCAACGCCGCCTCCGCCACCGCCGCTCCGCGCACTCTCCCACTGCAGCTGCGGCACAAACACGCGCGCGCACGCACGCACGACGGCACGACGAACCAACACGCCAAGCGGCCAAGCGCACACACTGACGGACTGGAGCTGAAGCCTGAACGGATAGAGAGAGCTGCTGAGAGAACGCCCCGACCCCGAAGTCGCGCGAGGCACGTCGACGACCGCATCGCGGGCCGAGTGCGCGCGAGAGAGAGGGAGAGAGCTTTCTTTTGATGTCTCGATGTGTGAGCCGTGTGTTTCGTGTCCGTATATATATATATATATATATATATATATTTGCTGATTCTTCATGCCCGCGTGCCGGGATTTTTCGGTGAGAGGCCTGTCTGTACACTGGACGATACACACCGACACACAGCACGAATCGCGTGTGTGCGCACGCGCAGGCGCTTCGTACGTATATCTGTATATGCATACGAGGTAGAAAGAGAGATTAGGGAGAGAAAAGGAACATCGAGAACTGCGCTGTGCTGTGTTATTCTACCGACGACTGCGGGAAAGCTGCGAGCCTCTATACAAAATCGGCATAGTGTTTTATGAGATGTATATGCAAGAAGAAAGATTATTCTTTATACGAGATAACTGCAACAGATGCAGCGATGCAAAATTGTTAGGACGGTATATAAAATATGGAGTTGAGAAGTACAGAAATTGGCAGGGCTGAAGCCTACGTGCTGATACATACATACATACACACATACATACATATATGCGTATATATGTGTATACCTACATGATACACTACACAGGAAGTACTATAGAAAGTCACGATATTATACTTTTATATTGTTTTTACATTGTTTTTACAGCTTGCTTTTTGCACGCTTGTCACTATCAGAGTACACATCATAAAGATTATTATATATATATATAGGTTTGAGTCAGAGTGTAAAATTTTGGTGAAATTTTTGGTGAAATGGAAAAGCTAGGCTATTCACAGAACTACAGTACAGCACGAAAATACAAATTGCTCCAAAATATGTATCGATATTACATTATTTAAAACTGCGTTTTCAAATGATCAAATTTATGAAGACTTGTTTTTAATTTTAACTGTAAAAACAGAATGAATCTTTTAATGCATAAATTGTGCTATATAAATTATTTTAATTCGAAATTAGAAAGTCGTGTCACAATATACTATAAACCAATCGAGGTTAGAAAATATATCTAATAATTTATGACATTGCACAATACGATTTGTATTTATATTTTGTATATATAGTAGAGGAGACATTATTCTTTGATAACAATGAGGAAATCAAATAAGAATAGATTAATAAAATTATTTTATTCTGCCATAAACTATTGACAGATTACCTTTTCATTTAGTTCGGTTAGCAACGCCTCATTTAAATGATTTTCATTTATATCAATTATAAAATAAAAAAGTTAGAAATATACCAAACCTTGGAGATGGAATAACATTATGTTTTCGCCACTCGAGCTTACAACGTCGTGGAAATTGAAATTCGTTAAATATTGGGACAGTTCACGACCCTATAACAGCCTACAATGGGGACATATGAAATGATAAGACAATTTGGAATTATATAACATATGTAAGAAATATAATAGGCTTATTCTGGTGTAAAGAGTAGAATTTTGAAGAGTGAAAGGTCGGAAAATGTTAATGTTGAAATCATCCATCACACAAATTAAACTCAATTGGCAGAATAATTAGAATTCAGTGTGTATGAGACACACGTATACGTCTGCATGAGTATGTACCCGCCATTGAAGACAAGGCACCAGGAAGGAAATGATAACTATCATACTGTGGGAGAAAATGAAAAATTAAGAATGGCAGTCATACGCATGCGCATCTGCGACAATCGCCATTCATAAATATATACCCTTGCTGCGAGGTTGCAGTCGGTCGATATTCGCACATGTAGCGCTCTCTGTCCTAGTCGTTACGCCATTCCCCTCTGTCATTTTCTTTCATGAATTAGACTTTAGATGTATATATGTATACCATTGTCTCTCTCTTGCCTTTGTTACCCCTTCTCTCGTCTCCAAATCCGATTTTCTTGAAAATTTACGTATACAAGTATTTTTTGGAGATACTGATTATGAATTAGTAACTTGTAGTGTAATTTTTTTTTTTTAATTACCTCAATACAAAAAATTTCAAATGTATATTTATATATATTTATATAAATATATTTTCTTGTTAGGTATATATATTGGTAATGTCGAGGATATTCATGCTTTGGACTCCCCCCTGAAGCATTATTAGCGTTGTATGTCTGATGGGAGTATAAGGCTTTCAATAAATGCTGTATTGTGTGGCAGTAGTACTTTTGGTTAATTTTAGACTCATAGGCATTGTCTTTTTTTGACGGAAAATATAAATTATAGAACAAACATATATGTAGCACGTACAATATGTATTATATTAAGATCTAAAACTTTTATTTGGGACATTTTTTATAATTGTTATATAGATACACCATGATTTTTACGAGATTTTTATAGTTTTTGCAGTGAAAATCTGTAAGCTTAAGTCAAAACGCCATTACCATATTCGTAAAACTCAACACTCTAAAAAAAAAAAAAAAACAAGTCTACAAGAATATCGAACGAGAAGAAAAATAAAAGTATACGGGTATAATCAGCGTCTCACTTTCAATGAACTCATGTATCATCAGTTGCGTTAACAAGTGCGGATCTGGGCCTGTTAAAAAATCATTAAAATTTTTTTTACTTCCACATGAAACACGCTTATAATATTCTATTTGTATAAAACAAGATTTTATAGATTACCATCTTTTATTATTGAAAATATTTGATTTCACTTATTGGTTTTCAGTGAAGTGAAAATGATGTAAAAAAGCTCCAAAAAAGGTGAACGCGGGCGCGCGCGTGTGTGTGTGTGCGCGCGCGTGTGAAATTAACATTTAACTTCATCAGTATTTCAAAAAATATTCAATAATTAAACTAGTAACATAATAAATAAAAATAGTTATTTATATGATCCATTTATACAACACATGTACACGATTTTTGCTATTTATTTACAATATTTTATAAATAGTATTTCTTTGTGCATTATATTGCATTGAATAAACTCATTAATGAATCTTTTCTAAATCCAGTTTCGGAAGTTGTTTCACGAGGTTCATTTGAAACTAGGTCCGGAAGTTGCCTCAGGAGGTTCATTTGAAACTAACGACTCTCTATAGCATAATATATAATAATCATTATTTATCACTTTGGAAGTTAATGTGAATTCAACTCAATTTATTGGCCCGCACATAATCGATTTCACAATGCTAATTACATTACTGCATTATTTAATTCATCATCTTAATTGCAATAAACAAAGATTACATCCCAGTAGAAAATCGATTTGACGATTTTTTCTAGTTTACGAAGCAGTTTCTTTCAATATTATATATAGTGCTCAATATGTATAGAATAATATTATATTAAGTATTATCATATCCGTCATATTATACTCTTATCGTCTGGTAATTTTTATGTTTCTTAACAAATGCTTAGTGGAGGGGCACTATTGAACAGATTTGTTGATTTTATTTACTTTTATGCCTTAAAAAATAATCCGATATTTTAAAAATTATATACTTTATACGTTATATATTTTTATATTACAACTTTTTTTTTAACGTCCCCTGCTTCATTTAATAAATAATATGAAAATGTATTATACATTTATAAAAATAAGTTGCTTCTTACTTAAAAAAACAAATTTGAATTCAGATTTGCTTTATTAAACTTATTAATAATTAAGTAATAAATAAAAGGATTATTATTAATTTGGTTTTCTACAATGAATAAATTCAAAAAAATTCAACTTATTCTCTTCTTTATTTCACTCATATAATGCAAATATGAATTCATTATTCATAACAATTGATGATTTAACAATTTTTTTAAAATTAATGTATCCATATCTAACTAACAACAATTACAAATTGACATTAAGATTACAGATTAGGAAAACAGCCTTAATTTGTACTTGTTTTCAAATTGGTTCTTGTTGAAAAATCAAAAGGAATAATTTCCATGATTATCAATTAATATTAGAAATTTTGAATTTAAAGCATTAATTTCTTTTGTAGTTCTGATATTGTTGCTTCCAATATGTCGTTATCCCTGCGAATGTGCTTTTCAATGCAAGACAATGGTTTCATATCCAAATCTAACACTCGGACGCTCACTAAAAAAGTTTGATCTTCAAAAAGATCTATACGATGTTTTGATTCGATATTTTTTGATACATCTCTGAAAATGGAACAATTAGATTAAGATTAATTGACTTTATAAAATTTAATTCAGTTTTATAATGTTAAAAATACAAAATACCATATTAAAAAATTGTTGTACAAAAGTTCAAAAGACTTATTTATTATAATTATTGATCAATAATGAAATTTTAGAATATATGAATTTATACGATTTAGCCGCGTCATACATAAAATTGCATTCTGTAGTACTAGCAATAGGTAATCAGTGTCGGCAACGTTAAAATCTTCTTGTGATCATTATATGGTAAAATAGAATTCTACTATATCAATTCCAAGCTAATCATAAAATTTCTTACTTATCCACTTCTTGAAAGGCCATTAGAATCGAACAGTCCCTTGCTGTGCAAAATAACAAGTAATTTTTTAGAATATTTATACAGTCCTTTAATGATGAAATTGAGTTTGGTAACTCTTCATTTTTATTTTGCTGAGTAACGTTTGGATCATTCGAGGGTTCACTTTGTTTACCAAACTCAATGTTTTTCTTATTTAAATTAAATTTTTCCTTCAATTGTTGATTTAGAATAATCGAGTCTAGTAATATACTTTCGTTCACATCCCTGGAATCCATACAAATCTGCAAAAGAAATTTAATATTTGAATTATTTCCGAGAAAGAATATATAAAGCAATTAAATTGAAGAAATACAAGACATTATCTGACATTATGCTAAAGTATTTTACGTTTTCTTTCTTTTTTTATTTTATGTATTGACTTAGATAATATATTTAAACATATAAATTCTTGCTATAAATTTTGATAAGGTTTTGTATAATTTCGCAATTTAGATAATATTTATATACTTTACAACATTTAAAAACAGTATGTGTATATATATAACAGTATCTCAAAGTGGCACGATCAAAAATTATTAAATCGTTATTGTGTTATATAGATTTACTACGTATATATGCTACTTCAAATAAATTTTAATTAGAACAATTTCATGAAATGTGTGTTATCAATTTGCTCAAATTATTATGAAAGACTATTTTACTTTATATAAATTATATATATATATATATATATATATATATATATATATATATATATATATATCTACGCATGTGTTTGTGATTTTTTATGCGTGGTTGAGACACAACCAAATAAATACAAAAATTTTTAGGCTTCTGTTGGAATTCAGGAAGAATTTGATTATTCTAAAAATAAATTATTTTATTATCTTTATTTCTTGAGTATTTTTATCAAAATCGAACGATAGGTTTATACAAATATATAAATGTACATTGTGAAGAATAACATGTACTTATGTCTCCGTTATTTGTAAAATTTAATTATATCACAACCTGGTATATACAATAACTATTTGCTAACTTGTATACCAAACCAATAATACTATCAATAAACATTCAAAGTTTGTTAAATGTGAAATAATGACACAACAGAGCGCAATTACAATTTTCTAGAATATATATATATATATATATATATATATATATATATATATATATATATATTTGAAAGCAATAGATAAAGCAAAATCAGTACACGCATAATATAATGTGCCGAAAGGGGAATGTAAAAAATAGAAGAAGAGAAGAAACAGAGAAAGATGCGGCTCGAGTCAGGAACAGAGATATGGGAAACAAATCAAATGCACGCAAAAGAAATAATAATAACAACAACAACAACTATAACAACAACGACGACGACGATAATAATAATAACAACAACAACAACAACAATGATAATAATAATAATAATAATAATAATAATAATAATAATAATAATAATAATAATAATAATAATAAGAACAATAATAACAACAACAAAAATAATAGTCACCTCGCTCGAGAGGGCGTCGGCTCGTTCGTTCGCAACTTTCCCCGCGCCGAGACCGTCGGCCATCGCCTCGAGGTCCGCGTAAGTCGTCGTCCCTTCGGCGAGTTGGCCGCCGCCGACGTCGAGCAGTTTGGCCGCGATCCAGGCGACGGTGTCCAATCCGCAGCGGTGCAGCCTCTGCATCCGGAGAATTCGCTCGAGGACCGAGCCGGGGGTCGGGCCCTCGTTACCGCGCCCCGGTTGGCATTCCCGCTTGATATTTAAGAAGCGAAAAAGCGAGAAATGAATGAAATCACATCGATGAGTGAATAATTTCGTTTATATATATATATATATATATATATATATATATTGTATGTAAATAGCAAGGGCCTAGCCTGCGAGGCATGGAGATTGATAAATATACACAAGTTGAGCACATTTCGTATTTTTGTCCCGCAAACTATAATAGCACGATTCGTAAGTTTTCGTTGAGAAACACTTCTATAGATATGGGACTCGAGTCTACGCTATGTTTTTCACCACAGAGTTTACAAAATGTATCAAGTATATGATGTTACTAGGAGATTGTTCGTTGGAGGCGTCGTCAGCAGTGCCGGACTAAGCTGTATCGGGGCTCTGGGCAAAAAGTGCCGGAAGACTGATAGATTCTTATTTATTTATATTTGTTTATACATTATTTTCAAAATTATACTGCTGGATCAATATTTTATCGAATTTATCTATTTATTTATCTTTAATTATTAGATTCTCTATAAAAATACTCGTTTCTCTTTTTATAAATATATTCGTTAATCATTTCAGTATTATGTGAATGTGTCTCAATAAATATAGCTTTCAATATATTGATGATAGAAGGACTATCATCAGTAGTCAATCAATTTCAACTTTGGTAAAGCATTTTTTTTCTTGTAGAATTTCTATAGTCATTAATGCCGGATAAACTCTTTTTTAATTCTGCAAATATTCGAAAAAATTTCATCCAGTTCCTTTTCAATAATTAGTTCGAACCTCTTAGTTTCGGAACATATAAAATAAAGTTCTATAATTATTCATCCGTTGAAGAAGCCAATTCATCAAAGAGAATTTCAAACGGAAATTTTAAAGAATTTATAAAGGATTTCAATACTGATAACGAAAGTTACAAAGATGATAAGAAACATTATAAAAAACTAAAATAACCTTTAGTCTCTTTGTGTGTGTCTTTGTATATATATATATATATACGCGTGTAGTAATTCTATCATCAGCGACATTATAGTATTATTATTCACAGAAATTTCATATTTAACATGATTGTTCGAAACTAGTTAAATCGTAATATACGGTTATCTAATAAAGATTTTTTATTTAAATGGCAAACTAATGTAAAAAAAAAAAATCGTCTTTGATTGGCGATGGCCGACTTATAGCAGGGCCACTCGGAGTGCCTGTTTTATCTATTCCTTAGTCCGACACCGACAGAGCAATTTGATAGTGAGAATCCATCGGCAACTCCTGCTAGGTTTTTGTATATATATATATATATATATATATATATATATATATATATATATATATATATATATATATATATATACACATAGCTTAGAATTATTGTTATAGACCGGTGTATAATTTATATAGATGAATATACTTTTTTTCAGAAATCCATTTACCGATCTGAATTATATATCTGAACTTTCGAATGGAAATAATAAAACTGCATAGACTCTCTTATTGTTTTTCTTAGAATTGTATGATACAGCTTAGAAGTTTATGTCGAACCGTTTCTTTATCATTATATTGACATCAGATTGTCTTTTTCAGACTTTACAGCAATTCATCCAATGAAAAATGCACGATGTTATCGATTGTTTTTTTCCTTTTTTTTTAGAAAAACACGATATCAAGTAGGCATGCAAATGTCTACATTTTATATAAATTGTTATAGCAAATAATATACGAGACCTTTATATTAACAATCAGTGTTCGCAATTCTGCTGAAAAGAAAATTGTTTAAAAGAAAACCACGTTAAGTATAATAGATACTGAGTAATAAAAAAATCAACAATGACACGATAATGTATAATTGAATTATTTTTCTATTATCTATTTTTAAAACCTAAATAATTTCTAAATTTATTAAATTTAAACAGAATTTAAAAATATATATTACTTTCTCATTCTATAAATATAACATTAATATTATTCTTCATTAGTTTGGTAATTTATTAAATTATTATCATTCCATGAAAATACTGAAATAATATATATATATATATATATATATATATATATATATATATATATATATATATATATATAGTTTGATGAAAATATTCAACCAAAGTTTAATAATAATAACAATAAAGAAAATTATATTCAAACTGCTATAAAAAATATAAAAAAGCGTAAAATTAATCGAATTATAACACAGAAGTGTACCTATGCTCGAATACAAAGATAACGAAACTGATGATTCATAAAAAAAAAAATGAAAATTCACATGAAAATATTGAACTCAACGTACTAAAAAAATCCCATTAATTATCGTATACATTATTAATTTTTTTAATACAGATAAAATACAAAAATTCACGGAGATGTTATTGCTTTGTAAATTTGTGCGAAAAATCTTGAATTTCGAATCGACGTTCATTCGTCCGCGCGATATCCGCGCGTAATTCCGACGTGTGCCTCATTGCAACAGCTGTGTATGGTATAGACCGCGCAACGAGACTGCTCTCCCATATCGGGTGAAAGGGGGGAAAAAAAATATAGAAAGAAAGAAAGAAGGAAAGAAAGCGCCCGAGCACCGAAATTGCGATATCCCGCGATGTGTCACCGCCTACGTGTACGCGGGGCGCGTACGCGTCTGTGTGGAACGGCAGGTGGACAGGAAGCAGGTATGCGTGTATATGAATATATATATAGATACACCGCCGGCGTACGAATGCAGGAGGGAAGAGGAAAGAGAGGGTGCCGACCGTTACCTCGCCGCCGGCCAGCCGCAGCAGGGCCTCCGCTCTCTCCACGAGCTCGGGCCTCGGCCACGTCGAGGCTCGGTCCCCGCGGGCCCCGGCTCCGCGTCCGCCGGCTCCGCGTCCGCCGGCGCGGGCTCGGCCGCGTCCTGGAAGGGCCGGCTCAGCGCGGTCCTGGCCAGCCTGAGGAAGGCCCCGAGGCCGCCGCCGTGGCCGTCCGCCTCCTCGTCGGCGCGCCGGAACCACCTGGAGAGGAGCTCGTGGCGGCGCTGGGCCGAGGCGCCGCCCTGGCCGTAGACGAGCTCGCCGTCGACGAAGACGCGCAGATTGTTCTGGGGCGAGAGCACGAGGGCACCGAGGGCCCGGTCCACGCGCTCGGCCTCGCCCGAGAACAGGTCGAGCGGGCAGTAGGTGCTCGGCCGGGCGGCGCTGCCGTTCCGGGTCTGAAGTATACACACATATATATATATATATAATTAATGCAGCAGAGGCAGGTGCGCGCGGACATCGGTTAGTTTCTTTCTTTCTCTCCTTTTTTTTTTTTGTTTTCTTTGCTCTTTCTTGTACGTTATTTGCCATAAAGGAGGGGGGAGGAGAAGAGACCCAATGAAGCGGGGCGCGAGGGGGCGAGAGGGTGCGAGAGGAGAGAGCTAGGGGTTAATTGAGCTAGCGCGGCTGCTGCTGCTGCTGCTGCGGAAGGGACTATGGACTATATCTGCGCCTCGATCTGCGCCTTTTGTTCAAGGTTATATATATATACTACTAGAATCTGTAAAGCTATTTTCTCGAAGACTTGCCAGCTTTTACACCGTGTCGTCACTGACTTAACACGCGCGCGCGCGCGTGTGTGTGTGTGAGGGGGGGGGGGAGAAGGTGGGAAGAAAAGGAAATTTTTTACGCGCACCGGAAATTAACACTGCAATTTTAGTGTTATTGCTCGCTCGATTTTTAAGATTGTTAAAACCATTTGTATGTATGCGTTACTGGATATATATATATATATATATATATATATATATATATATATATTTGTTTTTCGCACGCCATTATATTAACGAACTGAAATTAGCCGGAAAAAATGTGAATTTCATAATACTCATGGAAAAGTTTGCGAAATTATTTACACACACGCGCTCGCGCGAATACGAAAAGTATCCACATATTGCAAAATACAATATGAAAAGGCACGATTTTTAAGCTTTACGAAAAATCATGCAATATTGTCAACATAGGTATTTTTTATAAAAAGGAAAGATTTTTTATGAATTTGGTTATAGAAATTTGAATTTCTAACCTATAAAGCTCATTATTTCACAATGTATTTTTTCATTGAATCCATAATTATTTTGTGTAATATACATAGGCATATACAATGGTTGCACAAAACCTTTATTTTATTACTAATGCGTAGCAATAACAGTGCTCTAATGTTCTTTGTCAAATTGGCAAAGGGAGGCGTTTCGTGCCGTTTTATCTCTCCCCCCCCTCTCTCTCTCTCTTCCTCCCTCTTTGTCTATGCACAAATGTAAAATTGCTTTAAAAAAAAAGTTTCTACTTCGATTTTTACATTTCATTCGAACAATTGACGCGATAAAAAATATAATATTTGTACAAAACCAAACGAGTTAAGCTGAATTTTTGTAATTTTTTATATTAATTGTATAATAATTTTACTAGAATTGTCAATTTGAACTATATCTATTTACATAATTGTATCGATTTCTTTTTTAATTTAAGAATCTGAAAATGTATAGAATGATCATATAACATTTTGTGTGTGTGTGTGTGTGTGTGTGTGTGTGTACATTATACGGACCTTATAATATTGCATCAAGCAATAAGAGCATTTTTTCAATTTCTCGTGAAACCCCGACAGAAAGCCCTGCTTCGGTTTTATTTCGACGCAGTACGTCGGTTTCTTCGACAGGCCGCGCAGATTTTCCGCCAGTAATGAGTAATCGGGATACCTCGTCGCATAAGGGCCGACGATGTCTTTGATTCGTCGTTCTTCTATAATGCAAATAAGTGTAGAAATTTAATAAAATTGTTTAATTAAAATAATGAATCTGGTATAGTACGGTCTAATGGGGAAAGTATACTCGTTCCAGGCAATTGACGCCGAACGAATCGATGAGCCGCGGAGATGGGTTATAACGTTGATATAAAATCAGAAGAAAACCAGATAAAAAAAACATATGCAAGGTTTTATAATATAATTACAAGACTTGTACGTGGGTAGATAAATAATCGACTATTGAAGTATTTAAACGCTTAGATTTATTGTATTCCATAGGATTAGTTTTGTTTGATTACAAATTACGAGAAAATATCGTTCTTTGAATTAATAGTATAGTTGGATTGATGTAAAAAAAGTCGATACTTCGTTTTTTTTTTTAATATGCGCTTCATTATACCGGTGTGAGAAAACATACTAATGACAAATTTCTAATATCATTTGTAAATGACATATCTTTTTGTTTCTTTTTTTTTTGGCACGGATAAATATTATGATGGGTTTTGTAATGGATTCAAAGTATTGATAAAGCCTCTTTTTTCTATTCAATATAGCAGATCATTTATGCCATATCAGAATCTCTTTTTTAATTAAGCTTTTTAAGCCATTGCTTTACAGATCATTAAATTTGCAGTGACTGGTTATTTGCAGCAGATAAGTAATTGTTCATTATTAAATAACGTTGATGGTATATTTTATCATATACATATGTATTGTAGGACGTTGGAAGACATTTGAAAATTCAAATGGTTTAAAATTTGTATGTATAATAATGCCGTGTCCATGAAAAAAAAAACGAATCCAAGAAAAAAAAAACAAGTATACGTCACACGTATATCGGACTTCTACAAAATATTCCCAGCCCTTTTAAAGATTCGTACGGTGGGAGTTACACACACGCGCGTGCGCGCGCGCACACATAAGCAAGAAAACACGAACTATACCTAGTCATCCGCGTACACATACTTATCTCTCCTCGCCCATCAGCGGGTCCTTTCGGCAGCAATATTCGCCTCGCCTACTCCTCCCCCTGCTCGCCGTCCACCCCATGTCCTCCCCTATATATATGTATACCAAATATAACCACGATCAGGCTCTGCCGTATGTGGCGCAGCCGGTATATATTATTCGCACCCCGCAACTCTGCATGGTGTGAACGATCGACCAGTCGCTTGGCATATGCGAGATCGTGGTTTTCAAAGTGACTTTTCTATTTATTCGGTACGGCAAATGGATGTTTAATTATGAGAATTGGCCGCAAAAATCTGTTCTACTTATGTCGTATCGGAATTCGGCCCGTAAATATAAATGGGACGGGGAAAACGGCTGTTAGACAAAGCACGCCGTCGGATGCGGTTACGTTTGTTTACTTCATACACGGGAATTTTATTAATATACAGAGCAAGGAATTTTTGTCAATGTTACGCACTAAATTTTCGCGTCATTGTTTATACAATTAATCGAGCGATAGCGATGGCAGTCCATTTTTAAGATTCAAAATCAATACTAGAATCTGCCTAAAAATACGTTCCTACCCGTGATGCGTTTTTGTCAGAGCACTCTACGGGTTCGTTGATAGTTTTTCTTATCGTTACCGACGAACGTGTGCGGGACGATAGCGCGACAGAGCGAAAGGAAGAAGAAAACACACACACACACACACACACACACACACCCAACGAGGGAGAAGGAGAAAAGGGGGCTGAGACAAGCAGGCCTGTGAGGCATAAGTTTCACGTGTAGTGTAAGCCGGCGGCAATACTTTCTGGCGCGTCTGTGTTCTATATGCAGTGTCGGATCAAGAGAGGGGGGGGAGGCCTAGTGGCCCTCAAGCACCCGGCCGCCGATGCTAGGAGGGTCTCGTACTCTTAAAAAATTTACCCACCACCAACGCGGCTCAACGGAATTGGTCACGCATGGATCAAAAACGCCCGTTAAAAAATGCACCGCGTAAGATATGACTATCGAGGCGATATTTACTTTAGTAAAAAAAATAATTAATTCTTGAAATTTCATAAAATCGATGAAAATAGTCAATGGTACAATCACTGTTCTACAGGTCGTATATCAATTATAAGCTGGCGAGTTCTGGCATCGACGCAGAAACAATTGATATGATAAAAATTGAAACGAAGTACTGGAGACCAACCTTGCTGCGCGTGTAATTGATGATCCGTTTCTTAACAAAACGAGAATTACAATTTCGTGACACGAAAGAAGAGTTTCGCGCTTCTCTACAACAGTAATTACTTTGACATTCCAGAGCCGAGTTCTTTGTTCGATTTTATATGAACATATCTATCGTACATCAACATACATCCTATACAGCATATCGAGACACATGCAAACAAGGATCGAGATATAAAGTTTCTTATTTGTCAAAAATAATTTGGGTTAAATTCCCAAATTTAATGGCTGAAGAAGTCTTGGAACGTGTAACAAGTCATATAAAGGAAGCAAAGTAATGTAAGTGATAATGCAAGTAGCAAGTATTGAGGTCGACCTACGCCTGACATTTCCCATGCTAAACAATTATCGCTTGTTGTTCGTTATCTAGACGGATGTGTGAATGAGCGCTTTTTCTGTTCTTTTTCTGTTCTTTTTTCTGCATTAAATAATGGTAAAAATATGTTTTGGACAGCATAAAGGGATTGGAAATTTTTGGGATTTTTTATTATTTATATTATTTATTTATTGAATTTTTACTATTTATTTCGGTAAATTTATATTAACGTATAAACCAGGTTCCTATAGTCAAAGTCGTTCGTAATTATGAAACAACTATATAAATCACAATCTTAAAGTGGGGACCCTACGGTGATTTTCGCACCAACCCTCGTAAAAGCTTTATTCGGCACTGGCTATATGAGATGCCCGTCGGGGACTACCCGGGACTACAGTGGATGGGGGGGGCGGCCTGAGCGCGAGCATGGGCAAGAGGGTATATAAAATATATCGACGGCCGAGACCGAGAAAAAATAGATAGAGAGAGAGAGAGAGAGAGAGAGAGAGAGAGAGAGAGAGAGAGAGAGAGAGAGAGAGAGAGAGAGAGAGAGAGAGAGAGAGAGAGAGAGAGACAGAGAGAGACAGAGATTTTTGAGTGGTTGTTTTAGCTGGCCGACTCGGTCAGATCCGGTTCCAGCTAAAATTCGCGTAGGGTTGCCACTTATATAATCTTTGATTTCGCCGGGAGACACTCCAACTAAATGCGCCATGACTGATGCCACGCGATGCAAATTTATATATATATATATATATATATATATATATATATATATATATATATATATATATAGTATCTATATAGACTGATATAGGGAATATAGGGAAAAGAGCTCGGAGAAGAGTCCAAGCGACTTTCAGCGGTCGTGCGGTCGGTCAACCGTATGGGTTCCGGGGATGACGAGCGGTCGCAGGTGGAACGCGAAAGTGTGTGTGTGTGTATGTTATAAATAACATAGCTGTACCACGAGTCTTTACGAGGAGCGAAACTGTAAGAAAGAACTCCGAAAATAAGATAACGGGACATTTCCGTCGATTTTTGTTTTTTGTATTATTCATTTTCTTATATACTTTCAAGGAGAAAAAAGATCGGGGAAGAGATGGACAGGCACAAACAGACCTCTTTTTTCCTTCCTTTCTCTTGTTCGATTTCGTGCCTACGCAACTTCTATCAGCTATATATACACACACACACGCACGCACGCACGCACGCACGCACGCACGCACGCACACACACACACACACACCACACACACACACACACACACACACACACACACACACACACAAATATTATAATGGCAAAAATAAAAAAACTCAAAATCAATCATCCCTTAAATACAAAAATATATAAATACGTAAAACAAGGTGTATGAGACAGACAAAAGAATATAAATTCAACGGGAAAAATTTAATATATGAATCGAGTTCAAGAAAATTCTCGAGGAGATACTTCTTCGTTGCTGTTTTAAAACTACTAGGAGACGAGTGCTTAGGAATCTCCGCAGGAAGGCTATTCCAAAAATGCGCACCTCGGGCCTGAAAGGAGCGTTTTCCAGCCTCAGTAGGTACGCACAAAAGGAGGTTCGTGTTCTTTTGTCAGAAAGAGAGAGAGAGAGAGAGAGAGAGAGAGAGAGAGAGAGAGAGAGCGAGCAAGCGCGATAGAAAGCAATCAGATAATAAATGCGCCGTATACATATATATCTATATTGTACGGTAAAAACCGATGTTAAAATACGCACGAACAAATCAGTCGAAGAGATTGTAATAGGGACAGCGGGTTAACTCGTGATCGGGGTCCTTCGAAAGCACACGCTATAGAGATATAGATATAGGTATTGGAGTCAACGCACAAAGAAATCTGCAGCGGGGGATCGGTAGATTTCCAGGATTACTCGGGGGGAGGGGGCGGTTGAAAAAAAAATCTCGCGTGTTCCTTCCCTACCTCCCCCCTTTCGCTCAACAGCGCCCTTTTCACGCTCTGCGTGCGACCCCGGATCTTTCGCAGGACGCCCGGGTTATTATTATTATTGCTTTTATTATTATTATTATATCTCCACGAGGCAGTAAACTACTGTGCGGGCGCCTGGAAGAGGATGGAGGGGGGGCGATGGCGTCCCGTCCGCACGATATAATATAGTCGCGCACAAAGGGGGCCCCTGATGGGGGCCCTGCTCGCTCGTCCGACGGGCGCGTCAAAAGCGGGATTCGTCGGGACGGCCAACGAGATATTGTATGTATGTATGTGTATATATATATATATATATATATATATATATATATATATATATATCCCAGCTATCCGATCGGGGTCCCGCATCCACCCGCGGGACTAAATGACCGGGACACAGCCGTCGACGGACGGGAGGAGGCGGTCGACGCCTCTCTCTCTCTCCCTTTCCTCCTCTACCATGTCCCTTTATTATGCATCCGAACACCGATGGGCTCGGATTTTCGTATAAATTTCGCGGTGCGCTGTAGAGGCCTGCCGGAGGCTTTTCCGCTCCGCGTACTCGTGTGCGCGTATATAATGCACGAAGAGAGAATGCAAAGGGCGAAGGCTGACGAAGGTTCAGAAATTAATGTTACACCGGCTTATACGCGGACTCGTACAATATGTACCTACTCTTTTTCAGGCCGCGAAGCAAGAATGAAAATTTTTCGTCGGCCGCGCACACTTCTGCTCGTCGAAGGTTTGGCACAACGTGTGCATTGTCTAGACATATATATATATATATATATATATATATATATATATATATATATATATATATATAAGGCATAAACGCGTCGATATTACGATAACTAATGGCAACAATGAGAGATCTTTCGATCAAATCAACAACGAAACGTTTATCGTCATAAGCGACCGATCAGACGTGCGTATTTTGTTGAATATTGTTTATATAAAAAAAGAGAGAAACTTTCGTATAGATCGGAGTACGAAACCAAGAGCAAGAGCGATTCTCAAAAGTTGATTACAATTTCGATAAAACAATGCTGAGGTCATTTTTTAACTTTTATTTCACCACAAAGTATCCTGCTAAATGCATTCGAAATAATTCAGTGGACAATTACTCCGACCTCTCCTAAGCGATTCTTTAAAAATAAAAATTAGAGGTAAAACTTGAAAGATGTAATATAAGTGGCCTGACGCAAGGACGGCTTTTCATCCATTGACACCGCGATTGACACGTACGTAATAAATTATTACGGCCCACTTATTCATTCCTATATAATTCAACTTTTTATGCAAATTACGGTTATTACTCCAGCAATATGCTAATATTAAATTCCATCCCGGAGCCAATCTCTGTTTTCGTTGAAAAAATGAAAAAATGACTGCAAATCTTCGCTTGGGTCCAATAAAGCTCGATTGGGCTCCGCATTGCCGCACTCGTTGCACATACGTAAAGATATAACTATTGATTTAGCGTAGATTATTGATTTAAGTATCCTGATGAGAAACAGCGCCACATCGAAGTTTCCAAAATCTAATATGTATATATACTTACACTGAAAAAATTCAACAAATTCAGGTAAATATTCAATTCACCTCCATCAATCCAATATTTTTCTCCATCTCTGTTTAATGTACGCGCCTATTATTCTATACAGTTATATTCTATAATATTAATTTATATTTATTTAAACAAATTTTTGTAAAAATCAGTCTCCAATATCAGACATAAATGGAAAATTTATAAAATGAGTATGTATTCACTTTAGCGGGTGTGGTTAATAATTTTTTTACGACTAAGAGTTTGATTATTAGAATAAGATTTTCAAAAAAATTCAATAAGAATTTCAAAGCGGAAGATTTTTAGATTTCAGACGCTCGAACACATTGACTGCTCGCGTATACGTTTTTAAAAAATCAAAAATATCGAAGAATTTCCAGATCTGATTTTTCATACATATATAGTTGTTAGCGATCGTTGGAAATTCGGTCGGTGCAA
This sequence comes from Sycobia sp. Sy_11, assembly GCA_018907035.1. Taxonomy (NCBI): domain Eukaryota; kingdom Metazoa; phylum Arthropoda; class Insecta; order Hymenoptera; family Epichrysomallidae; genus Sycobia; species Sycobia sp. Sy_11. The sequence continues at coordinate 262,517 of JACCIC010000238.1, read as the reverse complement.
CTGTGTTTGTATATATAACCCAATATATATATATATATATATATATATATATATATATATATAAACTATCACACCTTTCGAGATATTTGGAATAGTAGTAACTATATATACTCCTATATAAATACAATAAAATTGTACATCTTAATTTCGACTGGAGTACACATTGAGATATAAAACTGTGACATTTTCAACTTGATATACGATGCCTATATACACCCCCTCTAAAATCAATTGAAAAGGGTATGGACGTTCCCAGATCCACGCGCTTATACATCTACCTTTATCCCCCCACCCCCCTCCTGTATTTTTTATTATCCACCGTGCACTTTGAACGGCCTTGAAGATAAGACACCGCGCGAAATTTTAAGTGCGCCATAAACAAACAACCCCCGATGCGAGAAAGTACACACACACACACATATATATAGGTATAAGGGAAAAAATCAAGCCTCAGTGGCAGAACACCGTATATATATACAATAAAAATAAAAAAGTCCACAGCATATATATTATATATAAATATACAGAGGGTCTCTATTGTCTTATCGATTTCTCTCTTCTTTCCTGTCCCTTTTTTCGAGTGAGTGCCACCTAATGGGAAGGAAGGACGACAGGCTACGAGCCTGGAAAGATCCCGCGACCCTTTACAGGGATGCATCCTAATCTCTCTCTCTCTCTCTCTCTCTCTCTCTCTCTCTCTCTCTTTCTCTCTCGCTTGCTCTTGCGTCCTTATCTACATTACGACTAGTGCGTAGTACATGTGTACATGCGCCTGAGCTCGTCTCCGCGCATGTGTGTCTGTATATTTGACCGTCTTTGTTTACTAGACAGTGAGATAACGCGCGCGACAAAGAGAGACAGAGAGGGGCTAGAGAGAGAGAGAGAGAGAGAGAGAGAGAGAGAGAGAGAGAGAGAGAGAGAGAGAGAGAGAGAGAGAAAGAGGGAGCGAGACAGTAATAAAGAAGAAGAGAAGCGGCGCAGGATAAATCGATAGACGACCCGGCGAATGCGCAGTATTTTGCGGCACCTCGGCCGTCTGCGCGGGCGCGCGAATTTCTCCCCGAGTATCGTCTCTCTCTCTCTCTCTCTCTCTCTCTCTCTCACTCTCTCACTTTGTACTCCAGCACGCGCACTTCGTTGTACAGTCTACGACCGAGCACACAACCGTATCCCTCGTTCTATTTTCCCGGGGATGGGTTATGATAATCGAGGATCTAGTCGAGGAGGGAACTGTGCACAGAGAAACGCGCGTCGCTCCTCGATCTACCATGTATATGTATTTGTCTGTATCGCCCGCTCGTTTACTATACCTGAATATACTGCTATATACTGCAAGTAATGGTAACTACACCTCGCTCTACACCTTAATCTGATCATACATTGTATGTGTGTGTGTGTGTGGCCGACGTCGATTACGCGTCGCGAGGTCGACGGTGCGTTGGCAAGTGGATTTTTGAATTTTTGAATCATTTGCTCCGCGATGCTCACCAACTGGGTGCACCTACGTGACTGGAGGAGCGCGGCGGAATGGCGGCTGCGGGCGGCGACTACGAGCGCCCGAAGGCCCCATGGCCGATATAATCCTACTCCAGCAGAGCCGAGAGCATATATCTCGATGGCTCCCCGATAAGAGAGATAATACGATTATTCGTTCTCGTTTCGTATTATACCTGTATACATACATACAGACATACATACATACATACATACATACATACATATATATATATATATATATATATATATATATATATATATATATATATGTATGTATATAACATAACGAGCTATCGATTGGCGAAGGCTCTTATTTTTTTCATCAATTGATATATGTACTCACAGGGGACGTTTCCATGCATATGTTATATATGTTTGGTTTTCGGAGAAATAGTCGCCGAACGGCTGTTTTTTGGCCACGCATAGGACGAAGGCTCGGGCGGTCGGTATATTCTGATAAGTTAGTACAGTCGGATGAGGATCACGTTTTCGTTGCGCGCGCCGTGCTAAACTGGCGAACTCTGCATAGCGAGCCCGGCCGACATAACTCGGGCAACGGTCGTGTGTTCTTTCTTTTTTCTCTCTCTCTCTCTCTCTCTCGTTTTTACACAGTTTTGGCAATTTACAAAGATTCTATATTGAGAATGATTGGAAAGATAAGAAGGAAAGAAAAAGCATAAATAACAAATGGGGCTAATTATAATTATTGAGAAGCAAAAACTCTTATATATTGAGGTATGTTTCGTTCGTGCGAGGTTCCATTTATTATCGCCGAATACCAAAGATCTATTTCGGGTGATGGATAGTCACAAGCCCTCCATGTATGAATTTATAGGAGGTACATATATGCACATATTAGTCTAATTATGTTATTGCAAACATCATTGATGATAGTTGCTCGATCGTAAAAACATATATACAGTACCCGTCAGGCATAATGCAAATATTCTTTATTTACACACACACCCACCCACCCACCCACCTACCCACACACACACACACACAAAACATTCGTTAAAGTATAAACGACGTAATAAAGATTCTAGCGACGAAACACATATACAAATAGTTGGAAGACTATATACGAGTCATACACAGAGTTTTCAGATCGTTTTTATAATGTAGAAATTAGAAACAGGTTCTCGACAATGTTTATATAGGAATTTGGCACTCCCGACGAATTTTACGCTATTCTTATAATGTAAGCGCATCGCAATAACATTATATATACACATTGATAAATTCACCCGTTATTGTCCGACTTCCAATGAAAACATTAACAAAGTATATATACAAAATGAGCCAAAAGTAAATTTTCATCGGTCATTTTCTTCCCGATAAATTGAAAGGTGCGAGGAGTTTTCGCTACTATTTCACTAATATTAAATAGATCGTCAATGTATGCTATATACTATTAATTATATTGATTAAAATATAATTTGCAATAACGCGCAAAAGTTGCAGCTGCATAGCGAAATATTATATATACTATATATTCGTTTCGTTACTAATTAGCTATGCACTGTATATTATATTTGGTCTTATTATTAGAATTCCTCGATAGACTTTTGCGGAGAAAAAAGTTAATGCGTATGCTCGTCGATTTCTAGTAAAGAAAATAACATCGTTAAATATATAATGAAATATATAATTAGAGAACTCTCTTCTTCAATTTCAGTATTGCTATTTCTACATTTCAACAATCTAATAAAGTTGGTAACCGAGATGCGTTAAGATTTATCCTTAACGCCGCGCGTACCATGTGGAGCAGAAATTTGGCCAAAGTTAAAAATTCTTTCCGTATGCAAAATAATTCGCAGTGCAGATTGGGGCCTTAAAAAATGTCTCGCCGATCGTTCCCACACGATATAAAATCCTCGAGCGCGTATAAAAGCTATAAGCGCTTCAATTTGAAAATTCATTGGTTAAATCGATTTTATGCGACCGAATCGTTACGTAGATACCTAACGGTAAATCGCACACATACGTCAATTGGATTTTTTAGCATTGACGCGTTGCGAGAGGGTCATCGCAGAAAATTGCTTGTTTCTATACGTTTTTCCTGGTTACTTTTTCGCTTTCACATTTTCACCAAATTTAAACGACTTACATTTCCATTTGAGCGACGCGAATTTAAAATACGAATCATTGTGTTAAAAAAAAGTAAATTTTAAACAGATGCAGCGACTGCATATGATCCGTTTATCCGAAATCACAAAAAAATACAACAGTTATCGATCGGTTGGCAGTCTATAAACGAGAGCTTTTTATTTTTCAGATTTTTAAATCAATTTTATTCTCAACAAAAAAAAAAAAGATTTTTTTTATACTATCGTTAAAAAGTATTACAATATCGTTACAAATGCAGTTAATTAGATCTACTGAGTATGTGCACGAATTGCGAACACAATTGGTCAAGCGTATGTTTACAATGTTATAGTTGGCCAATTCGAACGACGGAATTTTTCAGAGAAATTCATTAAAAAACTAGCGTGCAATGAACAACTCATTCGCCATTGAGCTGTGGACTACTTTTACAAGCCTTCTACAGAACATTTCAATTAGCAAAAACAAAAAAGAGGAACCGCCGTTACAAAAGTATATCTTCGCTATTGAAAATCAAATATTATTAATTAAATTTATTTATAATGACAGTTTTGAAATATATTACAACAATGTTTTATAACTTTACGTTTAAGAATACACGAATAAAGACTTAATATAACGCATATTCTTTAAACTTCAGACGAACACTTATTCGAATAAGTTATTAAAATAGTATATCGATCGAGACGCTTTTTATCAAAGCTGAAAAACTTCTGTAAGGCAGAGTCGCGGCACATTTAGGTTTTATATATAAATATCTAAAGATCGCGGACTGTTCTTTTTTAAATATTTTACACCGATAAAAGAAATGTGTTAGATTCATATAATGTAACTACGAAATTATTCTTAGGAGAATTTTTATAGGAAGAAATGAATGTAATTAAAATTAAAATTTTTCACGCCTCGCTGGCAATGTATATCCAGGCGAGCGCCTGTCGTCGTCGCATACTGATAGTAAGTCGCTGCGGAGGATAAAGACCTCGACATTGCAATAAATGGCAAAAGTTAAAAAAAAAAAAAAAAAAAAAAAAAAAAACAAGAATGAAAATAAATCTATCGTTGGTATATTGTGTTAATAGAAGTTTCTTACTCGACACGCCGAAACGTCGACCATCGTCGCATCGTTTGCGCAACGCGATTGCACGGGCAACGAAAATTCCACGGCTCGCGCCTAACATAATTATAGATGAAATTCTCTGCCCCGATTCGCGTGTCTATAATGCGATACAATGTATACGCGCGCGTATAGTTCCGTATAGCACGATCCGAATTCCCATTGGGAGCCCTCGCGGATCTCCGCGGCTACTTCGATGCGCGCGCGCGCGCGCAGATTGTGCAACGAACCGCGAAATTTTCCATATATATATATATATATATATATATATATATATATATATGCATATATATTTATTTATTTATATATATTTGCGCACGCGTGGGTGCGTCTCTGTTTTATTTTTATATATTGCAGATAGTTCTGCAAGGAGATACTTGGCGTTTATAAGGGTTTGTAAATTCAGAAGAGAACGGAATGTTTTTAAACAACATTAAAATGTAAACTAATCCAATACCTATTTTTGTTTATGTTACAGTCTTAATAAAATAATATAATTATAATTGTATATAAATATGTAATAATGATTTTAATACAATAATAATAATAGAAATAATAATAATAATAACAACAACAACAACAATAACAATGAATAATAATATTAAATGTAAACATTATTGCATATTTTAGTCATCCATGTCAATTATATATCTCTATTTATAAAATGCTGCAAACTTAATATCAAGCAAATTTAGAAATCTGTTTGAGCACAAGAACGTTTTGAAAATTTGATTTATAATTTTTACGTGTTCAAAAATTTCAGCATGTTCTCGTTCTCCCTGCTCCCTCTCCTTTAGACGGATTTATGTGAATGTTTTCAGGATGCACAGACGTAAATAAACGATTCCCCTATTTAATTTGCAATAAATTAATTTCTAGAAATAAAATATTGTTTAAAAAATGGAGCATTTTCTATACAGAATCATTATATAAATATATATATAGATATAAAGTAGATAACCCGTTAATACTCTTTATCCAATATTAGCTCGCCTTCGTGACGGTCACTTGATAGAACTTTCTTATTAAAAGGCTACCAGTGACGAACCGCTTTGACATACTTTTGGATAAATATAAATTATCAACGAAGACATTATGAATGCGTATTGATTCATGCACGTATGTTCTATATAAAAATATAAAATAGATGGAAAAGCTTCTACATATATTGTCAGACAAACAAAAAAATCCGCAACCATATTGTATTTTTTGCAAACTAGAGCCTGCCCGGAACGTGCACGCATGTGCAGTCCACCGGAAAACTGAAAACTGGTAAAACACTTCGGAACAAAGAACATTCTCACGTTTCTGTGTATATATATACATACATACTGAAGGATTCAAAAATAGGGTAGAGTCTCCCCGTGATTCAGCGAGATAGAAAAAAAGTAAGGAGTCGGCGCGCGAACGAGTCCGCACGAACACATTTATAATTACGCCCCCTCGAGTATTATTATCAAAGGTCAAAATGTATATATAAATATATGTATTTTATATATATATATATATATATATATATATATATACAGGAGCGCAAAAATAAACGGGCGAGGCTGCCGCCGCAGAACGCCCGGGGGGCCGAAGGGCGGGAGGAGGCGACGGCGGCGGAGGCGACTGCAAGGGGAAAGGCTGCGGTACAGTCAGCCGGGCGCGCTTCCGCCCTATACGCTGCGGGCTTCCGGCCCTTTCTCGGAGCGCAACATCGCTGCGCGCCCGGCCGGCGCGCCGCTGTAGAGGCGTGTACGTATATATATATATATCGTCACAGACACAAACGCGTCGCCGTGTAATATACAGGATGTCCAAGAGGTATAATATTGATCAACGCGTGTACGGTTGTACGCATCGGAATCGGGAAGGAATAGTTGTAACTTTCGGCTCCGTTTAATATCCCTATTTTGAGCATTTGCGCATCGTTTCGTTTTTTTGTTTTTTATTTTTTTTACACTAGTAAATTCCAATATCGCGTGTAAAATTAAGGAGGAGTAAAAGGAACTAAGAGCCACGTATCTTAAAGGTGCGTCTTAAACGTAATCTAACGAATACTTCGAAAGTTACCCGCGTACTTTATCAACGCGTGTGATAAGATACGCTTATTAGGCGTCATATGTATATACCAGTATTAAGAGAATGCCTCGACCTTGGCTCGTTCGTCCGTTCCCTGTGCCATTGCTGAACGAAGGAAAAGAAAGCATCGGTGTACGACAATTCTCCCTTTTCCTTGCCCAAAAGCGGCGATCGACGTAATATATCGCTCGATGACGCGCTAGTATAGGGCAGAAGGGGCAGAAGCTATTCGAAACTGCGGAAAACATATATAATTACATATCGACATTTTTCCATTATAATACACTATAGATTGCGCAGTTATCTCAAGGATCGTCGCGCTTTATAATCCTGTATAGAATTCCTCGGAGATAAAAAAAAAATAATTTTTTATTTCTAGTTACATGTGAGGTTAAAAGTTATTAAAAGTTCGAATATAAGTGCCATTGTGTAATTCTCAGCTTTTAATTGAAACTTTATGTATAAAAACAAAAAAAAAACACACACACACACGCACAAAATTTGCTTAACAGTTTTTTCTGCTCTCGCGTCTTTATTTTAAAACAAAGTCTAAAATTAAAGCCCAATATAAATGGATTCTGTCGCGTGGTCCTCGTGTCGTAAATCTAGAACATATTCACAGGTACCATTCATTATATATAATTAGACCATCGTGGCAATGGTTTACGATTCGATGAGAAAAAAACCTACGAGCAAATCGATCAATCCAGCGGAAGTAGAGGGAAAGCGTAGACGAGGCGCCGAAAGAGAGATAGAGAAGAAGGACGAAACCCTCACTGGTCTGTAACTGTTTTTGTAATTGTAACTGTTTAGGTAAGTGAAAAAAAAATTACTATATAGACAAACTTAATTTACTTAGAAAATTCGTGATAAAAAAGTGAAATAAACTTTATGTAAATAATTGTCTACGTAACACATTTTTCACCTATTATGAGTGTTGAAGTTACAGACCACTGGGGGTTTCGTCTTCTTTCTCTATTTCTCTTTCAGCGTCTCGTCTACGCTCTCACTCTACTTCAGCTGGATGGATTATGGTAAAACCGAGTGCATTGATCGTACATTTTTGTCAATAAATGGTATTCTATATTCTCACGACGGTTTAATTATATATATAATTTTCGTCACAAGGACGAAGTGACATCTGTTTAAATTCGGCTTTAATTTTTAGTCGAATGAAAAATTTCATATAATTAATTTGAAAAAATTGATCAAAAATTCAACTTTTTTGCCAATTCATAATATTTTTATACTGTTTATTGAATAATAATTTTAAATACTATTTGCCTGGTCACTATTAAAAGCCTTGACTATATCTCGATTGCTTGTATACGGAAAAACTTTTCTGTGATTCAATTTCGGTGCACTTAGAGGAGGCCTACGATGGCTCGATCGCTAGAGCGAAGGACTTGTAACTCGGTGATCCGAGTTCAAATCCCGGTCTCGGCCAATTGGCACAAGCACCGCTGTAATAATTTACTTGTGCTTTGTTTACAAACACATCGTTGACCTCCGTCGCTGAATATCGCCCCAGAATTTGGGTGCGTAAATAGAGCCACGTGCAATAAAGTTTAAAAAAAAAAGATGCACTTATAGAGATTAAATTAAGTTTCACAAAGTTTCCCGTTCAATACTACATTTCTAGTAATTGATATAATATCGTGATGTTGATACCAATGACTTACTTATCCCCATCTACATATATATTGTGAAGTAACCGAAATGGTTATTTTAGCTTTCCTAAGAAAGCTCCGCTAACGGGCTGCAACGAACATGCAGCACACTTGGTACATCTAATACATAGAAGCGAGGAAACAGATGTACCAGGTTACACGTGGTGCTCGTAAAATATACATATATATCCATATAAAACACAATATATATAATATATAGATGCATATAAGTATAGTATGCTACTGAAGCTTTCGATTTTTTATGCACTTTCAATAACTAGTGTTAATTTTGATCTTTTACTTTATCAAATATATACTAATATTATTTAGTTACATGATTAACGTATTTACTTTTTAATAAATAATAATACATATATACAGTACATTATAAATATATGTATATAGGGATATTCTAAATAAAAAAAAATCGCTTTTTTATAATTCAAACGAATAATAATAAAATTAACTAACCTTATCTCTAAAAGCTTTTTATTTTATCATATATCTGTTAACTGCATTACTTTAATTTATAAATCCTTAACGATTTTATAACGGTTTTTATTAGATTATAATTATAGTTATGTTAATATAACTTTATAATATCCAATATCTAAAAATATTTAAATAAATAGATTGATCCTTATTTTAGAATATCGAATCATAATAATTATAGGTTTAATCATATATATATATATATATATATATATATATATATATATATATATATATATGTATACACTATATATACTACTGCGTACAAATATGAGTAAGACTTTCAATTCAAACTTCCCGGGTTTATCGATTCGGACAAATGTTTTTATTTTTAAGTGATAGTACTTTCAGAGTTATCTGTGCCAAATTTCACGCAATTATCTTTATTTGTCATATAGTTACGCTTGTGTTTTGTGAACAGAGAAAAGCTGTTTCTTCGGTTTTTATAATGTCTGAAATTATTCAACAAAGAAGTATCATTAAATTTTGTGCGCGAAATGAAATTTCGGCCGCCGAAACGTTCAGAATGTTGCAAAAGGCCTTTGGTGAGAAGTAAATGTCAAGAGCAAGTGTTTTTGATTAGCCAAAATTGTTCAAAGAAGGTCGAGAACACGTTGAAGACGAACCATTTCAAAGACGACCAAAAACATCAACTGAGAGGCTACACGTCGACTAAATCAAAGAATTGGTTCTGCAAAACCGTCGATTGACTAAAAAAATCGTCGATTGCTGATATTATTGGCTCATTTCAAATGGGTCAGTCAACACGATTTTAAAAGACATTTTGAGCCTGAAAAGTGTGAAATCTCGATTGGTCTCAAAAACACTCAATTTTTTGGAAAAAACAGAGTCGCATGGACATCTGTAAAAAGACGCTTTCGGACTATCGGGATAAGATAGAACACATAATAACTGGAGATGAAACTTGGATCTACACCTACGATCTAGACACAACCGATCCATCGAGCGAATATCGTACCAAAGGAGAGCGGAGACCGAAAAATTCACGCCAAAGAAGGAACTGATGGCCATTCCGGAATACGAGTATAAAAAATGTTTTGAAAATTGGAAAAAGCGTTGGCATAGTTGCATTGCATCCGGGGGAGGGGGATGAATTAGATTTAGAAGAATAAATAAAGCTTTCAAAAGTTATAAATAAAGTCTTACTCATATTTGTACACAGTAGTATATATTCATAACTTGGGTAATGTGCGCGCTAGAATTGCCAATCAAAAACCTGCACTCACGAAATTCTGCGAAGATTACAAAGATAATTGTTAATTATATGAAAAACATCCGCGATCGTCCGTAATAAACAAAAATTAGAAAAATTGTAGACAAATCTTTTATGTACAAACGGAGAAGCGCATTCCCATACATTTCTTTTCCTCCTTTATTCCTTCTTCAAATCGAAAAAAAAGGTCGTAAATTCGATTCAACCTTCGGCCTCTATACGTTTCTTTTTCTACGATGCTTCTTTTCTCGGCGAGGGAAACCTATAACGAAGTTGAGTTTCCTCCTAAAGCGCAATTAGTTCTCCATAAGCGGGATGCTCCGAGTTTTTCTTCTGTTTGGTCTTTTTTTCATTTTATAAAAAGAGCCAAAAACAAGCATCGAGACAAGCTAATAAAATAAATTATATTCTGAATCGGTATAATATTTCAATTAATTTAATAATTATACTTCTGTCGACTGCTATACATCCGTCGAATAAAGATTTTTATCGTTCTTACAGTTTTTTTTTTTAACAAACTACTGTAATATAATAATGATAACAGCCAGACGGTACTTGTTTATAATCATCCCTATCGAATCTGAAATCAAAAACCTAAAATATTAAAGTCCAAATGAATTTCTTTTAGTATGGAACAACTGTCCTCCTTTACCAAAAAAATTGTGCTTATCCATCTATAACGTCCAACTTTTCGAGCTGCTTCGGCTGTTTTTCCTGGACCCATAACAATAGTAATTAGTATCAGGCTTATTATTTAATAGGGGCTTAGGACATTTTTCCGAATATTTGTATAATTGAAAAAATTCATCCGCTATTAAGGATTATAGAGAATTGTACAAGAGAAAGTTCCTTTTCAAAGCTAAAGTTGATAGAAACAAGTTCGACCATCTCTGTTAAAGAATGTACCGTTAGTCTTTTTATCGTCGGTATTGAAAACTAATTGCTAAGAGACATTTGTATATAATACGTAAATTATTAATGAACATTTACCAAAAAAAATCGAGTATAGTATTTTTTGCAAAATATTCTAATTGTAAATAAATAAGTATATAAGTCCCATGTAAATATCGAGCCATCGATATTATGTTAACAATATTTTTAATAAATAATATTTAATTGAAAAAAAAAAAACAATAATAACACATTACATCTAAACTCGGACTTTATTTTAATTTTGAACGGAAAATAGAATCGTTTGGAGCCCCTACCAAAATCCCCCCTGGGCTTCTCTACAGTTTCGTCCGGCACTGCTTATGCGTACATCACTATCCAAGTTATTCCGCTCATTCTATTCGATTCTTACCCACGGTGGACCGATGCCCATATCGTGACAGCCGCGAGCGCCTTCGATCATGCCCCGGACCCTTGAAATAGGCGAGAATCCAAATTCTGATTCCATTATATGTCGGTGACGAGACGAGATAATAATACTACTACTAATAATGATGATAATAATAATAATAATATGTATGCGGTGCTCCGTACAGCATTTTACCTTTTAGATTCTCCGCCCCCTTTCTCGCCACTCTCGACCCTGACACCGCGCACAGGCGGAACGAGGTCTTTCAATTATCAATCTCCAAAGTTAAGAAAGAGCGTGGAGCGCGAGGGTTTGTGAAGGAAGAATATTATATATATATATATAGATAGATAGATAGATACGCTTGCACGATTCGCCGAGTCGCAGGAGCGTTACACTTTCTCGAACAGAAAGAAAGATACACGCAGTTCTTTTTATTTTCTTTCTTCGGTATGGCGCGTCTCCTCCCCTCTACCTCTCCCTCTCTTTCACCCGGCCAAAAGCATAGCTCCGAAGCCCGAAAAGAGAAAATTCACAGTATATCGTTCTTTTATTTCTTTTCTTCATTCATTAACATTGCCATGTGTGTGTGTGTGTGTGTGTGTGTGCGTGCGCGCGCGCGCACGCGCGTGTGTGATCGTACAACGCATCTGAGGCAAGATCTCGGGCGGGCGAGCACGAATTAACGAGTCGCAGCTGCGCGCTTCGCTATATATATATACCTATAAGTGTTGTTTGTGCGCGCGCGCCCATCGCCGTGGCATCCTGCATCATCCGCGAGGAAGCCAGAAAAATTTTTTCTCACGCGTAGCCGATGCGCGCGCGCGCCTGAATAATATCGGCAGCCGACTTTTAATCAGGACATATATATATATATATATATATATATATATATATATATATATATATATATGCATATCTGGTACAGCAGGTGTAGAAGAGGGCTGAGGAGGTGGGCTGGTCGGAGGAGTACGGGAGAAATATATCCCCCAAGAATCAAAAAAAAAGAAACAAAAAAAATTGGGAGCTCGAGTGCCTCGCGCCCGGACTCTCAGTTTCTCACACCGGTTACCGGATCATTTGAATATAATATAGGTATATATACTGATTATTTCAGCATATACATGACATGCGTGCACGCGGAGCGTAAAAACAAACGACGAAGCGTGAATTATCGAGTCTTACTGCGGAAGCCGAATTTTTTCGTATATATAGATAGACCGATCCGATCCTTGATATAGATAGTTCTATTTTGGAGTCTATTATATAGATCGCATTTGCTTATACGCATAGCCCGCACGATCTGTATACAATATAGGACATGACCAAGATCTTTCAATCGATCAATTTTGATGTGTATATATACATACCATATGTATACGCAACGAAAAACTCCGACCGAGAAAGTTTACGTATCATTAATGAGGAAAATCACGGAGGGAGTGTACATATATGTACAGGGCCGGATGAAAGTCTAACGTGGCCCCCGGCCCTCCAGTTCGACGAAGCTCCCGCAGTAAAAATCAACGTCTTAGAATTGTGCGGTACTTAAAGTAATTGACCTGATTTTTTTTTATTTCACGATAAATTAAATAAATAAGCATTTGAAGTCTAAGCATATGAATTAGGATTCTTTTCGAAACTAACGAAAACTAAGTAAATTTACTTAATAAAAAACTATAGCTTCGTATATATATATATATATATATATATATATATATATATATATATGCAATTCTTTATTGTACAAGAGTCTTTAGATGGACATTCGGAAATAAAATATTGTACGATTTTATAATAGTAAAATACATTACTTTGACCTACAAGGTCCATCGACAATTGATTCATAATCGATGGCAAAAACGTTCACTCTAAAGTTCTCATGTACTTTGTAAAAATATATGTCCAATATAGATTTATTAAAAACACACAAATCTTATATATAATACTATATAACATTTCCATTACGCTTAGTTTTTACTGTTTCTTTAATGTTCCACATTCTGTTAACTCTTTACGCGATATGTTTGAGTAAATTTACGATAATTTACGATATATATAGATAAGTTATTCGCTAGATAAATTTAGACTTGTATCGTTTATACGCAACAACACACAAGCTGCTTAATAATTCTTAAATAAGGCGCCAAATTTGTTTCATATTATCAATGAAATATTGAGTCTTTCATCCAGTTTCTGTATAGGTTCTTGATAATAAGTGTTGCTTGCATCTAACTTATCTATTCAATTTTTTGTTTCCCATTACCAATTCGCCTTTTATTCTACGAAAAACGTAAAATCCAATACCGATACTTTTTGTGTTTTTTCCGGCAGTCATTTAGGACGCCATCAATAGATAGGTATTATGACGGTCTGAAAATTTTCGATTACATACACAGATAAAATTGTACATTGAAATTTATGTAAAACGATTTGATAAATATATACCGTTTGGAATTGTATAATTTTATTAAATACAATTTCTTTTTTATTTTATTCAATTATAATAAGAAATGCGGTATAATTCATCAACTAGCTACGCGCTATAGTACAAGCCCAGGACCCAGTCGGATCCGAGCCTGGATCCGGACCTGCGCGTCATTCACGCGAGTCACCATAGTTTTTCGGACTCTACGTAACGACACGACTATAGTGAAGCAACACCGCGCGGTTCTCTTTCGTAAATTCTGGTGTCGGCCGCGCTCGATCTGTAGAGCAATATCTTTATACGGAATACGTGTATATACGTATATATGTATGAATATAAGACCACTCCGCAATACAATAAAATTCAATATAAATGCTTATGCGTGTAATGCGTCGGGTTAATATTGTCAGAGGTATCGCAAACACATTGATACATTCACGTTTATCATGCGCAACCGGCGGGGGGGGGGCAGGATCTTGGCATTTGATTCTTCTGTTTTCTTCCAATCTCTCTTATAAAATTTCTTCATTCCTGATAAAATTTTTATAATATTTTTTTTAGATTTTATTTTTCTTTGATTTTGAAATATTCAAATCGACCGGCATTTCATAAAGCATTATATAGAACACTGGTTAGAATCATACAGTATAAGTCCAAAATCATACTCGTAAATGCGCGGGCTCAGAAGTTTTTGTAAAACGATAAAAATCAATATTTCCTACTTCTTTGCACCGTAAGGTTATTAAAATTTCCATATATATATATATATATATATATATATATATATATATATATATATATATGTATGTATCTTTATTAATATATAAATTTAAATTTAGTCCAAGATTTATTAATAATAAAATTTCGATATATATGTATTAATTACACTGGTATGAATTAAAAATATATTCTCAATATTAAGAATTTTCATTGTTTTGAGAAATTTAAAATGAAAAACTGATGAAAAGTTTCATGAATTTAATATAGAAATCGACATATATATAATTTTCTACACTTGTATGATTCTACTATCAACTATTGAAATAAATACAGCCATTGCGACAACGTAATTTACTCGAAGAAAAAAAAAATTACGCGCGAGTAATATTTAATGTAACACATTATACTGCATTTTCAATGTCGGCGGTGAAATCACGACTGCTTAATTATATAACTATGTTGGATGTTTTTCCCCTGCATTAATTAGAAGGTATTTAAATTTATGTAGATTGCATTGGATTGTTTTTTTTATTTTTAATTTCAATCCAACCTGATATTCCTCGCATGATCTTGTTCAGGAAAAAAATCTTGCTAATGCCAGAAATTTAACCATTACACGTCACGAAAGCTTATATCTTGAAAAATTTTATTTCGATATCATATCTTTGTGCATTACATGAAATTTCAAAACAAGGCGAACGAAAGCAGCTCTAGAAATTTCGTCCTAAATTTATGGAATTGATTTCTAAATCAAAATTTAAATACATACTTACGAAAATCTTCGAAATGTATCTTTGGAAAACTGTAGTTTTTGAAAAACTAAATACATTTATATAGAAATATTTATTTATTTATTAATTTATTCTTGAGTTTGGAATAACAGTTCAATCTCATAAAGAGCGATTAATTAAAAAAAATTTTTAATAAGTCATTATAAGATGATTATAATCGCGTATTTTATTTTAATTATAATCAACTCAATATGAAATCTCGATGAGACTCCTCGCTTCAAATTCAATGCATTAAATTTGTTCAGCTTATGAAAGCAGTCAACCCGGTTTTCGATAAATATATCTAATCCTCGATAATCTACATAAATAATATTTTTCAAAAATATCCAATAAAGATTTCTTCTCTAACGATTCATGCATCCATATATTTTTTGTTTATTCAATTTTAGGTAATTAATATAATAATAACATATTGACGATTACGTGCCACTTAAAATATCTAGAAAAATATCACTCAAAGAAATCTACATAATATAAAAAAAAAAGCAAAACAATTTTCGTTCTATTACTTATTAAAAGCATTAAATCTAATGCTCTCTTGATAAAACGAAGTGAAGATGTATTCAGTCGATCGCGAAAACTTCTTTTGCAAGTTTTTATACCCGCGCATATTCAAATTCGCTCAACAGCCGACAACTGCAACGCCATCTGCGTAATTGCGCCGGTTGTATAAAAGATCTTATCATCTCGTAAAGAAGGAAAGAACGTATCGCGGCTTCGACCGACTATACATGCGTACGCGAATTATCGAAAGCGAAATTATTCCCTTTAATTTTCGGTCCGTCGGGATAATAATACATCACAACTCGGTGATATTCGCGCTTCTCAACTTGTTCTTCTTCTGTTTTCATTTTTTACATCATTTAAAGCCCATAGCTGGAGTAATCTTCAACTCCGGCAATATTTAGAATAGAAGAACAGTCCCCGAGAAAACATAAGTATTATTGTTATTATCGTTCGATGGCGCACGTGTTTTATAAACCACGCGATTGGTGCAATACAAAATATTATATTTGCATCGCTATAAAAAAAAAAGACATTAATGATATTCCAATTCTATTAATTTGCGCTTTGAAAATAAATCGATCGATTCAATCCGACTGATAATATATGATAGAGGCTTTGAAAAGTGTACGAACTAGTCTTTAAAAATGCACATGATGAAATAATGCACGTCTATGCAAATAAAGAATTGGAAGAAAACAACCGACGTTCATATGATACATAAAGTTTTCGTGAATTCTCGTATATAATAATTAATAATGGTAGTGATACAGGGTAGAAGCGATACATTTGCATAACTGCGATGGACAATATCGAGTTGGAAGATTACATCTACTAGTAGTTCGTGTGAATTTTTTTATGCTAATAAAGGAAAAGGTAATTTCATTTTTTGAAAATTATAAATTAATTAACTTCTTTAGAGATTTTTTAAAGTAAAAGCTAACTCTGTATTGGTGAGGATAGTAAATATTTTTTCTCTTTTAAAAAATAAAAAAAGAAATCACTATATTTCAAATTCAAAATGTAAATTTTGCAAACACGTACGCACTAAAAGAAGTATGTGTCTATCTGTGTACGTGTATCCGTAGGTATAATAATATCATGTATGCGACATATTACGACTTGCGAATGTGTAGTAAATAGATTTTATTAAAGTAATCTAGCATATTAATCAGGTTAAAATGACTCAATCCTATTTTCTAACAAATAACTCGAAATCGCAGATGAAAATTTATTTTATAATTTCTCAAGTTTATAATTGATTTTTTATTGAAATTGACGCATAATCCAATCCCTTCAAACATATTGATCTATCTAGATAGGTGTACCGAGATCCGCGATTGGCTGTAGGTGTTCGCTTGCATAATCCTAGATTTTATTGGCATAAATCGAAATAGACCAGCTGTTCGAAGCTGCACCGGCGTCATCGTGGCCAATAAAAGAAGTACTATGAAACACAAAAAAAATTAAATATAAATAAATACGCATAATCGCAAAAGCTGTATCGAGTTAATATTCTTTTTATCGTTAAAATATATTATTTAAATATAAAATTAAGAAAGGTTCGGTTGAACATTACGAGTCTTGATCTATATACAAATACCTTCTGAAAATACCTATTTGTATATGTATATATATATATATATATATATATATATATATATATATATATATATATATATAATTTCGTCCAGAATTCCTTTCTCTTTGTTTGTGTCTGGCCATAGTCAATATATCAGAAATATCTATAGAGGAGGAAAAATCCCAAATCACTCTGTTCCTCATTTTTCTAAACCCAGTCCAGCAGCCCAGAGCCCGTCAACGCCTCTTCTGGACCTTTCTTCTTTACCCTCCGCACGCACTCGCGCACCGCGCGCGCGCGCACGCACACACACCATACACATCATGCATCCACACAGAGGAAGAGCGTTGCAGCTGGCAGCTGGGCGTTTTTCCCCTCCGCTTTTTTTATAGTTTTCCATTGCGGCGCAGCGCGTTTTCTTAGACTGTAGCGGCGTTATTGTATGCCCGGTTCACATAAATTTTCCCCCCGAGGCTATCTCCTATATATAGATATATGCCGTGCGCTGCCGGGCTCGGCTTTTCTCTCACGGCTCTCCTCTCGTTGCATTTACATACATACATACATACATACATACATACATTCATACATACCTACGCATACACGCAGGCGTGCCCGCGCGCGCACACACAATACCGACGCGCTCCTTTCCAATTATACGCGATAATAACCTCGCGAGAGGGGAGCCCTCTGTATTTTTCGCACACTGTATATATAGCCGGAAATGGACAGAGGACGCCGGCTGTATACGCGCGGAGATAGAAGCGGCGAGCGAGGGGTGTGAGTTGGAAAATGGAAAGAGGGGGGGTGAGGTAACGGATATTTTTCACTTGCAAAGTTACTTACGCCGTCCGCTGCTATATATAGAGGATCTCTATGTAAATGGACGTTTACTTAATAGTCGATTGCTGCCTATTATGTACTTTTAACCTTTTCACCCTAATTCCACAACTGACAAAATGCCTCGCGAACGAGTGCTTGTACAATTTATTTCCCATAAAATGTGTGTGAAAAAGAGATGCAAATCAATATATAGCTTACTTTATTTTACACAGAACTTTATCTGATTTTATCATTTCACAGAGAATTTAGATTCTCTTCATAAGGAGAGTATGGATTTTTTGTAATAATAATAAAGTGGTATCTTAATAGAAAAAAAAACATAACAAAACAACCAAATGCAAATTTAGAACAGACTGTTTTATAGTAAATTTTAATCGATTAAAATAACGAAGAATAATGGAGTCGTACAGTCTGTTCGGGCTTTAGCTTAGCTCTCCAGTCCTCATAAAACTTTATTAAATATTAATATTTTCATTAATTATACTTTCTTGTTAATCGACTTAATAATATTTATAGTCTGCGTCCACAGCGTGCAACGGCTATTATTACCTAATATAAATAAAAAGAGCATTATGCTGCCAGACTTGGCAAAAAAAAAAAAACAAAAAAAAAATTATACATTGCTGGAAGGTTGAAACATGAATTCATGGGAAAAAAATTGTCAACTTTTGGCAAAATCGAAAATGCCAAATGTTGCCGACGTCGTCGAAATCGCCTTAAACGTCCATGAATGCTGCCAACTAGTGCCGACAGTTAAAATACTTTTTTGAATGCTGCCAAACTTTTCAGTGCTATCTACTTATAAAATAAATCGTTCGCAAATTTCTTTATATTTATCTAAATCGATAATTATCGATTTTCGCATACTCCCATATAGTTCACAAGTTTTCACCAAGCTGAACCTGGCTCTGCTTAGTCGTTCCAATACTTTTAAATAAACAAATTAGTAAATCAATAAATAAACATATGACGCCTCGTAGAGATTTAGTTATCGTATAAAAATATATAACCGCAATCGCCATCCATCCTTATAACGATCGATTGATTTACTATGATAATATTTGGAAACGAAGACAATTAAAAAATCCATCATGTGATCCGATGTTTCATATTTTCTATAAAAATTAGACTCTATAGCAATTGTCCATATCGCTTCAGTATTTGTAAATGCCTGTTCAGATGTTTTAGGTTATATGGTTATACGTTTCTTCTTAAAACATCTTCGAACAGACCGCTGGAAAGCAGTGATATTTATATATTACGATGATAATAATGTTAATGCCTCGATGTACTCTTTGAAGATAGATAAGTTGTGAACTTCCTAATGCAAGATGAGTTCTAAACGCGACAATTTGTCGAAAGCATTATATAGCGTGAATTTATAAAAACACGTAGAATATAGAAAAATATGATGCTACGACGATCAAGAGACCGTGTTCAAGTGTGTTTGTTACGAAAAAATGCCGTCATTTGCATAAAACTGGATCTCTTTTATTATATGGTTCATTCGATGCCACCAACTTCTTTCGCACTAAACCGTTGATTAAGAAGAATTTCTCCGATGATAAAGCGGACGAATGAATTAATTCGTTTCAAGCAAGTATACGATCATAATTACGTGTCGTTTTGTTTGCCGTAAATTTTGTGTCTACAGAATTGACGATTTCTCGTATATCAGAAATATGTTTCCTATACCTCGAAATAGAAAGCATATACTTTGGAATTCAATTATAACTAAACTGTTACGCATTTTTTACTTTCACTTGGAAAATTGCTTCAAAGAAAAATAATTTTGCCTTCGATGACTTATATACGAATATATAAATTGGGATGTCGCCAGTCTCAAATAAATACGCTATATATGTATATAATTAATTACATTGTATATTATGTCTACGTTTAATCTATTACTTTATATAAAGCTTTCGGAACTTTTAAGACCCAAAAATGCGCATTAAAATATTTATGCTAACGAAATTTACGCGTAAAATTAGAAATTTAAGAAGCTCCTGGCGTACTTGGTAAAACATGTAAGATGCACCAAATGAATATACAGAGAATAAAAATAATAGAGTATCAGTTACGACAAATGCTGTAGATATACATTATAACCTATGCACCTATATATAGGAGGAATGCGACAATTCTTTTCTAAACGTAGCTCGACGTAGCTCTTATATATGTTCTTGATACTAATTCTGAAAATTTAAGAATCTATACTCATAGTTGTACACTTTGATCAAGGAAAAGATACGATATCGTTTTTTAATTAAATACTGCTTTCCTCTCGACTTTCATTGCATCCAAACTTACTTTATTTGGAAAAGAAACGAAATCAAAAAAAGAAACTAGCGTAACAATATAGGATTCACGAAAATTCATCTTAAAAAACACTACGATAATTAACTTATGCATTTATAATTTTAATAGACTTCGGTTTTTCAGTTATTCCATCATCTCTCGTCATCGTCCCAGTTTTTCGCCGTAACTGACGAGCATCTGCTCCAACCTCGTTGAACGCATCGGGGGAGAATCCAGAAACTTCCACCCCTCGTTTTCCTTTTCTCCCTTCCCCTCAGCTCTGTCGTCCGAGGAAGAGGAAAATCGTTGAACGCGCACGACGACGAACGAGCAACGCGAGAGCGACGGCTGTGCGCCCGGCAGACGGGGAGGAAAATTTTTGTAATAAAGAGAACGGGCATAGATGGATGTGACAGGCGGCGAAAATGAAGTCACTTTTCGCAATTGTAATTGACAATATACGTAGATTAATTATCATCAGAGTTCTCGCTTTTTCCCCGTTATATTATAATCTGTATTTTAAATTTTAATTTCATTTTAATCTTCGCTTCCCAGATGAAATAATCCCTTCTGGGCTTTTAGCTGCACACGTATCCCATTCGGTACTTAAAATTTAAGACGAGCATTAAAATCATTCCTGCTCGTGACTCGTATTAAATTAATTATACCAGTTACACAAGTATGGCCTCAAGAAGGATAAATCTAATTTCTCCTTTCTCCGTGCCTTTCGGACCTAAACGAAAGCGGTTTCTTTTTTTTAATTCAATGGAACCGCAGTCTTAGGTTTTTATTTTTAGTATCGTAACAAAAGTAGTAGACGGTTTGAATCAAAAAAAAAAAAAAAAAAAAAAAAAAACAAAACAAAAATCGAACGTTCAGTTGTAGTGAAAAGCTATTTAAAATCGCATTCATGATAATAATATATCTCGTAATAGTTCAAATTAAAGCGTTGCTATAGAAGGAATATAGAAAAGTGTAGGTAATATCGTATACATAAATAAAAAGTCTCTATTGTTAATCCTTTTTAATTGGATATTTTATAGAAAATCGAAAGCAAGTCTTACAAAAAATGCCCAACGGTATTATACAATTATTCTAATATTAAATTGTACATGAATGGAATATAGCCATTATTTTCCTCTCACTTCTTAATTGCCAATTGCGAATCTATATAGAAACTATACAAATATGTGCGCTTTAGAACACAACTGATATACAGCCCTGAAAATCGTATATATATATATATATATATACTATATACATATACACCGCTCTTTCATTCCGTTCTTTTGCCTCTCATTAGCGTCCATCTTTACTTCTTTTTTTTTATTTCTGTCGCAGTTCACCTTCTTTTCATTTCTCTCGCGCGCGCTTGACGACAGCTGACGGAGCAGCACAACTGCGCAGCTTTAACGAGCAATATTAAATTTTTCATTTTCTCTTTTTTTCTTGTTCGAATATATATATATATATATTATATATATATATATACACTCACAGTCTCTATTCTCAATTTTTATGCTCCTCCATCGAAAGCCAAATTAACGTTCATTGGCTGACGAACGTTGTTAGAGCATAGCGTAAAAAAAACTACTATTTGCAACTTTCCGAAATACATACGACCTTTGTATACTACCCCAGTGTTTATATTACCGATCCGCTGGGGTACGCCATCGTATTTAGGACACCCTGTATATAATGCCGAACTTCCTGCAACGCGTGGCAGTGGCCTCCGATGCGCACGAGCTGCGCGCGACCCATCAGAACAACGGTGCGTCCGTCCGAGGTGTTTACAAAGTTAGAAATCCCCTGTGTCTATATATTGCTCGCTCGCTCTCTCTCTCTCTCTCTCTCTCTCTCTCTCTCTCTCGTTCTCTCCCTCGCTCCTCTCGTTCCCTCTCCACGGATACACTCGGAAAAGTCAAAAAACACAAATATATATTAGCTAACGCGTCGCGCGCGGGATAAAATAATTTTTTTCGCCGAGAGACCACTTTTGTATAAGGACTAAACGAACACGCGTGCACGCACACGATGCAAGATAAGTAATATATTATATGCTCCCTGGCGAAGAGAAAGAAGAGGCTGTACCTCGGGCGTGCACGCGGCGTTCCGAGAGCGAACCAGAGTCTGTGAAGTTGCGTGGTTTCTGTGCGTTCGCCCGTGTGTGTGTGTGTGTGTGAGTGTGTGCGCGCGGCACACGCACGCCCTCGGGGCCCCATATCTGAGGTAAAGCGAGTCTTTGTCCGTGTTTGTATGCGCGCGCGAGCGTGTGTCTGTGCATGCATATCTATGAGGGCTGGGTTGTTGGGGCTTACTTGCCGGGCTACGTGCCGGTCGACGCGCATCGCGTGCGGCATCCGGGGCGCCCTGCGGACCGCCGACCGCGGCGTCGGCGTGGCGTCACGCGCTCGCGTACAAGTATACCCTATATACGTCCCTTCCTTCGGTATACAGCCGTGAGCCGTGCCAGCCTTTTTACACCACATATATATACGCGTACAAGAAACCTGCCGCGATGCAGCCAGCGCAGTGCTGCCGGCGCACATATGCGTAGATATTAAGTATATATATATGTACATACATGTATAGTAACCGAGCCAGCCAAGAGGAAATATATAACATCCAGGAGAGGTTACGGGATACAGGAAAGAGAGAGAGAGGGATAAAGGGCGGGCGAGACCGAACAACTTCTCCAAAATGTCTACGTCGAGACTAAGTTTCTTTGTCTCGAAAAAGATATATATATTAAGTAGATGAAATACACGGTATCGGTGCCCTTGGTTATTAAAAAAATATTGCTTAGCAACAGGAATATTCACATATACGACTCGTGGATTCGTATAGAGACTATGATATTCGAATAAATATAAGAAATACAGGAAGAAGAAGTACATTCCGTTATTCGAATTGTACAATAACAGGACCATATAATGGTTTTTGTAGTGCATTCGCTGGAAATCTGCCCTCGGAATATGTTCCACAAAAGTTAGGCCGAGCATGTTTATATTTTGCTTCATTTGTCGTACTTCTGTTATTTCGCTCTTTTTTATTCGGTACGTTATTTAATTCTCAGTGCCTTTTATTGTTATCTACATTTTTACTGTTTAGAATTTTAACCGATTTATGTTAAATACCATACAAGGTGTATCTATCTTAAGGTCAATCAAATGGGGACTCGATCGATCAATGATATCGCGTCAGTTGTTCTGAAATATTTTCCCGGTGACGTAGCTGCGCATATTTTTCTTTTCTTTCGAAGTAAAGAAAAATATGAGTTTAAGTCGGAGTTTTAGAAGATTTTTTTTTTTAAAGAAGTATATCTGCTTTTTTAAGAAAAACTGAAACCTGCTGAATTACATTCCTGAAAAAGTCTTAAGAACAGTTTTCTGTATTAGATTATAAAATATCTGACTGTATATAAATTTTATAGCCCGAATTTATAGATTCAGCGCACCAAAAACTATCGGAAAAGGATATATATATATATAATATTGTCACTTTTTGTGAGGTACCCTTGTTGGAACGTGTTGTTATCATTTCGTAACCCAGGGAGAAATTTCGCTTGACCGCGCTTGGGTATATACTATATTTATACAGTTGGCGTCCTCGGCCGAGTCCTCGATGTCGATTTCTTTTTCTTTCTTTCTTTCTTTCTTTCTTACTTTTTTATTTAGTAGAGAAATTTGCAAATCAAAAGAATATCAACGACAGCTCTGTAAGGAGTTTCGCAAAACGTACTAAAGAACAGAGTAAACATACGTACATACATGCATACATACATACATATGTACATATATACATAATGGAATTTCGAATTGACTTATACAACGACATTTCGATGCCCAACAGAAGTATCGGCTTCGGGAAGAAAATAATTTTTTAAAACGTCAATACGTATACTATATATCGCTATAAATGCGAATTATCCGGATTATCGGACGTACGAGTTATAATTGCACAATCGCAAGGCAAAATAATTGGACGGATTCTATGATATTACATAAGGTTAAACGAGGCATTTGATTAATTTAATTGAGGCGAATATTCAAAGGAAACGGCATCGATGAGTTACCTAACGGCTAAACTTTTAGCCGATAATGAATGGTGTCGGCTCCGTTCAAGCAGTATAAGAACATTTTACAACATCTGAAATGTATGA
This sequence comes from Sycobia sp. Sy_11, assembly GCA_018907035.1. Lineage (NCBI taxonomy): Eukaryota > Metazoa > Arthropoda > Insecta > Hymenoptera > Epichrysomallidae > Sycobia > Sycobia sp. Sy_11. The sequence goes on along the minus strand of JACCIC010000238.1, from coordinate 237,706 downwards.
TATTAATGCTTCTTGTATAAGTTTATTTTAAATACTGTAATAATTTGAAAATTTTAAATACACTACAAACTAATCCACTTGATAAAAATTGATAAAAAAAAAGAAGAAAGGTAAGAAGAAAAAGGTAAAAAATTACGCAACAACTCTTTCCTACGGTTAAGAGGCATTTTTCGCGTAATTTACGGATTACAATGCATACCTCTTGCATACACATAGGTGTGTGTGTGTGTGTGTGTGTGTGTGTGCGCGCGCGCGCGCGCGTAAGAAAGTGAACGTGAAAAACAGAAAAGGAAGTTCTAGGTATAGATATTTTTTAATGGTGAATATATATTTTTAATACCAATAGCTTACATAAATATTAATAGCCAGTTTTTTAGTTTGCATCGTATGTGCGTATATATGTATGTAGCAATATAACAAAATGGAAATGAATCACCATTTAACATTTTTCATTTTATCGCCAGCATAAATTTTTCGCTGCATATGGATTCGAATAGTGCATAATTGAAGAATCCGTACCCCCCTCTCTCTCTCTCTCTCTCTCTCTCTCTCTGCGGGCGCGTAAGTGTGTGTGTATATTTCAAATTTAAATGCCAAACGCTGTAGAGAAAACGTATATAACTCACGCACCTGCTGAGATTCTAAAATAAAACTATGTTTACAATCTAGGAATCTGTATAAGTGTAATATATATATATATACCGACAAAAGAGTCGTAAGTCAAATATTTAATAAAGGTAGGAAAAAAGGGTGACCATAGTAACATTAGCATACGGCCAGCAAAGGACAAACAGGTGGGAGCAGCTGCGCTCTATTCTCGATATTGCTCAATTTCCGAAAGCGAGGCTAAAAATGTCGCGTTACACACTCGACTTCTCGGAGCTTTCGGACGCGCGCCGTACTTTCTTTTTTCGTCTTCCGGCACGGTTCAGCGGCCAGTGCAACTTTCAGAGAAAGATACATTCCCCCTCCCCCCTTCTTTTCATTCGTTGCCCAAAGAGAATAAAATTACATCTGTATACGTATTATATTTACATCGGGGACGACTTGATTTATTTATCATGCAAACTGTTAATCCTGCGACGTGACCAAAGATAGTAAGTGAGAATAGTACATTTCCTACCGAGTATGGAAAGGCTTTATTTACGAAACGAGAGGTTTGCGGCCCGAGGCGAAGTCGAGGGTTGTAACGAGGTTCGTAAAAAAGCCTTTTCGTACTAGGTAAGGACTATATTTTTCCTCATGAGAACCGGAATCAAGCGGTGAAGGTGCGATTTGTAGGTTAGAATGAGGAAAATATTTTTGAAACTTCGCTTGAAAAACATTCTTCAAAATTGTAACGATTGAACAATTTCCGATATTATACTTATATTATATATTATTATATTATTATATTATACATATTGTCGAGATGAAGATTTCTGTGTTTCTAAGTACTTTGATTATGCGCACATCTTTTTTTAATCCGGAATAATGGACGTCTCGAATAATATTATTCGAATCATCCTAGAACATCTCGAACAATACAAACATCAATTTTTTTAATTGTTCATATTCAATTATGCCCATGTGTATTAATTATTTTTTCCAACGAACTGAAATTATACGCGAATTTTGCCAGAACCTTCGATTCGTGGTAGGAACAAATATTACATAATGAGAAAATGTAACGTAACGAATCGCATAATGAGAATATGAATTGTTTCGTTGTAAAGTACGCACTGCGTCTTCTGCGCAGGCAAAATGTACTTTTTTAGTTTTTCGATGTAATACTTGGAATTCGGTAACTTTCGTTGGGAGCGTTTTTCACATAGCTATAAAACGGAATGTTTTTAAAAAGTTCGGTTCGATTCGATTATAAAAAGTTGCAAATTACAAACTTATGCTTAATGAGCTATACTTCAAAGTAAATCGCGTTACACGACAGTCGATTATGATAACAGTCGAAAAAAAATTCTATAGTTATCGCTAGCTTTTACATTGGCGCAATAATCGTACAGAAAAGTAGACGACAAGAAGTTAGTAAATATTTCTATCCAAAGCAAGGATAATCCATCATTAGTGACAGGGCCGTATTATTTCAAAGAAAATGCACGTAAAAAAATTGTTTTTTCTTTCAAAAAATGACAATCTTCGGTTATTAATGACAAATTCCACTTTCACGTATATACAAAAAACATCCCTATTAAATATAACAATTTTTAAATTAATTTGTCACAATGCTGCGCGCGAAACGAAACTAGTAAATATATTTCTATGGGTTGTTTCTATCGGCTATATGTTTCTATAAATACTATTTCTAGCCCCATTTATACAACGGCAGTCAGACACTGTTCTCGTTTATAATCATCGCCGTAGAATCTGATGTATAACATTGCGATGTCGATTGGCAAAGAAAACGTCCACCGCGTGTACTTGAGAGACAGCTGTGGACTTGAGATAGTACACAGAGGGTATAGGGTGAATTTTTTTATTAAAATGTAGGTCTTTATATTTAAAATATTTAAATGTAATGCTATATTTTTTAATCTCATAGCATATTAAAAAACAGAATAAATATGATATATATCAACCACTTTTCTTTATATTCTAATTAAATAAATAATTTAATGCAATAAAAATGAAATAAAATCAAAATAACGTTTTAAGTAGATTTATTTCTCTTAATAATTGATATAGATGCATTTTGTTAAAAAATATAACTATCATTGCAGTCGTAAATGACCGTTTTCTTATCGAATTGAATTTGTATTATTTTGGTCCACTTTTTATTCTTGTTTACCAATTCACGAATATGACAAAATAAATTTCAGCAGATTCAGTTTCAGCCATACCATGAAAACTTAAATTAGTATTAACATTTTTATTAGAAGCGATGTTCTATACAGTAATCTTCACTTGCAAAACCCTTTCTGAACTTCAGGATGCATTTTTTACAGTCTTATCTCTACTATAACATTTATATGGTTCACTTTGATGTATTTGGGTAATTTTCAGTTTTTCTTTTTTTTTTTTTTTGAAAGAAATTTTTAACATACTCCGATATTTTACATTCTTATAATTTTACATTTAGATAATTCTCCTCTGCACCGCTAATAGCGCATATTATATTTAAGCTGGCAATTATCAGCCTGAAAGAGTAATATGCAATAAAGTTAGTAGAGGCCGATTTGACTGCCTCCCTCGCGAACTTATCTACCCGTAGCCCAATCAGCTGAGTCAAACGTTGCTGGCTGTCATTGCGATATGATTGCAAACTATATAACTTAAATAACACAATGAATAATAAACTTTAATAAATAGATCAATTTAAAAAGGACTTCCTTTCTCAGCCTTCTCTTCTCGTTCATCTCTTGGCTTATCCTCGAAAATTTCGCGAACACCTGGAATGACGCGCGCCTGACAGGAGAAATCTCGGAGAAGGACATTGAAAGGTCCGTGAGACTCCGGGCGCCAGACTAATATTATTTATCAAAAGAGTCCGGGGCAGAGGAAACGAAGGGTCGAGGGGGCGGGGGCGAAAATAGACGAGCTTCCGATGCGCCGTCGCCCATCGTAGCCTCCTTCCCCCTCCCTCGGGGTAAAGAGACGGTATGAGGTATACAGTCATTGCGCTTGCTATACAGACTAGATACACACATATATATATATACATATATATAGAAGCTCTCTTACCCGGGCGCGCCTCCCTTATCTTCTCGGACAATCTGGCAATATCCGCCGGTTCTAGGCGCAGGATCTCGGGCGCGCAGGCGTAGCATCCGAGGAAGGCGGAAATGACGGCCCTGACGAAGTCGAGCTCGCGGCGGGCGCGCAGCCGGGCGAGCGCCGACGCCTCCTCCGCCGACCGAGGCCGCCCCGTCCTCGCGCCGGGCGGCGCGGGCTCGTCTCCGACGGCGCCGCTGGCGCCGCCGACCGGTGACTTCCTCAATCGAATCACCTTGCCCTCCTGTGTGCGCGGCACGGAAAATTGCTCTGATTAGGAATGGGCTGTATAAAGGCTCCTATCTCTCTCTCTCTCTCTCTCTCTCTCTCCTCCCTCCCTCCCTCTCGTGCTTCCTCTCGCCAGTTTAATAACAAATATTCGAGACTGGCGGATGGGGAGCTTCGATGCAATTATTAAACACGTATAGGTAAATCTTTCGGAATAGTCTTGGCACCGAGTACCTTTTCATTTACGAATTCATAGAAATATATAATCGTTTAAAAAACTCGAGCTCGATGTTGCAACGATAAAATAACAATTACATTTGTAATACTATAATATTACATACTATTTAAATATAAAAAATTGTTTAAATAGTAATATAATTACATGGGTGATTTTCACAAATTGGGAAAAAATAGCTTTATGCGTATTATTGATGGGCGAAAATTTTTTTATGCTGAAATTGTATTATGTGTGAAAAAAATTATCCCATTGATAAATAATTACTATTTAAATAATTACTATTCAAACCATATCCTATCTTGCTTACTAAAACCCCTCTGGGATTCGCATTCTTTCGTTCAAAATTATGCACGAGAATAAATAATTTCTACCGGCCAACATATGTAATAATATTAATAGTATGAAAGTATTATTAATATTAGTTAAATGTTTAATGAATTATCATTAATTATATAACTGTATAATTAAAATACTATTTGGCCCCATCGAATCAACGTATTATTTGTCGATTATCACGACCTCTAATACGGATGTTATGGATATTAGAAAGTGATAATATTTTTATTAACAAAATTGCTCGATAATACGTCCTGGATAATTGTCGTTCGATTATAAAATATAAGGACGACAAGAATCGAGCAGAGGAACCACATTTAAATCCGAATTCGATCCTAGTCCGGTCAAAAAAGGCATAAAGTTTACGAATCCACAAAATACCGTTGAAATTCACCGTTTTGCATCTGAAATTCTTATAGCAGCAAAGGGTTAGAAGCATTTTACATTACGGGAAGAATACGTTTCGTAACGTTTACGTTAAAAATTCCGATCTTGTAAGAATACCTAATTCCCAATTAGAATCTGTCTGCCACTAGAGGATGTATAATGTAATATTTAAAATTGTGAAAATCGCACGTCTGCTAAAAATCCGGTATTATTAGATCCTGTATTATTAAATTATTAAATTATGTGTAACAAGATCGATTCTGATACGCCCCGACATCATTTTCCTGTTCGACTTTTATTATTTTATTACAATTTTATATTTTATCGCTTCGTTATATATAGATAGATATATATATATATTAAAATCATTTCCGCTCCGATTTTCTTTTGGCTCATTTATCAGCGCATATACTTACGCAAGGTTATAAAGAAAAAAAAAATAATCCTACAAATCGATTATACACCTTCTATTATTATACGACGCATCACGAGAGCTCGCAGTCCAATGTTACGCTTCTTATCGGTGTTATTATTGCCTTCGAAACAATACGGCGAGGTGAAGCTAGAGAATTTAGCGCGCGTATTATATATAGACGGGAATGAAAAGCCCAACCCATCGGCGATCGTCCGTCGTTTCATTATTTATTTTCAAGAAAAAAAAAAATAAAAGAAGTAAATCGAATAATGCACATGTATTATTCAGATAATTCGATCGTGAACGTGAGTTTTCCATCATTAGAGTGAAAATCCATTATTTGAAAATTATACCGTACACTTTTCGTTGTATCAAGGCCAGGCAAAGTCAACTGTCATAATGACGAATTCTCTGTTTATTCAAGCGATCAATAAATGAGTTTAGCATAAATTATTAACTTATAATTATATAGAGGCATAAATATTAAAATAGTTTTCTTGTTAATTCAGAGCTATTTTAGAGTTCTGGAAATAAATTAAAAATAAATGATACGAGGGTCAAAGTTAAGGATAAACTTTAATATGTAAAAAAAATTTAATATAATATAATTTATACATATTCCGTTTCGAACAAAAGTGTACTTGAATGATATCTCATAGTCTGATAAATGCAAAATTTTAAGCAAATTGCTTTCGAATAAAAAAGATTGTGACATATAGGATGAATAACTCGTATAAACAATGTATTAGTTAATCATGGACAATTCATACATTTTGCAATTGAAGTAGATCGTGCATGGAAATCGAATGTTTTACAAGAATAACTATAACAATACATCTGAAACAAATGTAATTTCTAATGAAAAGTATGGATTGTTTGAACTCGAATTAGTGTACACAAACACACACACACATACAAGCGCGCGCAATTAATATAATCGTAGGAGCTTTATACATGCAACTATGTATACAAAATACTTTATTCGATTTACATAGCTAAATTCAAAGGACCTCATCTCCGCCTGTCACGTGGATTAGCAGAAACATATATACAGTTTATTGCGCAACGTAGGTACCTATGTAGACACACACACGCGCGTGCGCGCCCGCACACATACACACAAATTTGAAAAACAAGATCACGTGTACTTGCGCGTGCGCTCGCACGCGCTTTAAGAGCAGCTCAATCCACAACCGCGTGCGGCATCGTTTGCGGGAGACGCAACGCAGGGAGGACAGAAGCCCACCTAGGGGTAGCGCACGTGACTCGCTAAATTAGTATATCAAAGAGAGAGAGAGAGAGAGAGAGAGAGAGAGAGAGAGAGCGAGAGTGGAAAAGAGAGAGACGAGTTGCGAAACGTGTTTTGCCGGCCACCTACCACCCCTAGCCAGACTCGCGCGCTGCGTTATTGATTTTCGAAGAGCTGCTGCAGCAGCAGAAGCAGCAGCAATAGCAGGAGCGAGATTTTATATATAAGTATATATAGATATAGTAATGTGCAGCGCAGCGACAACACGCCGGTCGACTCGGACGGAAGTTGTTGGCGAACGTCATAATAATGTACATCCAGTTCGACGACGTATATATGTATAAAAAATCGATTTCCCCCGCTATTCGCGCAAACGTATGAAATACAGATTAAAGATTTATATCAACACACATGCGCGCGCGTTCACGCACAGAGAGAGAGAGAGGAGAGAGAGAGAGAGAGAGAGAGAGAGAGGGAGAGATTTTCTTTACACTATAGTGCGCGGAGATTCTTTTTGCATTGATTCTTACAGTTTTCAAGCACACTTATGTTATATCGATTGGTTTCGGTCATTTTAGGTATATATTTATATATGAAATCGATGCCGAACACTATAGTAAATTAGTGTCTCACAGCGAAGTACCGCAAATCACGATTAACGACGAAAAGTAGCACGTGAACTGTGAACTTCACGATAAAAAAATCGAAATTTTCCACTTAAATTTTCAGGCACACGTATCCATCTTATACAGTCTAAATGAGAATTCAAGAAATTTTACACCATTATTTTATCTCCTTTTTTATTGCTTTATCAAATATTAGATGTCTAGAACTTTATTTGTATACTACGGATACGCGGTAGTTTTTTATTCAAGAATACGGAACATCCAAGTTTTTTATGCGAAATTTGACGTCTGCGAATTTCTGTTGTAGTCCGGGCGTACAGGAGAGGTTTTCTTATCGCATTAAAGCTCCCCTCGGTAACATAGCGTTACTCTATTGTTTTTCGGCTCTTTGATTCGATTTGTCGTGGATAACAGGTCCAAAAATTAATTAATCATTTTCAGAATAAGGCTCAGTTTTGGGCACGTAAAATATCGGACTTTCCTGACAAATACGAGAAATTTCATTATGTAACCTTCTCGCTTTGATAAATAATTACATTTTAAAGTTTTTTTTTTATCTCTTACATATTTTTCGTAAAATCCATATTTTAAGAAGATAAAGCGCGAACTCAACTCAGCGTTTACTTATTGTAGTAGAGTATACTATACTATATTATTTATTAATTATTTCTTTCAGCCTTATATGGCCTAGAAATGGACCTGATGTATATATTAATTTACATCAATATTTAAACTGAGTTTTATAACCCACCTCGTTTCTCCTTTTCATTGCGTTTTTCTATAGTCTCTTTATTATCTTTTTAAAGAATCTAATTTTACCTAATTTCACGTTGCCGCTTTTTCCAAAAACCACTTCCCAATTCTTCTGAATAGAACTTGGTAAGTTGAGCCTCCAAGTTTATTTTTCAATTCACGCTATCAGCAAATGCTGAATTAAACCCCACTCTTGGCTATGCACAACTTACATTTTCTCTGCTCCATTTTCATCTTATATTTATTCTCTGCTACTATATGTGGTCAAATCTAATTTTTGCTATTATACCTCTAATTTTCGAACATTTTTCTTCTCTCAGATACTTAGGCATTCCTGCTACCACTATTTTCTTGTACCTATTATTATATCTTGCACCCTCAATACTGCTTTCGATCTTTTGTCTTTCTATATCTATCTCGTTTTGGCAATTTTTCTTTCACATTTATATCTAGTTTTTTCCATATTTTCACCATTCCTGCACTGAGCACTAAGTTATTCAGATATTTGGCTTTATGTACTTCTTGCAGATTTTGCCGCGTAATCGCTAATAAAAATCTAGCTTTAATATTACACTTACCTGTTTGAATGTTCTCTAGCTCTTTTCGTTCCTGCCAGCCCCACAGTGCATTTCTTTATTATATAGTAGACTCCTATTCAAGACATTGAATAATTTCATTCTTCTACTGAAATTATGTTTACGAAACTGTGGTCAAAGTTCCTACACTTTGTTGGCTGCAATTATTCAATTTAATTAAACTTTAAAGTCGCATCATTTACTAGAAGCAAACCTTAAATCTTTTGATTTGCCTATCTCTTCAATTTCTCGATATTTCCATTTTTATTTTTCCTTTTTGTTCTTCCGATTTAGTAAAATCGTACAGTATAAGTATTGTTAAGAATTTTCTAAGAATAATTATAAAATTCCGTAACCGTACAGCAGTACCAAATCATCCGCATAGGCTAGGCTCCATATTTTCATATTTTCTAATTTGACTTCTCCTATATTCCATTCCCTAAATTCCTTTTCCGATTCACTGATATAGACACAAAATATTATTAGGCTTAACACATGTCATTGATGAATCCTTTTGTAATCCATATGTCTGCTAATATTTTTCCTTCTAATCGTGCCCTCACATTCATTTTCTCATATGTCCTTTTTATTCTATCAATCAAATAGTCATTAATCCCGATACTTCTTATGATTTACTACAACTTTTACCTACTAACCATGTTAAATGCTACATCAGGTCAAGAAAGATTGCCTAGTCGAACTTTTTACTCTCCTTCACTCTTCGTCATATGAAACTCAATACACACACACATTATCCGTTGTCCTTTCCTGTATAATTTTCTCCTCACCTACTTCCTCTAAAATGCTCTCTATTTTCCCATCATTGTATAGTGATCGCATTTGAATTTTGTCTTCTTTTCCAACTGTATCGTGTTTTATTAGACGATTCCTTATTATTAGATTTCTTACTTTATTTCCTATTATATACGTTTTTTCATACCTACATTAATAATTAACTCCTTGCCAACCTTTTCTTGTTTTCGTTTATCGCTGGTATCACCTTCTATCTGAATTCTTTAAGCAATAATTTAATTTGATTTAATTACAGTCTTCACAATATGTAGTAAACAAACCTAAACAATATCACTTCAAACTCTTTTCGCGGTTTGTACTTTGAATATGAATTTTACGAAAAATATGCAATATACAAAAAATGTATAGTCTTTTTTTCGGAAAAATCTGAAAAATTGTCATTTTTGTCCAAAAATAAGCCTCATCTCCAAAGTTATTTATTTTTCGTCTTGGTACCTTTGAAAAATCAAATCAACGCATCTATAAACAAAAAGTAACACTTTAAAGACTATTGGGAGCAGTTGAAACATTTGCACTATACGACCCATTTATGATCAGTTTAACCGTATAATATTTTTTCACGACCTAATGTATTATTTATAAGCGAGCTCAAAGAAAACGATTTTTAAATGATAAAAGTAATACCATTAATCCAATTATATTATTATATAATTACATATATACTTCCAATTCTCAATGCCTCGTTATATAACTCAAAAGAGATTTCACTATAAAAGATAGATATTTTTTGGGAATATTATTTAACTCCCATTTCGATAAATAATTTATATATGGATTTGTTACAGGTAAGCACTCTGTAGATAGTAAACTATAAATGCAGTTTCGTACAAGCCTTATACAAACCATTGCCATTGAGGTTAAGATCAAAAGCAAATCCATTTCGCAAGATAATTTAAGCGTATTATACTTATTCGTCAAAGTAGAGATTTAGAGATGGGAAGAGGGGGAGGTGGGAGGGAGGAGGGAGTGAGGAGGAGGAGGAGAAAAAAAAAGAAATTGTAAAATGGAAAGTTAACGTTCCGTTAGAGAAACGCGGCTAAGTTCTCTTGCGGTTGTTTCTCCTTCGATGACCTAACACGCCTAAATGTGCGTCGATTGCTAAACGGTATATACTATTAGAAAAGAGCAATAGATAGTCCATAGCGACCGCGATGGTTTTCGGCTCCTGATTTCTTTTCTTTCTTTATTTATTTATTTCTTTCTTTCTTTCAATCTTCATTTTTTTTTGTTAAGTCCATTCGCTCCAATTCTGACGTTCGGTGTAGTTGGGCAATCAAAATGAATATCGAATTCAAATCAATATGTATAATATATATGCTCTGCCGTTGTGTGCTTTTGTCCTGTATGGACGGATGACAGTTTGATGACAAGAGGGGGAAGGAGTAATGTCGCTGAGATCGTTAAATGGATGGATTTCAAGCAAGAAAGTTAACATAAAGTTAATGATGTATAAAAATTTTATTTGTTGACTTCTAGGTGATTGGATAATTGCGTATATTGAACTTTAATAGAAAAAAGAGTTTTTCGATCAACCTTTTCAATATTACTCAAATTATTAACTATATCTACGTATTTTATGAGGAAAGATAATAGCCGAAGCAAGAATCAAGCTTATTAAAAAAAAAAAGAACTAAGAGATTTGCTAAAAAGAGAAGAATTTGTACAAAACTCGAAATCATCTCGGAATACAAAGCATTCAATATTAAATAAGAGAAAAACAATAACGGATACGAGAAAAGTGCATAAAATGCCTTCAACATATATTTCTTAATATACCTTTCAAATAAGCAATGCTTGAGGTGAGTATTTTAATGAAACTACGGAATTACGACGAATATAAAACTCTAATTTTATGATAAATTAATCAGTATTATTAAAACTAGTAGTTTTAGGGCAAAGTTTCAAAACAAATAATCGTTGTACGTTAAAGATTATCAAATTAATAAATATTTTTATCGGTCTTACAGCCTTTATACTATAGTATATTATACTAAAATATTGACAGTCCGGCTGTATATATTGTAGTCGAAAGATTGTAAGACCGATAAAAATATTTATTAATTTAATTCAAAATAGTCTAGATAAGTACAATTTTTTATTTTAAAAATCATCAGTCGTTTTATCTACTTTGTTTTAAATACTGATTGAAGTGAAAATATTTTATTTTTGAATTTTATTAAAGAATGTCTTCAAAATAGTTGAAAAGCCAAAGTATAGATATCTAAAAAATTTTGTTCTTTATATCAACTATATTAAATTTATAACAACATATATTAATAGTTATATTAATGTCATTTTCATATTTTCAATCCGATTTTCAATTGCGAACCTAAATGTAGGATTGTTCTAATAATACGTAAGCGTTATATTGTAGCTATAGAGTTCGAAATAGTGAAACTGATTCGTTGCTAAATCGAAGTAAAATATTTTTGTAGCTTTTATTCTAAAATGTTTTTTTATAAGCATCTATACTTATTTTATGGAATGGTGCTAATATATAAAACTGTTACGTTTTTCAGAATTCGATCGCGTTGATAGAAAACAGCAACATTACATTTTCAGAATTGTTGTACCTTTATTTTTAAGAATTTATAAGTATGGCGATTGCTGTTTATCGAATGAATATAGTATAGTGGCGAATGGTTGGAATATTCCCAATAAACCAGAGATTATGCATCGGTACTGAACCCGAATTTTCATAAGCAGATCATTAAAACATTTCATGCTGCTAACCTTTTTTTTGTGATTCGCGATTAAAAGGATGATTTGAAGGGGCGAAGATGTTGCAAGAAAAAGGAAATCATATAATAAATTAACAATGTTTTTAATTAAGCCTTAAAAATTCGCCATTGAATTTTGAAACATGTTTCAAAATGTTCAAAACAATTATTTAATTTCGGCATGGAATTTTGAGCGTAGGTTCCGTAACATATTGTATATGTACAATACATTCTAAAATCCGATGAAGTGATATATGTATTAAAATAATATTTTTAAGCATTTAAACTCATTGTTTTTAATTCATCTTTTTATCATTAAACGCGCTATATTTAAATCGCTTAAAAATAAAAGTATCATGAATAAATATTAGAGATTAATGTTTCATCTCCAGTGTATAACATAAGTTTATCGCCGAAATTTAAAAAGAAAAAACTTGGATCTTGTATCCCAATGAAACTTTATCTCCATCGTCGCCCGAGGTCAGAGACGAACTTTGCGAAATTCAAAAAGTGACGCAATCATATTTATAAGCATGTGTGTGTGTGTGCGTGCGCGCGCGTGTGTGTACACATTTGTACAATACATTAGGCTTTCGACGGGATTAAATTGTAGGCCGGAAGATCTTGACTAATTTCTGGAGTAAGACGTCGGAGGGACAGTCCCGAAAATCTCCGCGCAAGTGCAGCGAGTCTGAGAGACCCGATCGATGAAACTTTTGTCGCCCTCCCGCTCCACCCTCCAACCCCTCGCCGCATCTACCTCTCTACACGTACACGGGCTCGTATGCGCGGGCGAGCGAAGCAGCAACGGCGTACGGACACAAGCGAAGGGATGGCGACGAGTCGCCAGTGTCGGTACGTGTGCATATATGTAGAGAACTTTCTACACATACACATACGTACGTATATGCCCTCGACCCGTGGCTTTGCGGGCTAAAGAGCTGGCTAGAGATAGAGATAGAGAGGGGGTCGTAGAGAGGGGGGGGGGGTAGGAGGAGGAGGAGGAGGAGGAGCAAGAGCTAGAGCTAGAACTTAGGCGCACAAAGAGTTCCGCTATACGGTATACATAGAGGCGTATAGAGCTCGTGTCTCCCCCCACTCCCACCCACACCCCCGCACTCTCTATATACATACGCGTATGCATATACGGACTCGCGGAAAACTTGCGAGTCCGCGGGTTAACGGCCAATGGTTTAATGATTCCCCACCTCCTTTTCTCTTTATAGCCTCCGCCGCACCTACACCGCCGCCTCTTTCCAACCTCGCGCGGTCTATTCGTATATATATATATATATATAAAGAGAGAAAGATAATTCACGCTGGTCAGAGAGAGGAGGAGAGGGGGAGAGAGAGAGAGAGAAAGAGAGCAAGGAAAAAATAAGCATCTATACACAACTTCTAGAACACCAGCAGCTTCGTTGCACGGCCACTTGTACATCAGATGGAGATAGTATTAGTAAATACATAGCCTTTCTCCGCGATACACTCCGTAGGCAACTCGGGCAACGCTTTCCCGCGAGCGAGCGCTTTTAAAACTTTTACCCTCAACTTTATCAATTATCAATTTTGACTCTGTCTATCCTCCTCGCTAACGATTTCTCTCTCTCTCTCTCTCTCTCCCTCTCTGTCTCTCTGTCTCCTTCTCTCTTACTTTCCACCTCGCACGGATTGATCACGAGCTATATATTTGCATACATTGTATCTATACGGTTGTATTGCGTGTCTGATTGTGTGCGTATATATTAATATAATAAATAATTAAATATCAACGTTACCATAACGAAAACTGTCATTTATCAAATTTTTTTTTTGTGTGTGTCGGAGTTTAATACGTTTTGCGTTCAATCTTAAAGAACGTTACGTTTATTTGAGCAGAAGCCATCGGCAGAATTGCTCCTTCTTCATCGTAAACTATAAGACCAACGCGTGGAGGAGTCTTATTAACGAGGTGAGGCGGATCAGATACGGATGATCGTTTTGTTCCGGATTAAAAAAAGGACATGATATATTTCTTCGATTATACACCTTCAAAATGAGCTGTGCAGTAAATTTTGAGGACACGACGCGCCTTTCCTTCCTAGAAGATACGCCGATAGTATTTTCGATATACTCTTCATACGATTGGTAATTTAGTAAAATCGAATATGCCACGTGCACTGGGGTGAAAGAAATTTTTTACGACAACAGCCGTAATTTCGACATTGGGAATTCGACGAATGAGCATATTATACAGCACGCGTTGCAAGTGAAGACAGCCGGGAAAGGATCTAATGAACTTTTGACCCCGAATGCATTGTGTAGCTAATCTCGATGATTGTCAATTGAAGTTCGGCCGAGCTTGTACGTGCGCGCGTCAGCAGACAATCGCCCGTTAAAACGTGGAAAATGAGCCGTACTTCAATTAACGATACGCGAGAAATCTAACGTACATTGCCGAACATACGTGCGCGCGTATAGGTTCGTTAGAATTTGTCTGCTTGAAACGATATCCATTCTTGGAATCCGATGGAACAAGTTAGTCATTTTCATAAAAAAAAAGAAGAAAGAAAAGAAAAAATTCTTAACGCTACGCCGTGATATACGAATTCGTTCAAATAAAGTATATGCACTATACGTAATTTTAAATGTAAAAAAAAATATCATTTTTCTAATCTGAAAAACTGTTAAGTTCTGAAACTATTCAAAGGATCCATTTAGAACGTAATCGGAGCTCTCCTGCGCATAAGTGTCGTCGCCTCTTCTCGTTTCGCCCATCGAATAATTCGCTCGCTCTCCCGGTCGTGCCCCCGAGAATCAAATATTAATCTAATATAGTCGAAAATTTGCTTGCACTCCCTTCGTCCTCGACTTGGTATATACAAAAACGGAGCGCGTAAATACGTTTCGAGAAACCTGCCGTTGCGCTATAATGCTCTCGTCGCCGTAATCGCGAATCGCGCGCATTCACGCCTGGCCCGGTGGAACGAATCATGTTTACATAGTTTTCGTTGAGGATGAGGATATACATTATTATTATGTAGTAGCAGCAGTAATAGTAGTAGTAGTTATTGCTGTTGTTTCTGTTACCGATGTTGTTGCTGTTTTTGTTTTTATTGCTGCTATTACTGTTTTTGTTTTTGTTGTTGCCCTTACTGTCATTGTTGTTGTTGTTGTTTTTGTTATATGCCGCCCGCGTACGAATGGCCGGTCAATTGATTTTCATTGACCGATCGTCGCGAGGTCCGAGAACACATTATATCAGCGTTTGGGTCGCAATGAAGAAAAAAATGAGCGAGTTTCAAAATTATATTCTCGATGAATATATATACATAGTTGCCAATTATGATTCTACATAAATAGGGTATCGCTGCGATATAAAAAAAAAAAGAATAGAACGTATCTTGTACAGCGATCAATGCAACCAGGCCGAGTGGGTTTAAAAGAGACGTACGCGCCTCTTTGGCGGGACGCTGCAGTGGTTCACATATATATTGTATATATATATATATATATATATATATATATATATATATATATATATATATATACGGTATTATATGAAAAACTAATGTACCGTATATGGACGAACGCAACGTCTATTCTTATTTCTATAGAGTCGAGCAACTTACAAGCTGGTCCGTTGGAATGCCATGCCGTTTGGCCGCGCGGCCGTAGTATATTTTTTTTTTCTTTGATGATGAAACGATGTATATAATCCGTGAGGCGAGAGGTATCCGCGCTGAATAACAATCGTTAGGTGCACGGTGTACGTATGTATCCATACATACGCTTTGCATCGGCGCGAGCATTGTATCGATTGTAAAGGCTTTAAAGAGCGTAATTTTAAATTCACTCGGTCGCTATTCGAACGCCCGCGCCCCGCCGCACGGCGGTGGCCAAAAGATGGCGGGGCGCACGGGTGTCGGTGCGCGCACGCGTGTTGGTGCTTTAATTTATTCGAGAGGTGTCGTCGTCGAATATCGAGGTTGACACTCTGGATACTCAAATTATACACGAACGAGCATTGCTATTCTCTATACACAGTGTTCTTATCATCTGTGTTTCTTAGTCGATCAAAATATGTAGCTTAAAAGATTCATATAGTTCATATAATACAACGAATTGTTGTTGGAATCGCTTTAATATTTGTCATTCTATGTAAATTCATCAACGATTCGAAAACCACATGAATTAATCTAGAAAAAACTTATGTTAGTGTGTGTGTGTGCTTGTGCGCATTCTGATACATACGCAAAAAGCCGCAAAAAGCACTGGAAACGTCGACAGAGAGAGAGAGAGAGAGAGAGAGAGAGAGAGAGAGAGAGAGGCGTAGAGGTCGTATTTTGCAAATCTGATGAAAATCCTTGAAAATACGATGACCGATTCGGGCGAGGAGGACTCGGTTGATCTCCACAAAACGTCGACGTTGACTCGCAATGAACTTCCAGACTCTCGCAGCACGGCTACGTTGCGCATGATTCACGCGATTTTTATTTGCGGTACGTTGCTGAATCAAGCCTTTAAAAGCAGATAGAGCAAGAGAGCAGAGTAGGAGAGGAGGGGGAGACGAGAAGAATAGCAAAGCGCATAACTAATATTCGTCACGGGGAATACGGTCGACGGCCGCAAAATCGCACGCGCACGCGTTCGCTCTCTCTCTCTCTCTCTCTCTCTCTCTCTCTCTCTCTATATATATATATATATATATATATATATATATATATATATATATATATATATATATATAGTGCTTTAGATGCTCGCAAACTGGCTTCGTATACTTGCCACGAATTATATACGCACGGTGTATACAGTATTGCCCGAGCCATCTCGCTCTAGCTCCTCCCTTCCCCTTCCATTCTACCCGCCATTCTATACAGCCGCAAAAACTAGCGCCAGGCAAAGAAAATGGAAAAGTTGCTCGAGCGTCGCGTTCCGCATATCTACATAATATGTTTGTATATATAGATATATATATATATATATTATATATATATATATATATATATATATATATATATATATATATATATATATAGGCGAGAATCGAACTGTTTTTGCCGAGGCTTTTGCGCTCACCGTGGGAGGTTTATATATAACGTGTGAGAATAGATGTCTATAAGGTAGACTCTAATAGTGTTCAAACATATACATGGGTACGGCTATATAAATATATATATATATATACATATATATATATATATATATATATATATATCAGTATAATCATGTTTATATCTATATATTAGCCTTTGCAGCACACAACTTGCCGTTCTATGATGCGCGAAGCAGTCATTTGAGTATCGGATATTACCCATATCTCTCTCTCTCTCTCTCTCTCTCTCTCTCTCTCTCTCTCTCTCTCTCTCTATTCTCCCTGTGTCTATGTGTACGTGCGTGTGTCATCCTTGCCTAAAAATATAACTTCCGTGTACATATCACCTCTACACCGTCTCTCATGGATGTAAATTATTACTTATACATGTACATGTATATACATTTATTCTATGAGTCATACGAATCAGCACCAGCTACCAGCTGTATAATGTTCGGATTTAAAGAAAAATTCAACTTGAAAAAAGATAAGGAAAGGGAAAAAATTATACTTTTTGCGTAATCGTGTGCATATATATATGGCAGTCCTTAATCGTGGTTACGAGCTTAAAACGTCAAAGGATGATTGTAATCTATACTTAATATTGTGGATTTTCAAAATACAACAGTGCTTCCATAATATAGCAGTGTGGGTACAATTTTCAACTCCCCAGAGTATATGCACAAATGAACAATTGTTCTATATACAACCATCAATTTTACTCTCTTCACCTTTTAATCTTGAAGATTTATAAAAGAATCATATTCGATAAATAATACAATAAAGATATATTAATAAACGATAATCGAATTTCCTGGCAAGAGTAAATACTTATTACAAGGATAAAGGATACCTATACAAGGAAAAAGGATCTGGCTGCCTTTGAATATATACACAATTAATATACAATAATTAACACACAACAAGACAAAAAAGATAAAGATATATCGGCATCGCAGAGCTTTACACTTTATTGGAGGCGGTGCAAATAGAATAAAGGAAGAATATATTATCTAAACACAAATCATAACGATAAGGACAGTAAACAAAAAAAAAAACACATCAAAAAGTAATGAAAAAAATCAAGAAGCCATTATTTTCGCGTAACACGTTATTACATCGTAGGGGTTCAGTGACCACGTTATACTACAACGTTTAAGCTGTTCAACAATGGTGCCAGAACATTATATATATATATATTGAACACAGAAAATGCACATTACTACCCACCCTCCCACTTCCCCTCTACCTACCGAAAGTATTAAATTTTTACGAAGATTAAAGTAATAGTTTAAGGTATACGGTTGCATGTGAAAAGCGGACGGCGGCATTCGTGCTCTCTTATATATATATATGTATATAATCGCGTGAATATTTAGCACAGCTCCCTTACGGCGTCCTGCGGCCACGTTATGTGTATTATACGTATCTATATGTATATAATGGATCATAGCATATAATAGCGCGAGGAAAAAGCTTAAATAATAATTCTCGCGAGGCGCGGTAGGTAAGCGCCTGTGTAAAATTGACGAAGTTTTTTTTTTATCGAGAGAAAACGTTTTTGAGCAATCATAAAACGAGCACTATTCTCTTTTTCCGCGCAATGAAAAAGCGATTCGATTACATCTATAAATATATATATTTTTTTCTAGAGCGGGCTTTGAACAAACTTCCGCGAAATACTGGCAATTGTATAATAATATAGATTTTGTAGAATCTATATATTAGGCATCGAAAGAGTTTAGGAGTATGAAAGAGTTAAGGAATACGAAACTTATTCCCATATCCTTATCGTAAAGACGAATGAATTCTCGCCTACAAATATAATATCCTAAGATGAAAGCGAACTTTCCCAAGGATTGTCCCTTGAACTTTTCTTCCTGATCGCAATCCGCAAATTAACATTCATCTGTCAATTATATATATATATATATATATATATATATATATATATATATATATATATATATATATATATATTACAAGGAAAACTACGGCAACCCCAATAACGAGCCTTCCGCGTCGGCTGCTATATGTAGTTCCAAGAAAGAGAGAATCGAAGAGAAAGGCGGACGGCCGGCGTCGCGGGCGCCTACATCTATGCCCCCCCCCCTCTGTCTTTTTCTCTCTGTTGCTCCGATGGCCGCGAGGACGACGACGACGACAACCACGGTTATGGCGGCGTTCACTCCTATATATATATATATATACAGCGGAATCGCTTGGCTTCTCAAACAGCTCGTTAAGAGCGAGGAGAGGACATCAGAGGATGCGAGCGAGAGAAAACGAGCAAAGAAAGGAGGCGAGCTGTACCTTTTACACGTATATAGCGATATCGCGTCGCATCGTCGCGTCGCCGTCGCCCTCGTCGTCGTCGCGAGTAAAATAAGAGCGCATCGACCAAGCAGATGCGCGTAAAAATACAGTAATACTTTTATATACAGATAAAAGAAAAGAAAAAAAAAGCGCGCCACTTCGCGCTCGCGCCTTAAGAATTAGTGCGAGTAAGCTATGACTTCCGTCGTCCCGTTATGATAACCCCGAGGTACGATGGCATGGCGAGGGGAAAGGGTAGGCGAGAGCATCGGACAAGACGAATTAACGCGTTCACCCGAGTCGTCCTGGATTCATTTCCATATTGCGCGGGAGATTGCGGGAAAAGGTCTATTATGTATCTGTTGGCGAAGGAGAAATAATATCGATCGCTCCGATATGGCCAGGATTTCTTAATGAGAGGTCGGACGATTAGAAAACGTCCCGACTTTTTCCTGACATTTTCGTGAAGTTTGACAAAAAAAATCAAAAATCCAACCATTTAACTCTTCATTTAAATCTTTTTATGGAACGTACATTTTGTCGAATATGAAATTTGCAATAATTAAAGAACTCGGTATCCTTCAGTTTTATACATAGATTACAAACACGACAGTTCGGTACAATTTATGCATGGACAAATCTTGCATTTAGAATCGAGCTATTATATATTATACAAATAATTTCGCTGTTGTATGATATTTATCAGAGCGGCAGTACAGAAAGATTGCATCAGCTCATGGGCTCAAAAGGGCTATGGTCAGCAGCTGAACATTTGAAACAGCAACAATGATGTATAAATTTACAAAAATATTCTTAAGCCCAGAGTGGTATACGCAACCTTGACATGATAATCAAGGAGGGTTTTGATGATTGTCAAAAACAAAACAAAAAAAAACAAAAAAAAACAATGAACATCATTGATGAAACTAATAGGATAACGACCATATTGCAACTTTATATGTATTACTTGGGTTAAAACCATTTGGTAAGCAATTTAGGAAGGAGCTATCAAAAGGGACTTAATCGAAAGATTTAAAAATTCGACGAGGGGAAAAGGCAATCTTATCCGTCAGATGAAAAACCTGTGAAACCGAGAAACTCTCCAAATGCAGAAGGATAGAAAATTCAGGGGAATGTTGGTATTTAACTTGGGCATTCTGGAGCATTGCTGTGCTTTCAGACTAATCGAGAGCTTTGCTTTTCATAAATAGCTCCACAAGATTGGTGGAATCAATACTCACGCATGTACAGCAAATTCCATGACAGGGAACTATTATACGATGGTATAACAAGCAAAAATACTAATTCTTTGTCATACATATGAAGAAAATAAGTGAAAGCATCCATATTTGTTCAGACTACCCGTGTATCTTGTCGACCCTTGATAATTCACCCACGAGTGCTTCCCGACTGGTTTGGGAGTACTATATGGCACTTACAGTACTGGCGGCATATTACGCCGGTGTTCCGCGTATAAAGATATGATATGCATTAACATCCCTATGGTTTTACGTAGTTTTTGATACCAAGTCATAGGGGTAACTGGTCATAGGGGTAATATCTACGCTGACAGAGTAGCCCGTAAATAGAACGCAAGCGGAATGCTCGTTGAACTCCATCCTGTAATCTACATTTACAGCTATTATTTCGATAAGAAATTCGACGATTTACAGCTTGTGGAACGTTAGTTAATGCAAAACGTGCCCAATGGTGATCTCTCAAGTCAATCCGCGAATGGATGGATATACGTAGCAGTGATGAAGAATAATATCAGATAAAGGATGCGGCTTATGCCGCAGAACCTAGCTGGTCACGGTATACTGCGCCACGACTTTAGTGAAATAAAAGGAGATGATCCTGGTTGAGTTTTCTGCGAAGAAACGCGGGAAATCTCCATCCCACATTTGCTGCGATTACTGAGTGCTGTGGACTATGAGGTTTTTTTCTCTCAGGAAGACATCAATAGTTGAAAACGATGCTCAAGACTCTAGAAATTCCTATGAATTCAACTCTGGGAAATTACTCAACTCTGATTATATGTCAAGGGGGGACAAAGAGATTATCTAGGTGGCGAAGATAACTGTAGTTACCCAGAGTTGTTTTTTAAAAAATAATATGTTGTTATTATTATAATATGATGTCTTTCCTAAAAGGACGATTTTCTTTTCTAAACTGAAATTGTATATTTCGTCGAATTTAGTTGAATTCGAAAATACATAACAATACGTCGTCTGTAAATGCTATACAGACTTTGTGGGAAGATTGTTTGTGACGTTTCTATCCAATTTCATTTATATAATGTATTCATTCTGTCAACTGTCCTTTCAGTCAATTTTCCTTTCGGCATTTATCCACGGGATAAAATATTTTCGATAGTTAAGTCATTTTCAGCCAAATTATTTTTTATCAGAATCCGTGAACAGAAAAATATATAGAAGTTGTGCCATAAATCGTTTAAGACGTTATCTAATTAACTTTATTATTCTTGAAGAAAAAATACGTACGATTGGAATAAATCTTCCACGACTACATTACGTATATATATATATATATATATATATATATATATATATATATATATATGACTTAAATCAAAAAATAGAACGAGAAGGGGACTAAATAAAGACCAGTTAACAATGGAAAGGCTCGGAGTTTGGAATGAACATTGTTAGAGTATATATATATATATATATATATATATATATATATATATATATATATATATAAATTCGACTGAATCATTTCAGTAGTCTTATGCAATAAACAAGTTCTTAACAATGTGGAACCTTCGTAAAATTTGTACCACGATCAGATTAATATTCATCTGTCGATCAAAAAACGCGCGCGCGCGCTCATGTGTGTGTGTCAGAACTGAACTTCAGCTTATTAGTGACGTAATGCACCGTATATATGTAACAATCAAATATTTAACAACAGCCAATATATACATATATATACGTCTATAAAATTTATATTTTCATATCCACCCTATTTCCCGGTACAAATGGAATTATCCCTGTCGACGATACGCCGCTGAAATTATAATATATTCGAAAAATTGGATAAAGCACCTAAAATATATACGAAACGTATAATGTATAGAACACGTCAGCAAACATAGAATCGTAGGCTCGCAGCTCGTCAGCTTCAAAGTCAAATAAAGATATAACATTATAAATTCGACGAGGAAATCTCGCGAAAATCCGCCGGGCTTTATTCTCAGCTTTATCGTAAGCTCGTTTAATTATTTTCATTTCACCTCCATTGCCATAATTGCAACACGGACCATATAAGGCGTGTATGTATATATATATATATATATATATACGCTGATAATTTTTATTGCATGCTCTGGAATATATATATATATATATATATATATATATATATATATACACATATATATATATATATATATATATATATATACATATAGATATAGATATATGGAAGATTATCTCGCGACGAGCGCGAGCATTAGAGCTGTATCACTATAACAAGGTGCTTTTCCTCCTGGTAATGATGAAAGATATGACTCGAAAGTTGTTTTTTTTCACCGATGCGATGTCAATGATTATTTCCCACGAGAAAGTTCTACACATATCCGTATCTATTCATATATATAGAAAATGAGTCGAGAGCGCGATGAAAATCGCGGCGATTATACGTGAAATTTGCCCGTATAATCCAGTCAATGAGGGTCTGAAATTGGAGTCTGATTTTCGGACCTTATGCCTTCGAACCTCAGTTCGAATACTCATCCGAGGATCGATCGGATTTTAATAAAACTTACCTCATATTCAATAGATGAATTTACGAGTATAATGGACAAAATTTATTCGTAAGATATTTTCATCCGAGTTTTCAAGGCTTATATTAATAAAAGCCGTATTTGCAACCTTCTTGCGTCAGTTAAATAATTCTGCATCTTCTTAAGGTTACCCGTTTTACATATTTTTATACCGAACACACACGCTGGTATGCATCCACTACCGAAAAAGGATCTGAAGCTTTTTTTTTAAAGTCTCTCTGGCCTTTCGGAGCACTCCGTGATAGAATTGTTGCGTTTGAAATAATTTTTAAAATTTTTCGTATTTTCTGAGATAATACTTAATTTTTATTTTCAACAATTTTAAGGAATTCAATTAATAATATTTATTAAGAATAATTTTCTCAAATAATAAGTAATTGTTTTGTGATTAACATTTGCAGGTATTTGTTTTAACTCATCACGACAGGCAATGCAGTTTGCAACTGAGTATCATGATTGCATCTCGCGCGAGTCGAGACGGCAGCCGATTTCCAGCAAGATCGTAGTTTCGAAATTCCAGCTAAAAAGTCCAACGAGCCTTAGAAAATTCCGACGCGCCCGTTTTCCCCGCTTTACTAACGAGCGCGCGTCGACGACGACGACTTTACTCGAGCGCTAGCGCGAGTCGGAAGGGCAACGCGGACCCGGAATTATTTTAGGCAAAGCGATAAAAACGATCCCGCAAACACGCGCGGTTTCTTTCGAGGATTTTTACTCCCGCACTTTGTACGATGCCGTTCGACGCTCTACGCGTACATACACACACACACACACACACACACACATATATATACATATGTCGGTGCGAAAAATCGGGCTTTCGTGGTTTATTGCATAAAACAGGAGTGGGAATTCATAAAAAAAAAAATTACGTAACGAA
Source organism: Sycobia sp. Sy_11 (assembly GCA_018907035.1). NCBI lineage: Eukaryota > Metazoa > Arthropoda > Insecta > Hymenoptera > Epichrysomallidae > Sycobia > Sycobia sp. Sy_11. The sequence goes on along the minus strand of JACCIC010000238.1, from coordinate 213,580 downwards.
GTGGCGATCGATGTAACTCTCTGCGTTCGTTTACAATTTTCATTCGAAACTTTTCCTTCCATCTCCATTCGTTTCCGACAAATCTGCGAAAAACGTTTTTGTCTTTTGTTTTTTATATATATAGGTAAATCGATCTAGCCCATTTAGAGCACGGCACGTCGTAAAAAATAACCCGCGATACGCGGAGTTCCGAGGGTCGAAAACATAAAATATCCAAAATGGAGCGTGTTCTAAATTCAAACCGTTATATTGATTAGGGAAGGACGCGTTATCGGGAATATATTTACTAAATGAAAATACAGAATACATTGACTTATCGGGTGAGCTGATTTCGATTTATCAGCCGCGCTTAGCCGATTAATTTGTTTGATTTAATATATAAATGTCTCTTAACAGTGTAGGCAAAGGATCTTGTATAAAAGCATTTAATTAGGCAATATTTTATGCCTTTGCTACAGTTGGATAGTTAATAATGTTCGTTGTTTTTAAATTTGGAAATGAAGATGACGAGCCATTAAGAAACACATTGAGGACAATTTAGTCGTTTAGAGGAAGTATTTCACATTTATATATATTTTAGCGGTTCCGTTAAAGCTTAATCGTTCACTTATATTATATGCTACAAACATCATTGCAAGAAAGAAGATCAACAACTTTATATAACGAAAAACATTTATGTTATCGAGATGCAAGCATTTCATGCGTTTTTTTTTTTAATAAGTTAATTTCTTGAATATCGCGAACGCCGAATGGCATCGTGGATCCTAGCTGACACGAGAAAATGCGCGAAGCATAATCAAATTACATTGAATAACCGGCGAACGCTTCGGACGGTACTTGCAAAAGTTATGCACATTTGCACAATGACAATCGCAAATAAGCAATTATTAATGTAAAATTATAAAATATGCCTCGTAAATGCGAAAAGCCCACCTCGGGCTCAGAGAATCGTTTGGAGTTCGAAGTTAAATATCTACTTTACAGATGTTTTCCGAAAACGGAACCTTGTAGTTGGCGCAACGTCCATTTCGCATCCTCTACGGACAAAAAATTTCAACGAAATCTTAATCAATGCCGAACTTCGGTTTCTTTATTTTTTCTATAATTTTTTTTATCGTATGCGAATACTCGCGTTCCGAATACGCGGGGACTACCGAGCAGGATGGTCATTTTTATATTATTTTTATCTTTATTACAAATGTCCAAGAAGACTGCAATCGTTATGATTCTCGAATGCTTTATTATATGCGCGAGACAATTAATATACGTGGCACGCGTTTATGATTATTTCTATACAAAGTTGCTACGTATATAAATATATATAGATATATTACATCTGTATGACTAAGTACAGAAAGCAATAAAATAAAAATTAAAATGCACGAGAGGTGTGGTCTGAAAGAAAGGCAATTATTAATACGTAATGTTTATCAGACGGTACTTTACAAATTTCAAATGTATATATATATATATATATATATATATATATATATATATTCCTGGGTAGTATATCGTAACGTCGATAACATATATATATATATACACATATATATATCCAGGATTACGAATTATTATATACACATGATGGCGATGAATGCGCTGAATACTATATATTATATTAGGTTGTCAAATATCTCCCTTCCGCTTTTTTGTTCTTCGTTCAATGCTTTATAAAAAGTGTTACAGTGGTCGGATGTACCTCAAATATACGCCGTTTATTCGATAATCTATTTCCATCTAGACGGCAACTTCATAATACCCCTCTCGTAGAAACTCCTCTCCTTATTTGCGAAGAACTCGGACAGCCACTTTTCACAAGCCTCTTTTGAGTCCAACTTTACACCACCAAGGTCGTTCGACATGGACAGGAACAGGTAGTAATCACTTGGCGCTATGTCCGGGTTATATTGTGGATGCAATAAAGCCTCCCATCCGAACTCCCGTAGCTTCTGACGAGTTATCAACGAAGTGTGTGGTCTGGCGTTGTTCTGGTAGAACACTACACCCTGCCTGTTGGTCAATTGTGGACACTTCTGGTCGATAGCCTGCTTCAATCGGTCCAGTTCTTCACAGTAGATGGTAGAATTAAGCATCTGGCCATATGGGAGCAGCTCATAGTGGATGATTCCCTTCCAATTCCACCAAACACACAGCAAAACCTTCCTGGCCGTTCATCTCGGCTTAGCCACTGTTTGGGACGGTCCACCGGCCTTGGACGACGACCGTTTTCGCTTGATATTGCCGTATGTGATCCATTTTTCGTCGCCAGTTACCATCCGCTTCAAAAATGGGTCGAGTTCGTTCCGTTTCAGCAGCACATCGCAGGCATTGATTCAGTCCAGAAGGTTTTTTTACGTCAAATCATGCGGCACCCAAACATCAAGCTTTTTTTTGATATACAGCCATCTGCAGATGGTTTAAAATGTTTTGGTGACTAACTCTCATCTCTTGGGCGATGTCACGAGATGCCACATGCCGGTCTAACTCGATAAATTCCATGATTTGATCGGTATTCGTAGTCACAGGTCTTCCGCCGGCTGGCTTATCCATGGTATCGTTTTCACCGGCTCTGATTCGCCGAAACCATTCCTCTGCGGTTCGAAGTGATAGCGTGCCATCCCCCAAAACACCATTAATCTCACAGAACGTTTCTCTAGCGGATTTGCCTTTGACGAAGGAAAACTTTAAAATAGCGTGAATTTCGGCGTTAAGTGAACTCCATGTTTACACGTCTCTAACTTTTGAACCCAATATCCAAACTAATCATGCATAGCGTCGTTTTGTACGTTATGTCAAGACCTTTCAAATGATGTATTGCCTGATACGAGCTCTGTAGCGCTTCCTACATAGCCGCGAAATTCATAAGACAAAAAGGCGGAAGGGAGATATTTGACAACCTAATATATATATATATATATATATATATATATATATATATTATATATATATATGATGGGTAGATGCTCCACGGTCGATTTGCTTTATACATTTCGTATAAATACTAGAGGGATTTGATGCGCATGCATTGCACTTTTAGCGACGCTTCTTTATTACAGAAGATAAATGAATTTTTCACGATGAAAGTGAATAATGCATATATAAATTCCTAAATTTAGAATTATGAAACAGAATTGTAACGTTAATCTCACAGATTTCAACTTGCAAGATTTCAAGAAATATATCCTGCCCTTTATAGTACACGATATACGGTTTTCCAAAAGAGATCGTATGCACGAAGTTCTGGCTTATTCTTGCCATGAAATATATCATCGTACAAGTCTTTTAAAATTTAATATGTTTATTGGCCAGTGCGTAGACAAATTCTACTTTTTGCAACGGGATATCAATAGGTATTTGGAAAGTATTATAAATAGAAGTATCGTCATAGCTCTAGGGCAAATCCAATCTTTGGATTCCAGAGGGAAAAAAATTCGATAGAATTTATTTTTTTTAAGTAATTAATTATTTGTTGAAATTCAATACAGAATTGTAGAAAATGAATTCCGTATCCACGAATGCGTCTACATCAGAATTTTATTGTCCGGCTCTCGATATTTTCGGAAATATTTAATATTTCGATATAACGCGCATATATCTATATAATTCATTGTGTATTTAAACGAAAAATATTTATTTTCATAAGAACGTCTTCATTGCTATTTTTTGTTGGGAATTTGGGACGCCTGCGCTACATTTTAACTGTCGTTGCGCCCCTGTAGAGCACTCAGCGGAAGAATGAAGATCGAGTACAGAATTACGGAGCGCGTCGATATTTGGGTTATTATTACCATTCGTGACAGCCTTCGCGCGGGTTCCTGAAATAAGACGTTCAAGAGAGGTTCTCTGAACGTTACTCTGAGCTTCTATATATATATATATATATATATATATATATATATATATATATATATATATATATATATATGTATTTAGCAGCTATAGCAGCTGCTGCAACGAGGCGCGGTGGCGCAGCTCGAGATAAAACGCGTCGCAGAACCAGATCGCGCTGAAGAGCCTTGAAGTCCAGATTCGAAGAGAGCAAAGAGTATTAGGGGCGTTCCGCCAGGTCAGGAGGCGGATAAGAAGAGAGAGAGAGAGAAAGAGGTAGAAGAGAGAGCAAACCTCTTTTCGTGGGAGTCGCGGGCGCGCGTCGCCGAGGAGAGAGAGAGGTTAAAGAACCAGGTCGAGCGGGCGACTGGTGCGAATCGATTTCAGAAAAATTAGTCGCGCGCTTTTCGCGGTGCACACGCGCGCACTTACACTCGCGCACGCACCCTCGCAAGTACACATATATGCATTATACAGCACGCGGTGTAACTCGCGCGCGCGCACTCGCAATCTCCTTTTTCAGCGCCGTACACGTATATAGCCGTTGTGTGGCGACTATATATATATACAGCTTTCTTTTTTTTCGACGAGTGGCTACGACGACAACGTTGACGAGACGATCGTTTCGATGCAAGAGTGTACGCGCGCGCATGTATACAGGACGATTGGGTTCAGTTAGGTTATACTCTACTTATGGGATTTACCGTAGGAGAAGAGAGAACGACAGAAAGGGAGGGGGGGGAGAGCGAAAAGCGTGAGGAGATTCGACGATTCCGTGTGTACACTGTGATGTACATTCGAGGAAGGAGGTTAAAGGAATAGATTCCTTGTATAGGCTCTTTCGAGGTTAATTCTAACGGCGTTTCGACAATGTTGAGTATAACGAGAGAGATAACGAATCATTGATGTTCCACCTCTCTGTGTGTCTCTCTCTCTCTCTCTCTCTCTCTCTCTCTTCTATATATATATATATATATATATATATATATATATATATATATATATATATATATATATGCATATAATAGAATGGCGAACGACCGCGACGTGTACGGAAAATCAAAAAGTTTAATAGGATTGCCGTAATTCACAAGTTTTGCAAGCTCGCCTGTATATATATGTACGCACGATTTTTAATCCTTGCGCCACACAGAGCTATTGAGTAACCATTTCGAGGTCCACGAGATAAACTCGATAGGTAACTCGAAGTTACTTTTTTTTATTCCTTCTGCGTGGCTAATCCATTTTTCGAGATCCACAGGCTCGAATAATGGCCCATTTCCGAAATTAGGCCCGAATATGGGTCAAAATGATGATCTTACGCTTCTCCCAATTTTTCCGAAAGGTAAAATAAATATGTTACGTTGCGATTCGATATATAAATAATTGTATTGTAAAGCATTTTTTCTCTTATTATATTCTATCATTATCTATAGAAATTTCGAGATCATAATGCACTTAATTTATAAAGCTGGCGTAATACGTTATCGAGGTAATACGGTTAATATTGGCATAAAATACTCCGAACAATGAATTTTGAACCTTAACCTTTCGTTTTGCTTATGGAAAACATAGCTCCTTTAGCTAATACCTCAGTACATGCATTTTGTTTCTTGTTTCACAATGCACGATTTAATGTCCATAATGTAATTTAACCAAACGAAGCGAAAACCTCGCGTGGCTCTACTGGCCTTTCTTCTGAAAATATCGATTCAACACGAAAAATTCATAAGAAACAAAAAAAAAAGATCCTTGGAATGTTTTTTGAATGTAATAACTTGTCAAAACATAATTGAGTTTTTTTCCTCGGATAATTTCCATCTTTCATCAGAAAATCGGCCGTATCTCAAGACGCGGCCGATACAAATCGAATACCAAAAACTCGATTGAGGAAAGAACGACGAAAAAGCATATAATATAGAATTATATTAACTACGCGGTTCCAGAATTATTTTATATATTATATACATCTGAAAAGGCTTTGTTGGAGGTACGTATTAGATAGACATGTATATATATATATATATATATATATATATATATATATATATATATATATATCGTTTACCCATGCGGACGTTTTTGATTAACGCTTAATCATTGCGCGATGCTGTATATATATAGAAAAGCCCAATTATTCGTTCGCTCCTCGAGCGCAATTAGTTCGCTTTGTTGCATAATGCTCGAAACGAGTTATCGAGACGTGCGTGCGCAACGAAGGTAAAAAAAATAATGTGTTTTCGTTTTTTTTTTCTAATGGATATTTAATTAACGATATATACCGCATGTGTACAATGCGTAGTGTGTATATATATTTGACATATACTCGAGATGACATTTAAAAAATCGTTTAGTATAATCAACATTTATACCATATATAATTCTGTAAAAAACAAGGAATTTTTTACGTACGTTTACATGTGCTGTATGTATACATTGTACTGTCGCGACTATTTAAAAATGCAAAATTCGAACGAAACTTTATATAATATAAGATTAAATTATGAAATGAAATTATAATTTGAGGTTGATAAACTCTTGCATATGATATAAGATGCTGAATCGAAGTACGAATCAATAAAACGAGCTCAATTTATTCTGGTGTATACGCGAGCGTAAATACAATCGTTTCGCTTAAGGATCTGTTAAATATTTAAAAATAATTGTTGTGCATGGCTTCTATTATTCATGCACAAATACAATGGAACCAAGTAAAAATTTAATTTAGAAACTTAATTTAATGTATCTGTATAAGCATCAGAGATAGTTCGGAAGAAAAGAATATTTTTTACACGTATATATATATATATATATATATATATATATATATATATATATATATACGCGTCGATAAAAAAAAAATATATATATATATATATATATCTCTGCCTCGAGGCTGTATTTAGCGGGAAGCATTTGTCGAAGATACGAATGAATCGTAAATTTCACTTTATGCGACACGGCCTCAACGAATAATCAACTATATTTAAACCCCAAGGTTCAAAAACCTTGCGAGATTATTACTCTTTTTCTTTTCTTTGTTTTTTTCTGCCTCTTTAATTAATTCGAGAAAAATATATTTGTTGCATGAAAATCAAAAACTCACTTTTACGAAGAGAAATAAGTATTGAGACGAGATAATTAATAGTCGATATTTGCAAGTAATTTGGGATTAAATGTAAAAATATATATATACCTAAGATAGAAACTAATGCGAATAAAATCAAAAAGAATTATTTGAACATATATTCGATCTCAAAATTTTATTTATAAATAACCATTGTATAATTAGTGACAAAGTTGGGAGGATAAGTATAGAATACGTATATTAATAAATGTAATTTAAAAAAAAAATTTTTTCAATTAAAAAACAGATAGAGCTACACATCAATGTATATACAGCACGGTCGTCCGAAGGCTGTAGTGCCCACACTTGCCATCGGAGCGCGACCGCGCTCTTTGATACACGCACGCAAAATAACCCGTAAATACAAGATGGGATCCCAAAGTTTCTTCCACGAGGTACATTGCATTTGCAAAAGGGCAATCTCTCCCGTTCGTTACATACTTTTTTCATTTTATTTTCTGCCCGGCAGGTACGCGCGGAAAATTACAATTCGGCAGTAACGACGAGGCATTAATTACCGAAGCTAATTGGGCCCGTATGAGCAGCGCGCTGAGCTGCGCGTGCGCATGCGTGCGAGGACGAGGCGGCCGGGCGCGCATCCGCAGCGATATTCGGGTCGGACTTTGGGGAAAAAAGTTGCGCTGTCTCGCCGCGGCTCGCAAATTGAATATAGCAGTAAATTTCACCCGTGCACGGATATACATATACATCTGCCTGTGCGTATGTATATGCAGGGGGGGGGGATCCGCGGATAAACCGATTACCGTGATCATCGCCGCAGCGTGCCCGCGCCGGTGAGGAGGGCGGGAGGGAGGGGAAGGAGGTACGCGCAGGGAAATTGCACGCACGCGCGCCGCGTTGCACATTTATACACAGCACCCATTCTGCGCTTCTGCGTTGCAATTTGCAATTAATTCAATTTGGGGCATCGTGTATTCGCGTGCATATAATAAATAAATAAATAAATATGTGTGTGTGTGTGTGTGTTCGGAAATTACATATATAACGAAATAGGCCCAAAAATATATACACAATGATTATATTATTACTGTAATTAAGCGAGGGAGTGGGGACGCGATTAAGCTTACATATGTATCTATGTATATAGCGATATGAGCTGGTGTCTGTCAAATAACAGAGGGGAGAGAGAGATAGAGAGAGAGAGAGAACGTGAAAATGAGGAAATTAGAAAAGAAAGCATGCATATATATATATATATATATATATATATATATATATATATATAGCGGATTTTATCTGTATGAAGTAATCCATCCATATACTCACCGGGGGCACGGCCACCACGAGATTGGCGTTCCCCTCGCCGCGATAGACGCACTCGTCGACCGGCAGCGAATAGAGCGGATACCGCGGGCCATCCTCGCCGCCATCGTCGTCCATCGCGGAAGTGCGCTTCATCGCCAGATCCATGGTCGCCACCTGGCTCCTCGATCTAGCCTCGGGAGCGCTGACTGCGCAAACTAGCGCTAACCTGCGAGAGCAAAAGCGCGCATAATTGTAAATATAAACACGTTAATACGTACACGAGAGTTTTTAATCGTTGGAAAGTTAATTTACGTATATATTAGGTGATAGATAGGTTTTTCGAGAGTTTTACCAGATTC
>JACCIC010000238.1:107500-202500 GCA_018907035.1 Sycobia sp. Sy_11 | reverse complement strand
TTTTCGACTTACGCATATCTGTGCAATAACAAGGATAAATCAATAGCAACGCTAGCGCATATGCGATGTTATGCAGTTGCGCAAAACAAAACAAAAAAAAAAAAAAAAAGAATAACTCGCGCTTCTTTATTATATTTTCGTCGTACAGAAGATATCGTGGGCCTACGCGAGAGAGCGCAAGTGACGATAGCCGTATTTCGGTGGGGGCCACGTTATCCGCATAATTGCAGCAGCATTACAATTACGATATATCAATATGCGAAACTAGAAACTAGAAGAATAGTCCACCGAGCGAAGAAATGTATTCGTTCAAAAAATTATGCGTTAATAATGAAATTTTGTAATATAATATACGACGCATGCGTATACGGAATAATCAAAAGAAAAGTCCGTCGTTTCCGTATGTATTAACTCGATAAGAAGTAAAATCTACGATAAAAACAGATCCCCTGTGCATGCATTACATACGCGACCATAAATAGTCGTAGTTACTCGTACGTATAATTGTACATAGCAGAAAATTTCGGCCAAGAGACCAGCGCCTCGAGCTCGCCGCGCTCTCGCTTTTTAAAAGAGGTTGGAAATTAAAAGCACTGAAAATGGACTTTTTATACAAACGTTGCTCGGCGATGCTCTCGCAATCAACCATGGGCTCGCTCTCTCTCTCTCTCTCTCTCTCTCTTCTCTCTCTCTCTCTCTCCTTTCGTTCAATCCATCGCGCGGCCTATACGATATTTCCGCGCGCGCGCGCGCGCGTGTGTGTGCATGCAAGCATATATTGTATCGCGGTCGTCTCTGGCGCAATCGCGGTTCGCTCGCGAGAGCCTTGTGCTTCTTCTGTCTGTAGATAAACGACTATGTCTACATGCGAGGCGAAGTTTCGGAGTCGCTTTCCAGCCCCCCGCGGTGCTGTCATTATTATTATTTTTTTGTATTGTTTTATAATAATAATAAATATTATTATTATTGTTGTTGTTGTTGTTATTACCATATGTACCATAATATACGGTGTGCGGAGGGGGCGGGGAGACAGAGAGAGAAAGAGAGAAGGAAGGGTCCATGGGCTCTGGCGGCTGGACTTTTCAGCGCGCACTTTTCCGTAATAGACACTACCGCGGCTTTTCACGGACTCCGAGACTGCGCGGAGGAGGGGCGATAAACCGCGTCGCGACCGCGGGTGAATTCGACGCTCGGTCTAAGGACGGCACACGAGGTCGATAACGGAACGTACGTAATTATAGAATCGATCCAGCCGAGACCGGAAGTGTATTAGCTCGGCGCCGCATGGGATCCCGCGCAAGTGCACAGCGATCGCGAAACATGTCGCGGTAGCTCGCGTTTTTTTTCTTCTCCCATCCTCCACGAATCCGCGCTACTGGGGGCTCCTGCCGTTGCTCGGTTCTTACGATTTTTTGGTTCTTATTTATTTATTTTTTTTTTTAACGTAGCCGCACGATATTTCAAATGAGACTGCCGTGTATAAGAGCGGGAAATATCTCGACGTAAGAAAATAAGCGGCGAATTGTCGGGCTAAAAATGTTCGACAGCCGAAAAAGCCTTGAAACCGAGAGAGAGAGAGAGAGAGAGAGAGAGAGAGAGAGAGCGCTATATACGTACACACATATACGCATTTTTTTAACGCGTGCAATATACATAATGCCTTCTCGTATTTTTAGTTTTTATTATATATACTTTTCAGTACATTCAGATTGTATAGATTAGAGAGTTGCGCGTTTTATCTCAAAAGCATCGGTCGTTCGGTATACACAAGTTGCAACAATAGCAAAGCAAAAAAAAAAGGAAAGAAAAAAAATCTACGTAAAAGACCTACGCTAATAATGTATGGAAAAAAAATTGTTTACAAAAAATGTAAGAGCAAACACATAGTTTAGAATATTTGTGCGCGATTTCACGAAATTATCAAGTAATGGACAAAGTTTATATATCCTACGTACCATTACCGCGGGCAGCTTCGCGGGAATTTCCGAATTATGCATAACAATGGATATTTCAATGCCATTCTCATGAAAATAATAAATGTATATTGCTATAAACATTATTCAATCATTCTAGTTGTCTTATGCGACATATTTTTTGCTCTGCATGTAAGATCTCGCGTACAGTGTTATTTTAATAAAAATAGCCTAGAAAACGAGGCGTTCTTATAAGAACAGATATAAATTCTGTATAAATATAATTAAACCAATCGAAGTGAATGAAATTAATTTTTTTTTCTTTTTTCTTTTTAATATTTTGACATTTGATATCTCTTGAAAATACTCACTTCCTTTATTTCATATTTCATCCCGTCCATTAAATAATAGAAATCCTTTCAATCTTATTAAAATTCACTCAAACGGATCGGAAATAAAATCCATATCTGTAATATATGTTATTTTATTTGAATATCGCTAATTGAGGAAATTGATCAAAAACCTACTTTTCTTCTGTAAGAGGTATTGTAAAAAAAAAAAAAAAACTAAATGGACTAGTCAATGTTTTATTGAAATTGCAAAAGTATCCGGAGTCGTAGGAAAAAGCCGCTTGGTAACAACGCTTTAATGTACCGTAAAATTTTAATAGCCTCCCTGCAAGGATTATCTATTTTTTCTTTATATATATATAAACTACATTGATTTAAAACTGTTCAATCGATATTATATATCAGAAGAGTAAAGGAAATGTATACGCTTGAGCGAGTAGCTTTTGGCGTAGTTTTCTTAACACCGACCATCAGCATACGAGAAAAATTTCGTGATGTACGCGATACTCGTTCAACTTTCTATAAATCATGTATAGCAAATGTAACTTTCAATAAGCCTTTGATCCACCGACTCAAATTTCGCCCGATTCTCATGTTACGTAAGGGAGAGAGAGAGAGAGAGAGCGAGGCAGGTCGAGCCATCGTCCGCAAAATGGGATTGCTAGACGGAAAAGCGATAATTAGCCTCTTTCCTGGTGGCTCGTAAAATGCAAAAATACCTCGAAAAATACATTATATATATTTACACTCACACACACGCGCGCGCGCACACACACACTCGGCATAAGCAAGCGCGTACGTGAAAATTATAAAGCGGTCCGTGGTCCGATGCGACCGAAAATGCATATATATATATATATATATATATATATATATATATATATATATCTATAAAAGTATATAGGTATACGGAGGTAGCCTGCACCAGCCAGCGCGGCGGCCGGCGACTCGCGATTTTCCATTGCGCGCAAAAATAAAGCGAAGCTCTCGATTCGCCAGCCCCGCTCTCTCTCTCTCTCCCTCTCTCTCTCTCTCTTACTCACTCGCGCACTGACTCGCTCTTTCTCACCGGGCAATATTTTTAGTCGCACCGGGAGCTCTGTTGCCGCGCGCGAAGCTGCACCAGCGGGGCGGGCATCGACTCCGCCAGCGATGCGCCCGCGCGCCGACACCGCCGCCGCGCTTTCACATAATATACGGGCGTCGATATTTTCCATCGGCGCTTCTATACCTTTATATATATATATATAATATCATAATATCACGAGGGCCGACGCTAGTACCGTTAATTTTTTTTTCTTTGCGAGTAGCCTGCCTTTGAGGCGCAAAAATCTCAGTTGGTTGAGGTGGATGGCTGGGGGAGGAGGAGGAGGAGGATGGAGAAGGACGTCCCTGTAATATGGAAATATTAACGTATTTACGTAGCGGAAGAGAGAGGAAGACCGTGGTAAAGCTCTGGATGTCGCCCGTCTAAAACCGTATAATATCCGAGCATCTGGGAAGGACGCGTCGCGCGCACCCGCAGTGCACTGCAATGTATATATAGTAGTCGACAACAGCCGGTAAATTGCTAATAAATTCGGCAGGAAGAGAGGGTTTAGGGGGAAAAAATCATTCGCCTCTAAGACACCGTCTTAGCGTTTTTCACTAACGTAACAGGCATGTATGATGAATTAAACTTGAATTTCCAGATTGGGAAGGAAGGAACTGCGTCGCTTTTGTGTGTGTGTGTGTGTGTGTGTGTGTGTGTGTGTGTGTGTGTGTGTATGCGTGTGTGTGCGCGCGTGTGCGTGTGTGTGCGTGTGTGTGCGTGTACGTACGGTTATTAGATTGGTCTTACGTAATATTATACGGTAAAAGAGGCGTATAGCAGTATTTGATCAATGAAACGCACGGATATTTCATGTATTTATGAAACGAGCCGCAGTATAATATTATATATATGCGGTTAGCTCTACCAAAGTTTATGTAATTTTTAACGTTTTCGTAACGCAAACGAGGTCGTAACACGTTATACAAAAAATAAAAAAAGAAAAATTTCGTTACGACTTCGATACATATACGGAATATAAAATGTGCATTTATAGCGTATAAATTATATGACATATATCTTGTAATCACTAAATTGAAATCAGTGGAAAAGATATATAATGTAAGTGTCATATAGTGCGCACTTATATAGAGCTCGGATTTATCCGATCTGAAAATACGCTGGTCGCCCGGAGCGCGCGTTACGTGTAATTTTCCATCTATTCAAATTTTCTGGGTAGACAGCGCGTACAAGTCGTAACGAAAGTGTGTGTGGGTATATATATATATATATATATATATATATATATATATATATATATATATATATATATATATATGGTAAACGAACAAAGTATTACAATATAAAATGTATTCTATTATTGACGAATGTATATATATATATATATATATATATATATATATATATATATATACGTAATATATATTTAAAAAATGTTTCTTCAACGAGTCACTGTGTGAGAGTATCATATATCTTTCTTATTTCTCGAGCTCGAGCTCATGAGAGTTTTCCACGTTCTTCCAAATTCTCTTTTTTCCGATTTTTTTTCTTCGTGACTTTTTTTCGAGCTCGATTTTTGCCTCGATCGCCGAGAATGATTACCACTGTGGCCGCTTCATTTATGGGACAACAATCTTGAACAGAATGTACTTATATATATATATATACACACATATATATATAAAGCTTTAAGAGAACTCATCGGAACGATCCACGAATCGATTCATCAGCCTCGCGAGCCCATGTGTGTGTAAATAACCGAAAAACTCGGTTGTTTTTAAATATACGTATATGCCTAGACAATTATATATACAGAAGGCGTCGATGCGTGCGTGTATATATATATATATATATATATATATATATATATATATATATACACACGCACAATCACAATCATACTCATAATCACAAGACCAAAGTATTGTTTTTCTTATACGTAGCCCGCAAAATCGAACCATTTTTTCTTTCTCTAACCTCGAAGTTTTTCATGACAGTGGAATTATATATATATATATATATATATATATATATATATATATATATATATAATATATATTTATATAATATGGTTTTTCATTATACGATTTATCTACTTATCTTTTCGTGCCAGACGCAAATGGCAATTATGCAAATGTTCCAACGTCACGCTGAACGCAGTACGGAGCGAGCAAAAATTACAGATAACATATACTTTTCGCTCGTCGTGGATCGTGAAGCCTATCTATACATATATATATATATATATATATATATATATATATATATATATATATATACCAGCATATTCTAGAACGATATTAAAAGTGTATACACGCACCCGTATATAATATACGCTTGTTATATTCTCACCTGAATATAGATCTATATACATGATCGAGTTGTTTACGAGATTTCTGTCGACCAACGGTGCAGATTAGATATTTTTCTCACCTCGGAGTATGCATTCCCTCGTTTCTATAGATATATATATATATATATATATATATATATATATATATATATATATATATTTCTTCGAGAGTATTATCAACAGACCGATTTATCGATCGCGTATATTATCAATCACGAATTATACGATAATCAACTAGCGTATACGCGTGAGCATCGTCATAATATCTATTTATATAATATCTATATAGAGTATTGTTAATAATTGCGATGTATACGCGGTTAAAAACAGAAGCAAGAACTGCAGATATCGCATTTACAGCGTTTTTCTTCCGCGGAATAAAGGGCTACGCGTTGTTCGGCACGGCGAGCTATATTATTGTATCGATCCACAACCATACACCGACTTGATATGTCGATAATACAGTATAATACCGTTGATACAATACGCATACGCGCGCGCGCAATTATGCCTAATTCAAAATTTAATTGATATATAATAAAGCCATCCGAGACTGGCATTAAACAGCAATATTGTAAGGGATGTCGAGTATAGAGAGACGCATCCGTGCGCGCGCACGCCGCGTGTGTGCGCATGTGCGCAATAAGACGAGGAAAAGTCGAGAAAAGTAGACCTCGCGAGCCGCCGTCCGTCGCCGCGGGGACAAGCCGCGCGAGAGGAGCGAGATGAAGGGGAAAAAAGAAAACTGGAACGAGACCATCAACGCGCGTCGCACCGCGGCATCGGAACGGGGGTAACGCGTGAGCGAGATGGAACACGAGAGAAAAAGAGGTGTCGCGAAAGAGATCCTCCCCCCTCCCAACCCCCTCCCCTTCCCCGGCTCTTTCGCTCTACGTACACCTCGATTCCGCGCGCCACGACGACGGCCGAGAGTCACCCGTTCCCGATGATATTTATTGCGCATATATATGCGCGCGTGTGTGTAGACGTGGAGCCCAACCCGGCAGGCCATCGGCACCCCGCAGTTGCCAGGCCAATTATATTCGCGTCTCTTATATATCCACTATTTTGCGCAAAGGCCAACGACCCGCGCGCCATCAGCCGCGCACTCAACGACACGGCGCGGCTGCATCATCAGAACTCGCTCGCGGAGCACCTCGCCAAACTGCCGCCTCTGTATTTGTTTATATACATATACATATATGCAACAATCCATACATCCATACGAACATGCATATATATATATATATATATATATATATATATATATATATATGCATGTATGTATGCGCGTGTGTGAATGTACAATGTATATATAGACACGAATACCTGGATACGCGCTCGCGGCTCCCGCGCTCCGCTATACGCATTTCGACTTCTTGCCCATTGTGCAACGCTCTCATATAAACGAATCGACGACGCGTCCTCACTCTACTCCTCCTCCCCCGCCGCGCTGCGCACCGCGCTCCTGATATGCTCGCGCGACGGGTTTTCCTGCATTGCCTCTTTCTCTGCCGCCGCCGCCGCCGCCGCCGCCGCCGCTGCGTGACCGAATTCGCCGTTGCATACGATATGTCTGTATAGCATGTATATGCGTGCATTTACAGAGGATATAATTGATACGTCCCCGGAGTTTGTGTGTGTGTGTGCATTATATATATATATATATATATATATATATATATATATATATATATATATATATATATGTATATATGCGCGCAGGCAGTGCCAACTCCGGGGCGGTACCGTGGTACCAGACTATACAGGTATGTTTCCTATGCACCCACGATATTTATCGTAAACCGTGCGGTATACAGGTGTCCCAAATATGACGAGGCAATTCCAAAAATCATCGGTTTTGAATTATTTTTTTAAGGTTGGAAACAAATGAGACTCGCTATTTGAATTCTGACATTGATGGAGATTCGAATTTAGCGACTCGAATTACTATGAAACACACACATCTGATCAAAAGCAATGTTTTTTCTTTTGTTTTTTGAAAGTATTTTTTGAGAATATAACGCATCGTTTTGTTCTGTAAGGTGTTTTAGAAATACTCCATAGAAATACTTTGAGGTTATGTTTAAGGTTTTTTCTTAAACACCAGGCGATATGAAAAATAGACTTTAAAACGATACTTGTGGTAGTCCGCAAACTAATTTTTTCATAAAAGAACCATGAGTAGATGGAATGGCTGATTTGAAAATCGCAATTATAAACGTTGATCGGTCAATGAGCAAACTCAAATTCGATTTTCGATTTGAGAAGGTGAGCGGCGATTTTAAATGTAATCTAAAGCAATAAGGGGGAGGAAGTCGGCTGACCACGGCACAAATCATAAGTCGTTCACAAGTATATAAATATATTGTTAGCCAATCGCTATTTCAAGTGCCATGGCGAAAAATCATTTCATTTGTATCGTTAGGTTTCATGGAAATTTCTAAAACGTATAAAAGAAAAGTGCGTTCGGAATGATATTTTCTAATTAACAACTCAGCCTAATTAACATCTCGTTGTTATTCAAATTATTTACTCAAAATCTTTTTGAATTAGGGTTTGCCGGTTGGCCGATCAACATTGGCGCGTAGCTCGAAAACCACATATTTGCAACTTTCCAAAGTACATACGATCTTTGTATGCGACTTCATCTGCTTATGACCGATCCGCTGGTGTGGACAATCGTATTTGGAACAGCCTGTAAATAAATAAAATCGACAAATATATATGAATATTTATATAAGGAGATACTACGTCCAGTAGATCAGATTTAATTTCCCTATATAATTCTTTCGTACTAGACACGATTGTAAAACATGGAACTTCGAGTGATTTGCAATAGAATGCCACGTGTGTATATTGTAAGCAAAATAATATGCGAATTCGATGAGCTTTTTTGTTTTAATTGGGTTGAATAGAGCATTAATTAAACAAATAGAAAATAGTTAATAATTAAACGATTTTTATTTCAGAAAATCTTTATGGTATATATGCACCATTTAATGAACAAAAAAGGCTTCCATCGTTCATGCTCCAAATATCCATCTTCAAAGCGAAGATTTATTTGGAATTTTCAAATTGATCCTCATCGTTTAAAGAAAATATTCAACAGACTGTTAAATGGCAAAGAATTTACTTTAAAATTAGGTTTCTAATTTCAACCATAATGAAGCACAGACGAATGATTAATAATAATTGTAATAAATATTGTAATATGTTTAATACTGTAATAATTGTAATAAGTTTATATAAATAATTTTTCAAAATAAATGGATACGATCATTTTTCTTATCGATGCATCTATCAATAATTTTTATAGATTAATATTTATAATATCCTTATGTGATTTTGCAGTTTCATTAATTGAAAGTATTCTTTGGATCATAGTGGATCGAAACGACGTGAATCTTGTCAAGGAAAAAAAATAACACTGTCGTCTGGCATTTGATATTCTCATTGATCGAAAATTCACTTAAAAAGATGTGTACGTGGATACATGAGTGAAATGGAATCACTACGGTTTAATGAATATATATAAAAGCACCCGCCATCTTTCAGCGATCGAGAGCATGCCGATCGCTGCCCATGCTATACATATCTAAATCGATAATTTCTAATTATTTTATCGACTTCTCGAGCAACGTCTAATTTCCATCTCGGAAGTTACATGGTTTTATCGGGTTTTACCAAAATTTTAAAAGCACGTCGTTGCTTCATTCGCTCGATCTTGAATCTGTCCTGGAGTTGATCATTTTGAATAATGTAGGATATTGTAACAGACTACCTCGAACACGCGTGACATCTGGTAAGTCCAATGCGTATATACAGCGAAAAGCGTATATACATATATATCTGGACATATACGTATATAACACACCGTCGGAACATTCGGTTTTGCTATGCTCAAGCTGAATTTGAGATATCGAGGATGGATTTGAGAAAACTTTTCGTCTAAAACGATTGGTATTGTCGGAAAACAACTGTCCCACACGATAGAATATCAACCGTTTTCTATTTCGGCTTTAAAGGTGCTCTACCCTATTTAGGAAAGAAAACTTCCACATTCCCATATTGCGTGTCAAAATACGTAAGGAAAAGAAAAATGTGACGAAAGAATTGTCTACTCGGAAATAATTGATTTTACAAATAATAAAAGAAAAAAATTTGAATCTTATTTATTTTTTTTAATATTTTATTAGTAAAATTGTTATGAAAACTCTCTTGCGCGTTATATTGAATATAATATCAATGATTTTTTTTTTCATTCGTCGATATCGATATCGTCAATAGAGCTATTTATGCATAATATCGCACAATCATATAATAGACGGTCGTGTGCCCTTTTCAACATAATATATTACATCGGTGTCTTTATTAACACGATGAAACAATTATACGGAATTTAAACAATGGGAATAAGTATATGCGCGCATTGCTAAATTATAATAAGTATTGATAATTAAACAAAAATTGTCTTCATTGTTACATTTTCAATTCGATCCAAAATTATATTTTATACGTATATATATATATATATATATATATATATATATATATATATATAATATATGCGATGGTCAGACACTTGCCTCTAAAGTATCTGGCACTTTTTTACAAAACAATGATAATTGTAAACAGTAATTGTACGCTTTTATATTCCACCCCTTATCCCATTACTATATATAGCAAATTCATACAAACCTTTTTAAATCGATTATTTTAAATTAAAAATATTTTTTATTTACAAACTTAACATACAATAGGAGCTTCTCTCTCTCTCTCTCTCTCTCTCTCTATTGCGCTACAGAGTCTTATAAAAAATGTGGTTAATGTATTTCATGTTATTGCAGCTTTATGAAAACGAATATTTAATCGATAAATTATTAACGTACATAATATCGTTAGTCTTTTTATATGTATATATAAATAATAAAAAAAATATGTATCTTCAAATAAATAACGATATATTCGTTTACTTTGCTTCTACATATTCTTTTGTACTTATTATAGTCGTTGCCTGACCTTGAATCGTTCGTTGCTGCTCAAACATAATATATAATTACAATCTATATACAACCATCAGCAAAAGCTAGCCTTAATGTTATAAATAATTTTGATATATTGTGTGGATTGGAAACATCACGCGTCCTCGATTAATTTTAATTTTTGCATATGTTTTCAAGCTTCGATAGAGCGTCACCAAATGTCTAATTAAATACACACAAACACGCGCGCGCTTGTGTATATATATTCGAATTATAATATTAATAACATAATTTAGTTATCTATGTGTTACAGATACTTTTAGGCACACGCGCTGAGTAATTTTTATAGTATGAACGGAAAAAATTATTTCGACATTTGTATAAAGAATAACGAACATACTTGCTAAAAGTATTAATTAATTTATTTAATGATTTATTCGATTCTTGCATAGCTCATCAGAATGAATTTTGGTATATAATATATATATATATATTGTCATACTTCTGAACCTATATATTATATCATATCATATCATACCCATACTAATTTATAAAGACAAAGCATGTTTTTGTTTGTATACGTTAAACAAAAAAACTATTGAACCGATTGCTCTGAAATTCGAAATATGTATTCTATATTATCTTTGGAAGGATATAGGCTATATTTTTTATTAAAAATCATGTTACTTTCATCAATAAATAAAAACCGCAGTCAACGATCTTAATACTCATTTTCACCAACGGTCAATAGGTGGTATCTTGAATTATGTTGATAATGAACACGAAGTAGTCAGCTTAATACCAGGCCAACTCATTTGAATGATTCCATACCACTTTAGAATTATTATCCGCAAGGTCAGATTTTTAGTCCATATTATCCTTTTTGTTCTTCAGGTTCATCTGACATTACCCACACCTTGTAGATATCGTTTGACATTTTATTTTTTCTTATGTGGGAAAATATCGCTCGCTCTCTCTCCCTCTCTCTCTCTCCCTCTTTCCCCGCCATCTCTTATAAAATGGTTGTTGCGAAGTTCTTTAGGCTATGTTTTCTTTTTTAGTTTGAATAAAAGTAATGATGGCAAAATAGGAAAGTAATTTATCAACAACCCACCCGATTTACACACACACCCAATTTAAATACAGGTTCTACGTGGAAATATTGTAGTTTCGTGCACAGGAAATGGAAGACGATATTCCGGTGCCTGAAGACAATTTCTACGGGGATTCGCTTGTTTAGACGGTAGAAAACGATGTCCAGGTATGACGGAATGACTTCTAGGTGCAGTTCTGTACTCTACCATCCGAACTCCAAACTCCCTGTAGAAGTCCTGCCAGAATACCTGGGATTCTACCTACCCAAGACCAAAACTCTCTATAATAGTCGTTCCAAGGTTAATTCTATAGTCTGAACATGAAAGTCCGCGGAGAAGTTGTCTCGAGACTTGAACATATTTTTAGCGTTCGAACTCAACAATCTTCACCTTAGAAGCCTTATATATATATATATATATATATATATATATATATATATATATATATATAGTATATATTATAGAGCTGTGGTTTTCAATCTGAAGGTGGCTTTCGTTCGATAAATATCTTATGAAATAAGTGTAACTTAATTGACCTATAAATGATTATGTACATATTTTTTATTGCCTTTTGATACTTTTCCAATTTTACATCACCTTAGATATATAAAAGAAAAATGAAAAAGTAAATAAAGAACGATACGTAAATAATATAACATCACTACTATGTGATACATAGAAATTTTTAAATGCTTATGATAATATATCGCCTTCAATACATCTATCTTTTTTTTAATGATTGCGTTTATGTATTCCTTCCGGTGCCTAGTGTAACTGATTGGGTAGAAAATTAAGTTACTAGTAAGGTTACTAATTTATAATATTTATATATGAATATAACTTATAGTGACGTTATTTACTGATTTTAGATTTGTTAATGATATAAATAAGTTCTTGAAATGACTTTAGTTAGAAATTGATAAAATGAACATTTATTTGTTGACTATACGAAAAGCGAATTTCGAAATATTGAGGTGAGCACAGCTGCACAGTAGTATACGGATTATGGATTATGCCTACACTTTACACCCGTAACTATCTTTTATTCTCGTTAAAATCGATATTATTGAAAATCGAAATATAATGTATATTAGAACATGTGGCTTTTCAAGGCTTTCTCTTTTCATTGTAATTTCATGACTAATGGGTTCTCATCAAAATAAATAAATATGCGACATGATAATGCGACGATCGCGGGTATATTAATAACGAGAACGCGCTGTTGATGGTTTTCGTAATCTATTTACTTTTCTTTTTCTCTTTTTCTTTTTTTTTTTTTTTTTTTTGCTTAATAACGTCCGTTGACTATCAATGCATCCAAAGAATAAGTAGATTGTGAAAACCATCATTGTCTCTAAAAATAAATGATAACGACGAGTCAGCAGTAGCATTATTTTGAAAACAATAATTCACGCCCTATCTTCGTTCAGATTAAAAAAATTTATTATATAAGCGCCGTCGAGCTTATTGTTTATTCGTATAATATGTGGTAAAAATTATTTTCTCGCGAATTTAAACGCTACGGCTGTGTTGGTATAGCTTTTACGACATTTTCTTCAATTTTTAAATATTATTTCTACTCTCGCTAGATACAGAAATGGTTACAATTCTCTTTATGAAAAACTAACAAACTAATTTGTGCCTAATCAAGCACGTAGAGTCAATATTAATGTATTTATTTAAAGATTTTTTTTTTAAATTTGTTAATTTCGTAATCAGCTAAAAATTGAGTGTAACGTTCCGAATATAAAGCTTCATAATTGTCAAAATATTGCTTTAGTATTAATATACCATCTGTACATTTTCTGAATATTAATAATACTTTTGATTGTACAACAGCGAGAAGTCTTTACGTGCGCTCAACCGTGTACAAGTTTTTAGTCTGACATATACCTAGATTAACATTTCATTGTTTTATTTTCTGTTTTTGCATAACAATGATCTGTGTAAATAAAAATATTAAGAGCAGCATTAACAAAACAATTTAAATAAAAGTCAAAGTTTGAAATGTTCTGACTTTTTGATTTTATATAATTTATTTTGAAATTAATTTAATTTAACTTATAAATGACGTAATTTAGTACTATTTTATAATTCATCATATTGAAGTTGAAATATAAAGAGGGATTCTGTATGGTTTATACATGCCGAATACACCTAGAACACCATAGATGTAATACAAAAATAATGATCTTGGCTTAGCTATATCGATCAACATTTTTTTAAACTTCTCAGTCAAATCTATATACTGTGTCTTTCTTTTCCTTTGTCTACCGTGGATATTTTCATGTACATTATATTATTCTGTACATTTTGAAACGCAAATAATAAAATACACAGGTTGTTTCCTCTTGTTTTATACAGCTAATCGATACTACTCATGAACCTATATTCCATGTAAGATATAAAATAAATGTATAAACAATTGTATTCCAGTAATCCTACTTTTTTTCAACTGAAACAGGTTTTCCTCGTAATTTTTATTACAGTGATAATTCATGCTGACGTGTACAAATGCAGAATATGTCAAATTTAAAATTGATGTTTTTATTAAACATTAATAATTTTAGAAATTTTATTTGTGTAACTGATTTCCGACTTTAAATGCATCTCAAAATTGGTCATTTTAAAAACTACTTAAAATAATTAAATCTCCTTTAATAATCCTATTTCCACACTGCCGTTATAATTTAACCAAAAATTAAACAAAAAATTCTCTGCAAAAATTAGGAGAAAATTATTAATTATTTTATACTTATTATTTATCGGTAGAGTGTATTGACTTTTATCAATTACTAATTGAAAAAATGTACTTAAATTAAACATTTTTATTTGAAAATGGCCAGAATTCTAATTGGTTTCTAAATAATAGTCGTCATTTATTAAATAACTTGCATTTCGTTGAATTTCATCTGATTTCTTGTAATGAATGATTATAATTTGAGTTTATTGCATTATATTAACTAAAAGTAACCAGCATGATTTCGTATCAAAACGGTCTCTAAGTACACTGATAAAAAAATCTTATCAATAACTATGAAAAAAAATTGAAAAAAACCATAACGTAAAAAATTTCTCTGCCAAATGATAATTTTTTAAATATATATCGTAAAAATATAATTTAATTACGAAATAATAAATTTACATATTTGATCAACAGTTATATTCACAATTGATTGTAAAATTTTATTTTTCGATAAACGTATAGATAAAATCCTGTTGCTAATAACGAAAATTTAAATATAAATACAGTTGAATATTTGTAATAAAAATTTTGCCCACTGTTATGGAAAACTAAACCTTATTATTTCCATACAATTTTTGCGTCCCAAATAAAGACTTAATTCTATTGTATTGAACAATCTATAACGATTACAAATACCATTATGACGATATTTGTATCGTTTATACGTGGACGTATAAAAAAGATCCAAAGTGATAATATAGCTTTCCCACGACAGATGACAAGGAAATGTCAAGCAAATGCAATTTTTTATCCTTTTTATATAAGAATACGTATGAATTCAGTAAGTGCGTGCGGGGGAACTTGCGAGGGAAGTTGGGTTAAGTTGACCGAGATGAAGAAACAGCTGACCACATCCTGCGACGTTGCCAAATTTCCAACCGATCTTTATTATATACAGTTACCGTATTTCTGTTATACTGTTCTCTCCTCGGTTCCCTCGAAAGTAAAACGAAATTTAGGTCAAGATAAAAACATTTTTTGTCTTTTCTTTTGTATAAACGATCATTTCGTATAATTTAAATTTTATACAACATTTATACTCGGGAATTAGTAAACGTATCAGAAACGTAAATGTGTCAAAAATAATTGTAAAAGATATTTATTCATAAAATCATAAAGCTTGCCACGCTGATTTTTATCTCGAGATAAAAATTAGTATATCATTGAAAGCGAATAAGTTCAAGAGGATTAAAATGAACTATCCTCAATTATTATCTCCATGCAAGGAAAAATTTTCGTTAAATGGTATATATATATATATATATATATATATATATATATATATATATATATAATTTATACATATAAATGACATTAATTTGGACAAAGCTCTCATTATTTCAAAATACGCTTACCGCGGCAATCGCGATAAAGCGCGACCGTCGATGTTAAAAAGCTCTCGAGAAATTATGGAAACGACTCTCAATTTAAGTATGACGATTTCAATACTTACCTGCTGTCGCCTCGCATTTGTACTGCGTAGTTTACTCTCGTATTTCTAACATTCAATATGTCGAATATCAACGAGCTTCTTGATTTTTCCAATATTGATATGCTCAATTCAGAAAAACAAACAGAAAAAGGTCTAATAAATAATTATATAACTGACGTTAATCAAAAGATAATAGAAAACAAAATAAATTCATTAAATTCAAAAATATTACAGCAATAAATTAAAATTAAAAAATTTATCTCGAGTTACAAAATTTGTATGATAAAATAGTAGTTTAACTAAAAATATGGCAGTACAAAATGCCGTAAAATAATTATCGAGCTGCCTTAACCAAAAAATTATTCAGAAATTTGTTTCATCGGTCTTATGAATAAAAGAGAATCTTCGTTCTACGTTTAAATTTTATAAGAATTGAAAAATAACAATTATATACTCGTATTATTGCGGCGCAATTGTGCCTTAACGATTTAGTCAAGCTATATAGTCGATAAGAGAGATAAATAAAAAAAAAAAAACATCATGCATGGAACAAGAAAAATGAAGAAAGAAAATGTGTGTGAAGGGCGATCAATGAAACAACTCGACGATTCTTAATCATCGTGTGTTTATTGACGTAATTCCACGCACTTAAGTTTTACAGTCCACGCAATTAAACTATAGTTATAAAAAAAAAGAATATATATGTATATAATAATTACAAAAGAGATGGTGGGATTTTATGTAGGATAGAGATTTTGCTTCTTTTTTTTTTGTTTGTTTGTTGGAAATGGGAAGAGAGGAGCGTATATACACAGCGATCCAATGCGGAATGTTGTATATAGCACATTATCGACAGTTAAATAACAGTTAAGAAATAAAAACGCACTGATGTATTTTTGTATTCATGAAATTTCATAAGCACGAGGCCTTTTGTTTCATTTTTATTATCTTCATTATTTTGTGTATCTCTGTACAAAAACAGTCGAAAAAATTATAGATTCTCCTCTCTCTCGCATATACACTCGCGCGCACTGCGTCACTCTCACTCTCGCACTCTTCCACTCGCGCATTAAAGTTTTTTTAATTTTTTCGAGCTCGAGAGCGTATGTACAAGCATTAAATGATATATATTTATATATATATATATCTATATATATGTATATATATATATTTTTATTCTTTATATATAATATGTATAGAATATCGTGTACGAGAGACCTACGAACTAAATATAATTATACACTGATGATACAATAATCATAGAGATATCGTAATTATAGATCATTGTAGAGATTTTTCTTCTTATTACGGTACACCTACATTTTTTATTTTTTTCCTTAAAATTCTTCAAGTCTACAAATTCATTCGGGTTGCTTATCAACGTTTTTATTATACTGCATTATGTGTGTAACCTTAACTGCCTTATTTTTTTTTTAATATTATTCTGTATATCCATCCACGAATGTGTTTGTCCGGCTTGTAGTTGTATACAACAATCCTATCTTAATTAAAAAAAAAAAGAGAAAAAAACAAGAGTGTGGCCTCGCTCAAAATTTTTTTTATAAATTTTATAGTATCTATTTGACAAAAATTTTGTACAACACATCGCCTGAATGCCAACAACAATAATCCTCGCACGCTGAATTACTATAAAAAGACTCAGTGTTGCTTGGCTTTTTGTGTGTCGCGTGTTTTTTTTTTTCATCTTCTTCATCATCCGTCAGTTGTAATGTATGTAGGTGTCTCAATGTTTGTGTCCCTGTCTCTCCCGTGTGATTCCGAAAAACCCTTAGCGGCTTTCGCCTCCGAATCTCGATCGCGTTCGTCTCGCCCCGCGTATTTTCCTGTTTTTTTTGTTTTTTTTTTTTTTTAAATATCATTATCATAATGAACCCTTATTTATCACTTAATGTGTCGCGCGCGCGTTAAAGCCCTCCCACCCTTAACCCTTAGATAGATATTTACAAGAATAATCACAATTATCAGGGTTCGATTTCTCAAATCGATGGATATCGCGTATAACTTTGTACAAATTGTTTGCTTCGTTTGTTTATTTATCTTTCTCTTTTTTTTATTATTTTTATTTTTTGTTGTTGTTGTTGATGTTGTAGTTTCAGCTTTGTATATCCCCATCCCACCCCACCCATGCGGTTCTTTCGTGAAAAATTCACGGAAGAACGGCAACATAGGAAAACAATGGACCCGGGCGACTCGTGTCCGTTCGAGATTCAAAGGCTATGGTTCTATTATATATCATTGAAAGTCTGCAAAATACAGCGGCAGCGGCCAAGGGTTTCTCTCTATCTATCAATCTACCCCCTCCCCTCGCAACGCTAATATCGTTGTCCCTTTTTTCCGCCCGATGCGCATAATCATCATCATCATCATCATCGCTGCCTCTTATAAAGGAAAGAAAAAATATATAAATAAATAAAAATAAAAAGATACATAATGAAATGCACGTCGCAATTGTCATCTCTCGCCTCTCCGGAATTTGTCTGTTTCATATCTATATATGTATACACAAGGTGGGTGTGATGCGAGACCTCGCCACCCCCCAGATATCGCACACGTAAATCACACACACACGCACACGTCAAACGCATTTTTTCAACAGTGGAAGGAAAAAAGGGGGGCTTGTCGTATCGCGTTGCCTCCGTTTCGTGACCCCCTGCAACATCTCGACCCGCGTGATTTTTCTATTTTTTTTTTTTTTTATTAAACTTTTTTCTGTTCTTTTCTCCTCTTTCACGATAAAGAAACGGAAGCAGCGCGCTCTACACCCCCCCTTTCATCCTTGCACGGGCATCCATCGAACACGCACATTTTAACATTTACATTTGTATTATTCACGCATAAATTATAATGTAACGCATTTTCTCGCATTTATTCACATTAGCAACAGGCTCTCGCAATTAAAATCTCGCGCTCGCGTTTCCGACGGTTCAAAACATGTTTTTTTTTTATCATCTACTACTTCTTTTTTACTTACATTTAAAAAAAACCCCCCCATTTTTTCACAATTTTCCCCAATTCGTTTAGTACATATAGTATTTTTTATTATCCCTGGACCGAATTTGCTCTCTTTAATTCTTCGCTTTACTTTTTTTTTCTCCTCCTGTTTTCTGAATTTTCTATTTTTTAACTGCTTTTTCTGTTTGTCATTCGGGTACACGCGTTGATTTTTTCGTTCTTGAGTGTTTTTTTCTTTTTTTCCATTTTTTTTTGTAATATTTTAAAAAAATACTGAATTAACCAAGCTAAAATCACAGACTTGCCGGCGCTGCGCGGATAAACCGATTCCGGGCGGCCGGCTTTGTTTGTACAAATTCTTCCTGAAGGACTCTATATGTATAGTTTACAAGTTCATTTATCGACATTATATTGTTATATCCTTATTACATATATAAGTATGTATACATAATAATGCGCACACCTTGTGTATATATATATATATATATATATATATATATATATATATATATATACACACATATGTATATACATACATACATACATATATATATATATATATATATATATATATATATATCTTCGCGATTCTTTTCAACTTATCGTAGCCGCCTTACTCTCTTCTTTCGCAGATGTTTATCGTACAATTAATAATAATTACAATTCGCGCGCGTTCTTCCTTCTATATACTGTACGCCTATATTGTTCGTTATTATTTCGCGTATAATCGAAGTCTGTGGCTGTGTGTAAATGTATGTTAACAAAGATGATCAAACCTCTCTCGGCATTCGCTCTCGGCTTAGCGAGCGTCGATTAAAAAAAAAGGAGAAAAAAAATCACATAGCAGATAAACAAGTTAGGATCACCGAATATGTAGTAATAATAATAATAATAACAACAATAAGCGATTTTACTTCAGGTCGTAATTAAATATACACCTTCGACTCACCCACCTTCAGTCGCGCAGCATTCAGTCTTCATCTAACCAGCTCTTTCATTCTCCCTCTCTCTCTCCCCCTTCCTCGCACTTTCTCACTCGGCAGAAAAACACGGGCTATAGGTTCGGCAAGGGCTTCGAAGCAATGAATATTGTTGCAATGTCCAACGATTGGAATTTTGAGAAAGAAAAAAAGATCGAAAAATTTTCTTTCTGCGTACAGAAAGATTTTAGCTAGAGGGGCGGAAAAAAAATACAGAAGCCCTGTGCGCGAAGCAAAAGTCCATAATTATCTCTGCTCGCCGGGCGAGAAACCTATACATCTTTTTAGCACCGCGGTTCACGTAGGTAAGTAATATAAATATATATATATCATAAGATGTACATCTCGGAAGTTAATCGAAGAGAGCGCGCGCGTTCTTTCGCGTTGACCCGACGTTTTTTTGTTTTGTTTTATTAATATATATATATATATATATATATATATATATATATATATATATATATATATATATTAACACGAATTTGACGCCCGATATTCTAATTACCATTATTATTATTATTAATAGACGTGCGCCAGCACAAAGAGTTTTCAAGAAAACGCGCGTGAAAAGTATAATGCGCGAAACACGAAGTATATATATACATATATATTATATATAACGATCGAATCTGGGTCGTGCCAATTCTATTCCACCCCCCAACCCTTTCCCTCATCTTTCTCTCAATATGCACATACACATATTTATACATACAATAAATCAATCGGACGCGTGCAAGCAAATTGCTCTCTTTCTCGGTGTTTCGGTTTTTTTTTCTATTTTTTTGTTATCATTTATTTCTTTGTCGATTTGTTATCTTTGTGACTCTTTTGGACTTCGGTACAATTGCAGAGGTGTTGTCAGTCGGGGCCGGATCAATTTTTCATGTGTTATTCAGAAGAGCGTTTAATTTAATTCGCGCCTTTAATTAATGATAATGATAATCCCAATGAGTTGTAAGCCGTGTAACATATGCGCGTAATATTGGACAATTTGTTCATCGAGACGCGACGACGACGACGCTTGCGTTCTCTCCCTCGTGTGTATTGTACGATATCGTTATAGGACTCCGACAGAGATAGAGAGAGAGAGACGGAGAGGGAGGGAGGGAGAAATAGAGACACCAATTTTGGCGAGAGTTTTGATTGACCGTAAAGATGGCCGGATGGCGAGAGAGGAAACATCGAGGCGAGCGAACAGCGTCCTTGTGAACAACCAAGTCCGCCGTGTACGCTGCTGCTCGCCTCGCTCCCACGGAAGTCGAACAAAGGGGGCGGTGGGGATTAAAAGGGCGGCGCCTTCGTTAAATAATGTATAACGACGACGCGCGCGCCCGTCCCCGACAAGTTTCTCTCTCTCTCTCTTTCTCTCTCTTTCTCTCTCTCTCTCTCTCTCTCTCTCACTCGCTCGAGCCTCACCGAGGGAGGTCCGTCCGAGGATTGACGTCGAAATGGTGGCGGTGTGGCGGTGCTTGATAAGAATCGCTCGTGAAATTTTGTGCTCTCCTCGGCCGAAAGAAAAACCGTACCGTCATCGCTCCCCTCCCTTATTTTTTTTTGGTTCTCGACCCAGCCCACTTCTTCGCGCGCGTTAGTCCAGCGTTCTCTCCCCCCCCTCTGTATAATGTTTTGTTATAATCACAGACGCGGTTGCTTTCATCTTTATTTTGTTTTTTCGTTTTTTTTTGTTTGTTTGTTTTTTGTATTATCATTTGTTGCGATTTTCGTACTTTTTTTCTTTTTTTTTTTTGAATATATCTCACCGTCTTTCCACCGTTCGTTCGATTAAACTACTATATGTTTGTTTGTTTGTTTGTTTGTTTGTTTGTTTGTTTTTTAACTATACGTACAAGAGCCTTTGTTCTTTGACGCCGAGCGCGATAAATTTCTCCCGTTCATCATTTATAATCATCGTGTCAGTCAGTTGTGTGTTCTCTCTCGTTAAAAGTTTTCATCCGCGCGCGCATTCTCTCGGTATCTTTCGCCTTCTCGAATTCTGCGTCTCACGCGCGTTACTCGTTATTTTTACGAAACCAAGAAGGAATATAACAAGAAAAGAAAAAGAAAAAGCAACAGGAAAATATATGCACTCTCGAACGATCCGATCCCGTCTTCGGGCGCGCTCTTGCAGGGTTTGAAATGAGCGACTAGCGATCGAACAGGTTATTATTAATTATATCTGCGTTATATTACACTCGCACACACGTATCTATATATATATATATATATATATATATATATATATATATATATATATATATATATATAAAATATAACGTTAGGCTAAATATTTTCTTTCGGAAACTCGCCGCGAACAAGACCCCGTTGTCTCTCTTTCTCTCCCCTTCGTTCACACGCACGTTTATTACTCGCTTTCCCTTGCACTCTCTAAATTACAGAAACCCGTGATCGCCCCATCGTATTTAATTATCACGCGCGCGATACGACGGAACGGAGCACGTCATTTTCTTTTCTATAAGGAAGGACTAATATATATTTTTCTGCATCTATATATGTGTATATATATATATATATATATATATATATATATATATATATATATATTTATATAAGCTTGCGTATATAAATATTTATATGTATAATATTGTTGCCTCAAACGCCTTATAAGAATTCCAGTCGTTGGCGAGTGACTCCTCTACTGGTGGACGGAAGTATTTTCCAGTTGATTGTCAAAAAAGAAAAATAATAATAATAATAGTAAGCTTTATCACTATCACACTTTATACTTTTTACAAGTTCATTATCATCATTGTTTTTATTACATTTTTCCTCTTCTTTCCCACTAAATCCAAATTATTAAACCACATCTGATAGATTTTCGGAGCCGTCTTTGCCGTCGCAAGTCTTGCGATAGGCGCAAATTTAGATGCGACGGCTCCCTCGACCAGCGAAACAAGAAGCAGCCTGATCCCACTCCCACAATGGAGAGAGATCGGCTGATTCTTTCATCATAAATATTAATATAAATAAATAAATATACAATTGCTTAAAAAAAAAAATAATAAAACAAACGTATTCACACTTTTCAACAAATAAACTATTTTTTTGTAAATTTTTTCCTTTGCAAGTTTTAGTTAAAAATTGGCCGTTTTTCTTTCATTTAAATATTTGTTTTATACATTGAGCCCAACTTGGAAACTCAGTTCACCATAAAGGAGCCACTGGATAGTAAATCGATGAAACAGATGCACTAGTTACCCATCGCTCTCTCTCTCTCTCTCTCTCTCTCTCTCTCTCTCTCTCTCTCTCTCTCTCTCTCTCTCTCTCTCTCTCTCTCTCTCTCTCACACACACACACACTCTTTCTCTCTCTCAATATATTTATCACTCCCAATCAGTCATACGCTCACTCTTTCTCACTTGCATACTAAATAATCACACGTATCAAAGACGAAACTTCCATTCATAAAAGAAAAAAAATAAAATAAAATAATAATAAAAAAGAGAAAATATTACGCGTTACTTCTAATGAATCTCAATCACGTTCTCCTTTATATTCCGCGAAGAAAATCACAGCTGTTTTGTTTTTGTCGGTTCGCTCCACCATCTGCGACGGATACAATATACACAGAGATATTTTTTTTTTAAATATATTACGGCTGTTCGTTTATTGATAAACCGGCTAACTGGCCAAGGCGCGCGACATTCGTGATTAATCCTCCTCCGCTCTCCCGAAGTCCTAGATTTATTTTTTTATCTTCATGGGAATTTCCTGATTTTTGAAGCAGTTTTGTTCATATTATGTACAATCGATAATTTTTCGATATCTGCATATTTTTTGTCGATAACGACGCCGCGGTAGTGAAATAAAGGACTCGGGAGGAGGCAACAAGAAAGGACCGTCGTTCGCGAAGGTCGCGCGCGCGACGCCCACGCACAGATTGCTCTGTTCTCATAATTATTCGTTTTTTTTTTCTCACCCTTCACCCTCGCGCCTCATTTAATTTACAATATTGAAACGTCGTCCACGCGCGTCCCGACATTCCGTCTCATTTATGTACAAATGTGCGTACGCGCGCAGATCAAAAAAGGTAATGATAATAATGTATATTGTATATTATTAAGCATGCGATTCTCCGTTTAATTTAATGTAATACATAATTTTTATTTTTTGTTTCATTCGTGTGTGTACGTAACCTGTGTTTGCGGACGGGTGTGTAGCAGTGTACAAGTGTGCGCGTTGCGTCAATAAAGTGTGTATAACTACGTGTTAGGTTCTTTACGTGTTCTTTTTTTTCTTTTCGTTTAAAAATCGACGACAGCAGGGTCGCGTCGTCTTCGCTGGCGCTCCAACGATGGACGAATCCAAAACAAGTTTCTTCTTGGATCAGCTTCACTCCAACATTCTTCTTTCTTCGCACTCTTTCTCTCTTCTTCCCGTTCTCTCGTTGAAATAAAGGCGGCGAGATCTTCGTCCTTACTCTGCTCCTCGAAGAAACAAAAACAACAACTGCGGACGCAGGGCCCTGGATCACCTGGCCATCCTGTCATGAGATCATCGTGTAAATCACTCCTCGGTTCATCGACAAAGCTTCCGAGGACGAGTGTATTTGTGTGTACATATACAGAACTATATATACACATATGCACACATATATGTATATGTATATATATATATAGATATATATATAACTGCTGGCGCGTGCAACCGAAAGCGACGGTGCGACGTCAGCGCGCCCAGGCAGAAAAAAGGGGACCACCTCATCATCATCATCATCAACATCCCTCTCTCTCTCTCTCTCTCTCTTCTCGATACTCCACAGAATCTATATATATGTATAATAACTTCCATTTATGCAAATAAATCGAAATAGGACTCCATTCTGTTGCGGTTACAGTATTTACACAGCTATCCGACCATCCCTCGCGTGCTCTCCGTTAGCGAACAACAAAACCGCCCTCCTCTACCGCGGCCTACTATATATGTGTAGACAAAGATGACGTTGGCGGCGGGCGGGCGGACACATGGCAGGTGTGTGCAGTCGTTGAAAGAAGTCAGGCGAAGTGATGTCAGAGAAATAGTAGCGGAATAAGTAGGCTGACAGAAAGCAATTAGCGGACGAGGGGGATTACTTTTTTTTTACGTTCTCCTCAAAAACGGATGTCGGGACTCACACTCTCACTTATATAAATTAAAGAAAATTAATGAGAAAAGTATCATGTAATGCTGGTGGTCGACGGGCTGGCGGATGGCTCGATTGCGCGTCCACTCTCTCTCTCTCTCTTCTTCTCTACCTTCTCCTCTTCCTTATCTTTCACGCGGTCCCGTCAATCCCGGGAGCACGGTATCATCATCAATCATCATCATTGTATTGGCATCTCCGCATAATCGGCATCTCGTAATCGGTCGCGTAGCTCGTCGTCGTCGTCGTCGTCGTCGTCGTGCCGCTGCCGCCGCCATTGCCGCCGTCGCGCGTCGTTCGCTCCTCACTCCTCCCTCAGCGTCCGGCCGCGGCCTGTCGCCGGCCCATTCAGCTGGACACGAAAGCGGCGATCTGCTCGCTGAACTGCGTGTGCTCGAGGAGCAGCGAGTCCTTGCAGCTCTCGAACTGCTGCTGCTGCTGGTGGTGGTGGTGGTGATGCTGATGGTGGTGGTGGTGATGATTATGATGGTGGCTCTGATGATGGGAGTGGACGAACTGGGACTGCTGCTGAAGATGCTGGATGTGCTGCTCGTCCCCCGAAGAGGACGAGTCCGAGGAGCCGGACGTCAGGGACTCGGGCTGCTCGAGCTCGGTGCCCTCGAAGAGGACGCAGATCGAGCCGTTCTCGCCGATCCTGTAGGAGACCTCGGCCGGATCGATCCACATGGTCAGCTCGCTGGGAAAGAGGCTGTGGAGGACGGTGGGCACGAGGCCGACGTTGATGCCCGCCTGGGCGATCACCGGATCCATCTTTCCGTTGATGCGGATGCAGCGGTAGCCGCTGCCCCGGTTGGGCTTGTCCGGGAACCAGTGGTCGCGGTAGCGACGCCTCAGCAGCTCCGTGAGCGAGCTCTTGAACATCTGCAGCTGGGTCTCGGTCAGCTGGCCCGTCTGCAGGCGCAGCAGCTGCACGAGGAAGTCCGCGGCCGACACGATTTCTAACCTCATTTCACCGATTGTTCACTCTTTGCCGTTAAAACTAAGCGTCCTCTCCGGGATAGCCTCGGCAGTTCGCGACACAAAATTATCGCGCGCACTTTTTTCTCCTCACGCCACCTCGCGCGCCTATCACGACAGGTCGACCGGGCTCGACAGGGACCGTCGTCGGCCGTTGCGTCGCGCCGGGATTAATCTCGACGGCTGGACCACTACGATGGCGTAGCGCTTTCTAGTGAGCCAGGGGTCCCTCTGGCGACGGTGCTCCGAAGCTGTGCCGTCGATAATGCCGTGATGGTGGCGACGCTGCTGCTGCTGCTCCCTGCTGCTGGCTGGGCCGTAGGCTGCCAGTTTAATGAGACGATTCTCTCCTGACGAATCTGCTTCCGAGGAAGCTGTTGTCGCCGTTGTTTCGATCAAGCTTGGCCTACTGGGCTGCTTCGACGATGGTGCTGCTGGCCTATGGCCGCGATACGTTGCCGTTGCTGCTGCTACTGGCTGCGAGAACGCCAGACAAAATGGCGCCGCCACGTCTGTATTCGAGCGTCGAGCACGCGCGACGAGGTGTAGAGCTATTCCTTTTTTTTTCTTCCTCCACTTCGATACGATGCGCGCCTTTTATGCGCACGCAAAGCCCCTCGGGATTGATAAATATAGTTCGCTGGTGCCGTTGTTCTAGAACGTTCCCGAGTCGCGTAGATACGGGTGTCCCGAGGAGGTCGCTCTCCAGACCTCGGGTAATCGATATATATATGTATGTATATATATATAATCGAACGTCGCGAGGAGCACTGACGATGAATCACTGTAACGGTTCTCCTCTTGCTTTCACTCCGTTTTTTACGGCCGCGATCCGCTGGCTTCACAACTCGCACTAACACGACTGCTGCATACGATTTTCGACTTCGCGTTACAAGCTGGTGCCTCGGGGAAATTTCAAAATTTCTCAAACTTCCTCGGTTCG
This sequence comes from Sycobia sp. Sy_11, assembly GCA_018907035.1. NCBI lineage: Eukaryota > Metazoa > Arthropoda > Insecta > Hymenoptera > Epichrysomallidae > Sycobia > Sycobia sp. Sy_11. The sequence continues at coordinate 175,562 of JACCIC010000238.1, read as the reverse complement.
TCGTCGACTCCAACACTGTGTAGATATAGAGGACACTGCCCCAAATACTGAATTAACTCTATCGGGTCGATAGAACGGGTTCGAATGCTACGATTCTATCTCTGCCTGTCTCTATCCCTCTCTATCTCTAACTATCCACACTCTCCGCACTCTCTCTCTCTCTCTCTCTCTCTCTCTCTCTCTCTTTCTCGCTCTCTCTCACGCTCCACGGAGGGAGGAACCGCACCCTTGGACGACCGAGGACTTTATGATGCCAGCTCTCTGCGCAGTTCGACGCGAGGCGTAGCGCAGGCGGCGCAGCTTGCCAGAGCGCGGCGGTGGGGCGACAGGGGGAGGGGGAGACGGCGCATATCCCCACCCGACCGCGGACCAGCTCGGGGCCGCCGCTCTTTGTTCCCCATCGGTATATAGTTATATATGCGGGAATCGAGTCACCCTCGCGCGGACAGCGCGGTTAGGCGGGCGGCGGGGGGAGGCGAGCTCGGCCAATACGGGCTCGGCCACGGCGCACCCATATTCAGCCGCGCGGCACGGCTGCTGTGCGAAGTGCGCTCCCCACCCCATCATACGACTTTTATTCGGAGCCGCCGCCGTCGCCGTCGTGTATTTTTCCCCCCACTCTGTAGCCGCTATTACAGTGCCAGCTCTCTCCCCTCGCGCGACGCGATCGAGCCACTTGCGCGTACCGCGGCGGCTATATGTGCGCGCGTTCGCGTCCCAAAGCGCGAGAGAGCGACGGAGACATTGTACGTGTACATAATGCGAGCTTGTGTGAGTGCACGCGATAGTGGTAGAAATTCCGCGTGAGAGCGAAAAGGGCGAAACTATAATATGGATGCGGATGAGGAGAGGTTCAAATGCATGTGTGTGTGTGCGCGCGCGCGAGCTGGAGTGAAGCGAGGAAGAAGAGAGCAGCCGCGACTATATCAGCTGCGCGCGCGCACACGCATACACATACGTAGTCATATATGTTATTTGTTGTTGCGTGTTCGTTTGCGTATGTATGTATGTATATGTATATATATGTATGTATATATATATATGTATGTATATATATATATATATATATATATATATATATATATATATATATATAATGCTCGCTGTATAGAGATTAGAGACTTGTTTTTGTCGGTGCGCAGTAGTATAGCAGACAAGAGAAAGAACGCAGCGTCATGGTATCCGAGCGCGGCTATGTAGCATGATGAGGGCAGCCACATAAAGGGAGATCGGAGTGTTTGTATATGTATATGCAAGCATACACGCATGCGCGTACGTAAAATACATTGAAAGCAACTCTCGAAACGAAGAGAGGCGATTCGGATCTTCGGAGCAAGCTTGTATCTATACGTGCATGATCGCCCGATGTGTTGCGCGCTTTTGTGTGCGGTGTATATGCGCGACGGCGGTCGAGGGCTTTTTTGCCTGCTGGCGCTGAGCTCAGAGCAGCGCCGATATGTGTGCGCGACTCACCAGCTGCGCGACCACGCCGCTATGGTCTGATATGATATATAAAGTGAGGCAAATACTCGCATCAAAGAAAACAAGGCAATACAGCTACAAAGCACGGCCTATAGAGGATCCGTTTCTCTGAATATAGACACGTAAATAAATATATATATAAAAGTAGGAAAGCAGCTATGTATCTACCCGACTCACGCGGCGCGCAGTGCGTATATGCGGCTACTGTGAATCCTTGTCTCCACCTCCCTTCTTCCTTCATAAATCCATTTGCTGTCCCGCTTTTTGTTGTTGTGTTTGTATGCAACGCGACCAATATATATAGTTAACTCATCATGCATCCATATATATATATATATAATGATCTGTACAACGGTTATCTTGTTATCTTGGCTTCTCTCAATATTATAATCATTATCTCGTGCGTATTATTATTATTATTATTATTATTATTATTATGGACTTTCCTTGGTTTGTCTTCGTTGCTGTGTGTACAAATGCAGTCGTACACGCACGCACGCACGCACGCATATATATATATATTTGATATGTATACGTGCGTCCCTGGCTCTATATACGCGTATCCCAGTAGCCGACGACCGCTCGCTTCGGTTTTTCTAATCGTATATAATTGTTCGTGCATATACAGGCATACACAGGCACGAAGGCTGGATGATTATATGTGCTGATACGTTTCCGAACGTATCTAATGAGTGCTCTCTTTTTTGAAAAACTTATAACACAGCGCACGTTATAGCAGTCGATACAGCGACAGCGACTAATATCAATCTAATCAGCTACCCGAGTTTGCTGGAATTGGCGAGAGTTGGGTAAGATGCGAGATTCCGAATATGATTTAGAATGATCGGCCGCGAGCATTGGAGAATCGTACAAGCTTGAGGCCACTGTTCCGATCTTTTTCCCGACTTTTTTTTTTATTAACGTCATTGTAAAATCAATATTCGTACAGAGACTCGTTTATAAGAACCGATTGTCAATCGTCCGCGACTTGCTCGGTAACATATGTGTACAAAACCACGACCGTTGTGAAGAATTAATTCATGTTTACAAGTTGAGATTTATTATTACATATGGAAGAGCACCTACCGTATAATTATTGGTCGATAAGCCCACACTAGAGATGCAAGCACATACGCAAATATGCCTGGCGTTAAAATATTTAATGTAAAATCTAATGTATGCATAGACATTACAGAAAAGTATAAAGAAGAGATCAACACGATGATACTACGTCGATGACGCGAGTCGTGGAAGGTTCAAGTAGTTCTTACACTCTCGCGTTTTCTTTTAATATTTCACATTCAATAAACCGATCCGCATTATAAATATATCTGACATCATTCTAATTATGAATTCTATCATGTATCATATAAAGATGCATGTTCCCAAGTGATACTCGTTCGTGCAATCCTTCCCGGGTATTCAACCTCTCGTGAAAACTACAGGCAACGCTCAAACATTCAAACAAATAGTATATAGTACCATTCCGAATATTGTGATAAAAAATAACTTCTAGAATAACTCATCTTACCGAACCAAAAAAAGTCAACCGAGTCAGGCACCGCTAATGAAGAAAAATCACAAATATCTAATAGTGTTACCAGGCGGTACAGCATCAACTATCTAATAGTAGGATTCTTGGATAAAGAAAGGCTGTCGAAAAGCAGCATCGTCTCAGATATTATTCGTAAACTTTCTCATTTGACTTTGAAAAAAGATGATACTTTTCTTTTGATTTTCTTTAGCATTTATTTGCGTTCTACTCGATGCAAAAAAGTTATGAGCATTACTATACTGTATATAGATTGGTCGATAAATAGCACTGCTTTTTTAAAATTTCAAAGGGAGTTACAACCCTCTCTTAAATCATTTTTATATTGAAGCTTAATGAACTCTTTCCCTACTCCTCACTCGTTACTATATTCTTCATGTTTGTGAACACATATATATGATGAAAAAGCGCAAGTCATATTAAGGCAGTAATCTACTTTAGACCCTCGAAAAAAAAACGCTATTTTTGTGAAATTTTTCTGAGAAAGCTATTGAAGATATGGATGTAGAATTTGAAATGTTTAATAAATACACGCTTGAAGTACATAAAAAATTTTTTTTATTTATTTTATACATTTTTTATACATGTAAAGTATGGTCAAAGCCAACACCTCAAAAAGTAGGTAACGTTGTCGTGGTCGTAAAATCTTGCCGACGGATGGTCTGAAACAAAAAAATCAAACAGTTGTGTGTTCAGTATAACTCCAGAAACCGATCTAACTAGAATATTTTATGTACGTGCAAAGTCAACAAAATGGCGGCTAAAATACGAAAGAAAAAAATTTCTTTTTTTTTTGTCTTTTTTTTCCATAATAATATAGTTAGAATTAAAATTTTAAGTTTATTGTAGTTAGGATGGTTGATACAAACATATAGAATATGTGTTCAAAATTCCATAAGGATCGGTTCAATAGTTTTTTAGTTTTCACGACCACGGTACTTGAAAACGCTGTTTTGAGAAAATCGCGTTTAAAGTTTTTGTAAGTGAAAAATCGTAAAAAAAATTATCTTACGCTGAATCAGCTAAAATTCTTTTCGCATCATTTGCACGTTTGGAAATTCTTTTGGCAACATGTATTAGACACTCCAGCTTTTTCACAACGAAATCTTCGCCGTACGGGTATGTATCATAAGCAGCATTTTAAAAGTTTTCGAGTCGCCATCGCTTATATAAAAGCCATATCACACAGCATATTTCTCTAGCGATCTTAAAAACATTTGTACAATACCTTGAACTTCCACTTTACCGGCGCTGCCTTCGTGATTTGCACCACAATTGGCTTTATGCTTTTCATACCACGCAGCAAAATCAATAGCGTCTGTGATGTTTTTACGATAATCACATGCCCTGCAATAACTTGACATATCTACAACGTCAAGAATTTTGTTGCTGTACTTAACAATTCAAGACACGATATCAATGAGCGAAGTAAAACCTCTCTTTGCCCAGAATCCATCTCCAGAAACCGTTAGATTTTTACCAAATCCCTTTTCAACATTTAACTTTTTTTCTTCATCGATTGCCTTGCGTTGAACTAAATCGAATACACTATTGACAGCGATTTTGATGTTTTCAACGATTTCATAATAAATTTTTATATTGAAAGTTGTCTGTAATTCCACCAGTCCACAAAATAACTGTATCCCTTTAAGGCCAATGCCAAGCAAACGAAAGACAAATACGAGTCGACGATTTATTTCATATTCAGTGCCGATCATCGGACACGAATTGATGTACCTGTCTCCAATGCCACAATTAATGCACACTTTGAAACCAAGGCCTCGCAACCCATATTGTGAAAATTTCATTTGTATATGGCAAACAGAACACACTGCCCACTGTGAGAGCATTGAAAACACAGTAAAAAAATGATTAAAAGAATAACCACCAGTATTATCAACTTTCACATCAAAACTCGGATCGTTAGACTTTTTCAGTTTTGCTGCTGACGTACTCGTGTTACTAGTACCTCTTTCGTCAGTGAATCTGTTTCCGTGAAATGAACGTTTTCTAGTTCTAGATGGACGACTAGATGTTTTCTGTACACTTTCTTCGTATCCATTGCCAATAGATAGATGCTTCACTTTTGAACTTCGAATCACGACTGATTCTCCACTATTGAAATACAGAACTGAAATAATGAGACAAAATTATAAAGGGAAGGTAATATTGAGAAGCAAAGATATATATTTTGATGAGAATATATATAGGTGTAATGATCTACAATAGGGGAACAGCTGCTGCAGCTAACAAGGCCAGGTAGATGGCTTATCCGGCGCGCGCGCGCGCTGGGCGGGTCGGATTAGCGCGCTCACGTAAGTGCGTTCGAAAGGTAAAAGTGTATAGTTAGACTACCTGAATTATTCTAAAATTTTGAACTAACATTCTTGAATATATTTACTTTCGAAAAATGAAAAAAAAAAAATCAAACATTTTTTTTCAAAGTTGTAAAGTAGAATACTGCCTTAAAATATTTTATATTAAATCCGGAGGAAATGATACGTTCGGATCGTTACAAGTACGTCGATTCAAAATCCACGCAAGACAGCAGCGCATCAGTGTCGCATTCCATTTCCGCTAAATTGTACTTGGACACGCATGTTTTGCCTCCAACGATCGCCTCTCTCAACTTTCTCCTGGGGGCTATGCGGACCACGAGTTTGCGTGCGTATGTAACATATATAATGTGTGTGTGCGTGCGCGCGCGCGCGCGCGTGTGTATATCAGTTATAACGCGCAGCTGTACGCTGACGCAGGGAAACAGAAAAGGGCGAAGGGGGAGGAAGACGGATAGACAGAGGCGAGCAACTGCGCATTCATCTTTCCCTCGATCTTTCTACGACATAATAAAAACAACCTATAGCTTTCCACACGAATTACCGAATTTAACAAAACATCAACGTCGGAGCTGTTTCGAAAACTTCTGTACAATTTTACAGATTTTGCATTAATATTCGTATATGCATAGGAGGAGAGGGATGTTGGCTGAATGAGGGAGAGAGTTAGTGAGTACGAGAGATGGTTATATAGGCTCGGGCTTATATCTTCGACATTTTGTATGGAATGGCCCTCGTATATGCGTATGCGTTTAATTGGGGAAATGCCAAGGAAATGCCTATATATATATATATATATACACGTCGGAGGGACAACGCGCAGGAGTTTCCCGTATATTTTGCGTCCGCGCGCGTGTGCACATTGTACGATGGGACCCAGGCACACAGCGCCTAGCTAGAACGTAACAGTGTGCGCGCGCGCGCGCGCGTGTATGTGAACAGTATAAATGTATGTATATGGCAGCGGCGTTCCTCGCTCGATTTTCGCTGCGCGCGCTGCGTATATAGACTTCAAGCAAGCGGCGCGGGGAGGGGGGAGGGATAGAGCAAGAGAGACGCTGCCAGCGATGCTGCTTCTATCCTCTTTTGTCTCGCGCGACTGCTTCGCTCTCGGCGTCGCTGGCGCTCGCGCTCGCGCCTCGCTTTTTGGAGAGTGAGAGAGAAAGAGACGAGGAGGAGGTGGAGGTGGAGGAGCGAACGGGAGGGCTGCCTTGGACGAAAATCTTTATGCCCGACCCGGCGCGGAGCAGGAGGAGAGGGGGGAGGGGGCGGAGACCACGCACCCAGGCCTTGGCCGCCGTCTATATAGTATACGTGCGATGCGTGCCCGTGTTTTTTTAGATACTAACTTCGTCTTATAATACATATACGAAGCCCAAATCTGTTGTAACCCACACATGTATAAATATATTAGAATCTCTTCGGATACGCGGGCGCGCACGTGTTTCGACTTAAGGAGACAGATGGGGAGAGAGGGAGACAGAGAGATAGAGTAAAAAAGAGAGACGCAATAGTGAATTTATTCCATAATATATATGTCAGACTTGAGTGTAGGATTTTTTGTAGCACATAACGCAGGTGCTGGGAAAAACGAGAGGGGCGCGAGGGTTCCATATTACTTCGTTTATTATTTGTCAAGTGAGGTAAATTAGTATCACGAAGTCAGCAGCACGGCATCTACGACAATTACGACGTTGTGTTTGTTATATATAACTATATCGTATTTCGCTGTCTGGAATCTTTCTGTGGAACACCGGGTTGTAGCATTTTTCGGTTTTCGTTACAGACAGTAGCGCTTTCATCATTTATGGAATGATATGCTATTTGGAACTGATCGTAATGCGCAGTTTCTAGAAAACGTAAAATAAAGGAATATTACGATAAATATTATTGCGCAATATTAAGGCATCCACCATTGATTTTGAGGATAATTTTTGTATATATATATAAATGTGTAGAATTTGTAGAGGCGTCGATTACGAATATTGCAGCTGCTTATTTAGCAGGAATTGAAGTTTCATGACGAAAACCTAGAAAGACTTTGGTTTTTCAAAGTTAGATCGGATATTACATGATAGAATAAAAATATTATCGAATAAAAAACAATTCGAAATATATTTAAAGCACAAGTTGTGCATCTAATCAAAATACTTTTTTTTTTTGTTCTGTTATATTTTGTGGACATAGGGAGGTCCCCGTAAGCATTACCGGTGAAGTGGTCGAATTCTCATTAGAGTTACTTGTTTACTGTACTGATGCCATTTATCCTGGAAAAGACCGGGAAAAGACACTTGTAAATAAAAAGATAGAACAAAAAAATTTGATGAGTTTTACAACTTGTTTTTGACATAGTTTTAGAAATTTTTGGTAATTTAAAAAAATTTTCTATAATCAACTCGACGAAACGTCATTTATATGTTTTTTTTTTATTTCTTCGTGAAAAATCAATAAATGAATGGCATAAATGTACAAAAATATTCATCAACACTGAGGTTGCGTGATTTTCGGAAATCTATCTTACTCTAAACACAGACCACACGACGCAACCTAATATTTCTGTATATGTATTGATGCCACATATGTATTCTGTATATATATTTATATATATATTACATATTCATATATATAGTAATATATAGTATCGTACACGAATCCAAGCACGAATTGGATCGTAACGGAAATTTTTTGACACCCTGTACATGTGTCGATCACGAATTCAGTATATATACAAACACAAGGATATATTATCGGGGCATCGCGTCGAAGCCGCAGCGAAGGTAAGTCCATGATGGGCATTGGGCCGCATTGGGCACATACACATGTGGCTACGACGCTCCTGCAATGTCGAGTGAATTGAAATACTGTCGATATAATGTGTCTAGCTACAGTGCTGGATTGCACTCTTACGGGCCTGGGTCTCAAATCAAGCCGAAGTGCGTATATTGAAACCACAGTTTTGTAACTATATATGGCCTTCCTTTGAGAACTAGAACTTTTTTTTTTAAATATGTACAGTGTACACTTTAATAAATATTATAATTTAATCAAACGTAAACAAGGCAAAGCATAAAATTACAGAAATAACTATTTATTGCGGCTTTTTGTAATCCTAAGAACGTTTAAATAGTTTATTATAAAAATTCAACCATATGGTTATCAATTTTCTGCCATTTTCGACACTTGAAAAAAATACCTGGATACGCAATATCATTTACAGATCCCAAACAAGAACCCCCTTAATGAAGCGCATCATAAGAATATAGATTTTTAAAACCAAATAACGCGTACGCGCGTTTACGCGTGTGCGTGTCTCTCCAAATCTGTAAACAACTATACAATTATATACGTGCGATATTATACGTATCGATGCGAGCTCGATTTAATAATCGATAATATTGTTCATATATATATGACCATTACGTACGACCATACGGGCGACCGTCGAGGCGCCGTAGAACCGAGATCACGCGCGTATTGTCAGTGTAGCACAGAGCCCCCAATCTGTCGTTGTCATAAGGTCGATGCGTGTACGCATCTGCGTTTGTGCGTGCTCGTCTATAATGTCGTATAAAGGAAAATATATGTAAAACCGGAACAGATATAACAAATTATTAGCATTCGGATCTGTATTGCGTTTATGTCTCCTCTCCCGTTGTCGGTTGCGCGATATTTTTCGGAGCCCGGGAGTAGGAGCCACGGCGGGGAGAGCGGCGGGGAGGGGGGGGCGGAATCTCGACGGAACGCTTTACCGCGGGGTTTTATACGGTTGCGTTGCGCGGCTTTCGTATATATAGATATACTGTGTCTGTCGGTGTGCGCGCGCTCGCGCGCGTGTGTAGAGCATGCATATAATGCTCGCACCTCGGCTGAATCCGCGCGCGGCCAGCAGGTTCTGTCGTGTACATAATAATGTGCATGCGTTTATATAGCGACTGCTTAGATTACGTCATTATTCGTGTTTTATGAATGAGCATGTACGTGTGTTTATCTCTCACTCGCTGCCTATGCGTTTCTATGCGAGCGTGTCTGTGTGTGTGATTTCCTTTGGAAATCTTTCTTTCTCGCCTCGGTCGAAATCTCCCAACCAAGCGAATATATCTATACATATTTGGTGAAGCGTTAGACGATTATTTCTTGATGCAATGTCTATATACACACACGCAATAATTGTAAAATCTACACAAATATTCGACGACAATTCGACAGTTTCTTCGCTGGCTCGTTCTTAGAATGATTAATCAAAAAAAAAACTATTGTACTACCAATTAGTTTCCTCGCGCAATTTTGTTAATAATGTTTATACTCGCTATTTTAGACCCCTCGTCTATGTCCCGTGGCGCAAATCGGCTACTCATGGTCGAAATCTCATGCTGTATCGAATAATTTTAAGTACATTTAAGAAAATGTTTCAGATAAAACTTGTACATCATTCAAAGATAAATGACTCACACCCTGCACATTTTTGCTCGAGAACTTTTATTTGAAGAGAGCAACACAAGGAGAGATTATAAAGCACGTCGAGCCTAAAGTTTACAGCCAACGGCAATGTCGGTAAGCTAGGGATCTATCGACCAGCCCCGGGCCAATGACTCACGAGTTACACTCGAGGGATCCGTGTTCGCAAAATAATTGAAATATCTGCAGAAGTTAGTAACATTCACGCCTTATTTAACACAAAATGGTTTTTGAGTTTTTTCGAATCTCACCCAGACGAATGAGAAAAGCCCAACATTTTTATGGTGTTCTAAGTTTATATTAGCAAGCATCACCTCAAAAAAGAATATGCATAGAAATTTCCAAAAAAAAAAAAAAAAAGCAAAAACAACAATCTAATCGGGACTAAACGGAAAAACTAAAAAATTAATTTTATTACTTCCTTGCATCTGACGCCAACTATAACTGGGTAAACGCCATCTCCCCGTCCTATATACTATATATCCAAGTCATCGTATTATTATATCGAAACAGGCTCGCGAGTATAGATTCGCGCCTGGGGCGACCGTTTCTTCTGAACTATAAAAAAAAAAAAGAGAAAAAAAAATGACCGATGGCTCATGACTCACCCACTCGCCGCGAATGGGTTGAGCACTCGGTATAAAACTGTTACTCGCACATCTGTATAATGCAGTGAAAGCGCGCCTCTCGAAATTGTACCGTAATCTCTCCCCCCCCCCTGCCCAACGCCACCGCCACCCGCGTGTGTATAGCACCTTCGAAACAGCCACAAGAAATGGCGGTATACTGATCGTGCAGATTTTTTTTTTTGTTATTAAATATCATGTATATATAAAAAGGAAAGAAAAATACTTCGGCGGATTGAAATACTTTTTGATTCATTGCTTAAAAAAAAAAAAAAAAAAAAATGGTTAATATGAGTTCAAACGATTTGGTCAAATTAGTTAAATAATTTATTCGCCCATAATGATTATTAGAATTACATCGATTTTCGTTGCATCTAATTAAAATTTTTATTTAGATATATATTTACGCTTGATAGACTATAATGAACTATCTATCGCAGTCTCTCTATCCTTGAATTACAAAATAATTCCCTGTTCAGTTGAGTATATATATGTAAAAAAACTATTTTCCATTTAAATTTACTTTAGTCTCGTTACAATTCACTGCTCGTTAAAAATTAAGTATATATGCAGGCCGATGCAGGCCGTGCGCTAAATGCAACCCCCCTCCCCCTCCCCTAGAAGCAACGATCGCCTAATATGGCAACGGGCGTGATAAATACGATTTTCCCGTTTTCGCGCGTATATTACATATCACCTCCTATGAAATTTCCCTCGCAGCCGATCATTTTTAATCGAGTTTTCAGGATTTTTTACCGCGACGCATTGGCTTAAAGCGGTGCGCGCATTATATTACCAGCTTGGCGAAGAATATAGGAAAACAGGAGAGCTATAAGCTGTAATATATATTTGATGCCGTCCCCCCCCCCCTCCCCAGATCCTCAATAACCGAGAAAACGACCAATCGGCGTAAAAGAGACCATTTCCATTCTGCGAGCAAGTGGACGAATGCGAATATATTGTTATGCTACTAACTATGCGCGCGCGCATGTGTGTACCCCAGCAGCCCTTTCCCGCGCGATTGTTACGTATGGTTGCGTATATGTGCGCGCGCGCGCGCACACACACACACACCCACATACACACACTCACAATGCGTGTGTGTGCACCTCTGTATGTATACATATAATGTGTAATTAGTTTGTTGGCATGGCGGACAGTGAGGTACATTATTGCAAAATTCGACGCAACGCCGTGGCGCGATCGAAATAAATACAGCTGTGTGCCTGGTCGGATGGAGCGCGCGAGCACGTTGTTGCCTGTTTTTTCCCTTGCCCGTTCGTGCAGTGCCTATATTATATTAGTGTTCATGAATATATATATATATATATATATATATATATAGAGATAGAGAGAGAGAGAGAGAGAGAAGAGAGAGAGAGAGAGACAGAGAGAGAGAGAGAGAGAGAGAGAGAGAGAGAGAGAGAGAGAGAGAGAGAGAGAGAGAGAGAGAGGCGATTCGCTGAAGATATTAGAGCGTAAGACACGCAGTATACGAAAACTATAAGAATGAAAAAAAGCAAGAATATAGGAGGATAGAAGAAATGCGTAGAAAATTTTGAACTACTCATTCAAATACGTACTATATATATTATATATTTATTGTTTTTTTACCTATATCTGCCAATTGAATATAGAAACAAAGAGAGAAACAGGTATAAAGTATATTATTTCGCTTCCCTATGTCACGTAAAATAAATCCCGAAATTAAATCAACTACAATCATTTGCTCTAGGTTGTGCTAAGCGTTGCGAATTTCATAGTCGCTTGTCCGCGTGACATAATTGACATTGGAAAATTCCATATGATATTACGGACTTATGTTTATTATGAGCGACGACCTCCGACTAGCTATATACATGACTTTTGGCTATTTTCGACCTTTACCGCTCCGCAATTCGTAACGAACATTACAGAACATATATATATGTATGTGTGTGTGTGTGCGCGCGCGCGCGTGTGTGCGTGTGTGCGTCACGTGTTCATCATGTATCACATGTGCTTTTACGTAAATTTTATATTAGTTTTAAAATTCAACACATGACTATATACTTATATGCATATAAAAGTGTACACAGAAATAATGATGATATTTGAGATATTAAGGAAATAATGTGTGTGCAAATTCCGGTAATTTTTTATAAATGCATACATATATACACATACATTTATATATATATATATATATATATATATAAAAGAAAACACCAAATTGTACGGCATAATTTTTAGTATGCGCATTAATATATACGCAGAAATACACATTATATATACATGATAGGTACAGTCGAAAACCTAGTCGAAAGCATTATATTATTATTATTATTATCATTATTATTATATTGTTCGCCCGGTCGCGGCATCGCAGACTTTCAATTTCGAGACTGGCGTTTGAAACAACTTTCCAATTCACCTATATACGCCAATCAATATCTAGATTGCTTTTTTTTCTCATTTGTACCCCTCCTCTCTTCCTTGCGTTATACATTTGCCATACTTACGAATTCCTAAATAAATTAAGCCAGCCGTCGGATTATCATTCGATTTTTGTGTGTGTGTGTGTGTGTGTGCGCGCGCGCGCGCAGGGTTGGCTTGTATCTGTATTATACGAATATGTTGCTCGATTTCACAAGTGAGCATTTATCTCTCGCCAGAGCGCTAATAAAAATTTTTACTTAAAAGCCTTTTTAAACGCGTTCGATTACCGAGCGAGCGTATGTGGTGTCCCCCCTCTATAAATATATTATATATATATATTGGTGTGTGTATACCAGTATGTAATGTACGTATAGTGAGTCATCCAACTATAACGTTATATCACGCAATAGTCACAGCTTTGAGTGCCTTTCCAGACCATATGAAACGTTTGCTCCACCCGCGACAGACTATATAGACACGCCAGAGACGACACACATACGGCGTATAGACCGGTGTAGATATACATACGGTCAGTATCTGCGCGGTCGACGTAGCCATTTACGATCTCTGGAAGGGAAAGTTTTCGACTTGGTCAATTCTACTTGGTGACGATGTACTCTTGGCTCTTTCCGTGTAGAATATCACTGATCTGTACGATCGCCCAACGAGAAGTCCGCGGAGAATGTTGCAATGTCAATGCCTCTTGCCCGCCACGAACTCCCGCCAAAATTCTCGACCCATGAATAATCGATAAAACAACTGCATTCGATTTATAACGAAGGATCCGACTCTCGTATTATAAATTTAATCGAATCGTTTCAAATGCTATTTGTCGTACGAATCTCCCGTCTGCTCCTGGAAAAATTCTGCCCCGAGCTCTTCCGGGGAGGGGCGAGGTATATGGGAAAAGCAATTTCCCGCGCGACCATCCTACCGCCGTATAATGTAGGAATATGACAGGGGGTGCGCGCGGCCAGGCATACCAAGGGGTCGAATTTTCTATATCATTATATATATACTCTAAATGTATGCCAAATTCAGGGGGTCTCTCCCGTCGTCCTGCTTAGTTCTTTAATGGGGTCCTCTGCCTCATACGAGCCCGGATATAAATGTGTATATATTAAAATCAGTGCAGATACAGCATAATGGGCGGCATTGGGTATATATATATATAGTGGCACAGTTGGGTCCGTCAAGGGGTCCGTAGGGGTCCCTGTGTACTAGGGGAAATGGAAAGAAAGCCCCCCCCCCCCAACGAGAATACAACAGAGGGACTTGGGGAGAAGGCGAAATAACTATGCACATTGCGAGCCCGACAATTGTTGTGCTTCTCTCTCTCTCTCTCTCTCTCTCTCTCTCTCTCTCTCTCTCTCTCTCTCTCTCTAACTCACTCTCAACGAAATAAACAATGGGACGACGCGCGTGACAATCTGCGGAACGAGTGGGGGGAGAGGGGGCACCGAAGAGGAGAAATGGGACCTAGTAGAGCGAATCGTGCAGAGAGGGGAAAGACCGGCGTGACGCGCTCGAGTGGTGGCGCGGGGACGATGCGAAAAAGGGTCAGGGGGAGTGGAAAAAATATCCGAATAAATATTATATGCTCGTGTACTCGCTCGTCGAGCTGATAACTTTTTTCCGCAAATATCCATATAAATACGAGATGTGACCTCGATATCAGCGACTGTCCCCTACTCCCCTCCCCCCTCCACCGGACCTTATGAATGCTCCGCGATTTTCAAACCGATCCTCATATGAGAATGACGTACCGACGCTCCGCGCAAAAAGTCGTAAAGTCGAGGTCGTGCGTCGCTACCGCGCATGCGCACGGACACGCGATTCTCTTTTCACGAACCTCGATGTTTCATGTAAACGTGTAATATCTGTGTATAACGTGTATATATATATATATATATATATATATATATATATATATATATATATATATATCGTTCGTCCATTTGTTCGGCTCTTGGTTCGGCTGTGTGTTTGTCTGTTTGCCTGTTGGCGTGCGCGCCAGCGCGTCGCTGTACGTGTGGTTCGAATTGAATCATGCCAATAATCTAACGAAATCAAGCGCAACTCCGTAATCGTGTATCTGAATTAATAGCCACGAAGTTCGTATAAAATATCGTGTCAGCGTATGCGGCTAATGTATAAGAAGATAAATTCTCTGCGACCTTCGCAGAGTCCAAAAACTTTGATCGTATATTTCAGACTAATCGAAAAAACAAAATCTGTGAGAATATATATATATATATATATATATATATATATATATGTATGTATGTATGGATGTATGTATGTATGTATGTATGTATGTATGTATGTATGTATGTATGTATGTATGTATGTATGTATGTATGTATGTATGTATATTGTATATATATGGTTGTAGAGAAAGGCAAAGCATTAAAAATTCATATAGATTTGTAGCTGTTAGCTGTAAGAATGTGTAGACACATGCACACGCATATAAATGTTAGGTAATTTACTTACAGATGTGAAAGGATTTGAAATATCCTTAAGGTTTGACCTCAATATATCCAAAAGTTTTTCATAAATGTCTATATTTAAATAGAAAAAATACATAGTATTGAAAATATGGAGGAAAGTGTATAAATAATGCAAATTTTGATGCAGAAATTGTTTCTACTATTATAAACAAATATTTAGTCGTTAATTTTTGTTTGCCTCGTGAATACTAGAAGGAAATTTCGAATTTCTATAATTTGTAGATACTGTAGTCTATCGCATATACTGTAGTCCATCTAAGATATATCTACTTCGAAAGCAGCCGAAAGAAATCACTCATCATGAATCCAAATTCATACTGGAGGTTATTTTGCTTAAAATATATTTAGAATTATTTTGCATTTTGCCTTTATCTTTACAATTAGTAAAAGCAAAGCTGAAGCTTTGATAAATTATTTTTGACAATCATAAGTAATATATAGCGATCTTTGCAGATGTAACGATAAATCTAATGATAAAATAAGAATTACATATGTGTCCATTTTAATGATTTGTAAAATCTACTTTGGCCGTTTTCCGTACAGATTTCCTGCTTCTATATTTATTGCAAACTCTTCGTCGTACTCGTGTGAATGCTCCAGCGTCTCCTCCGGGATCGGCCATAACGTTCGATTCGCATTGATTCGCCTTGTGTACATTCCGTGGGGCCTAACGAAAAATTTACGATAATTAAGACGGATGCCTGTATTATTACCAATGCGAGCTCGCTGAGCGTTGTGCCTTGTGCGCGCAATGCACGCATACGTGCCCAGGTAATAGATAATACAATCGAAACCCGGGATGGCCATTAGGCAGTAATGCGTCTACATGTACAGGCGACATGTGGAGGCGATTTGCGGTGCCCGCCGTGTATAGACGCGTATAATGTTCGCGTCGTCTCTTTCATTCGGTATGTGACGTCATCCGCTCCGAGGAATCGGCAAGCGACCCAAAGGCGCGCATCATCCACCTAGGATTCGCCTTTGCTAGCGGCCGTACCAGGCCGCACTATAGTAGTTCCGTACAATAGTAAACTTTGTTCGAGGTCGAGGCTGTGCTTGTGGGTGCGTCCGTGTTCGTACGCTTTCCCCTATGACTCTCGCTTCGGCGCGGGTTCGCCCACGGTGTTTTTTTTCTTCTCTTCCACCCCCTCTTTATGCGACCCGATATGTACTAGGGCTGCTTTCATCATGGATCCTGCGTCACATCTTATATATTATAAACACGCACACTCGCATAATATATATATGTATATATATATATAGGAAATACAATATCCTATATATATAGGAAATACGTAGTAGCCACCAGAAAGAATGGAGAAACGCGCCTGGTTGCCTTCGAAGGGATTACTGCGCAGTTTACTTTTCACATAATGCGAGTAGGGAGGATATGGGCAAAGACAGGCGCATAAGTATATATTCGGAGGGGCGGGCGAAACGACGGGGGCGTTATTCTCTCGATCGCTCGCTATTGGAATCGAGTGAAGCTGAAAAACCTTCTGCTTTTTTATAGTCTGTAGAATCCAGAAGGGTTTTAGCTGCCATTTCAAAAGGCACGGTGGACCTGGTGAGTCCGGCAAGGTTGTCTCAAAATATATTTTGACCTTCTGAACACGAATTTTAAGGGTGTAATTCTCAGAAAACGATTGTGTAATTGTTATTGACAATTTCATTGTTTAAATAAAAAAAAATCACGTTGAGGAAATACGTATTGGACAAATTAATCTAAACACGACTTTAGTTTTGAGTGAATTTTTTTCTATATCAGATTTTACGGAGGTGTAAATAAAGACAGTCTGTCAGGGTTGGTCATTATATAATTATAATAATGTTTGATAAAGACTATAAGATTGAAAAAAATATTTCTTATTGTTTTTTCTAACAGTCCACACGAGTACAATTTTGATTTTTAAATACAAACTATGTTTTACGCTTACGTTTTTGATAGTTTAAAAACCTATAGCTTTATCAAACAAAATTTTATGTCATCATCTTCTGCTCATTTCATTCGCAAATGTTTCGTGCCTTAGAAACAATATTTCTAGAATTTGCAAAATCAAGTCCATCTTCTAGAACCTACGTAAAATATCTAGAATTTTGTATAATAATTGCTTATAATAATTGATCTACCATTTCCTCATCGTTCCAGTTTGGAACTTTGCGTTCAGAATGAGATCGAGAAAGTGAAAATATGTTTAGAATCTATTTTCACTTTCTGTCAGTGGACCTATGGCTTGGGTGAGAGGAAGGCGAAACCTTGAAGCTAAACACCCTTCCCTCTCATATACAGAAGATTTCCACCTATAGAAAAAATCGTTAGAAAGAAAAAAAAGTGTCTTTCACATTTCTCACTTGTAATTGCAGTGCTTTGTCAATAACAGGGAAGTAAGAAGTAGCTGGGGTTAGTATACGGAATGAGTTGTGACGCGGCTGTGGGCCAGGTTGCGACGTGCTGCCGAGCATGTTTCCGACTTTATCTAAGGACTTCTGCCCCTCTCTCTTGTTTTTTTTTTTTTTAATTTTTTTTTTGTGTTCTTCGCGCTATCTTAGGAAATCCGTATTTATATCCTACGAGCCGCCGCTGCAACTTTCCTCTCTCGCGTCGACAAGAAATTTCTCCGAAAAAGTGAAATCCTCCGGCACCAGCACGCGGGGCTCCCGAGCAGCGGCAGCGCCAGCAGAAGCCGGGCTTTACGACATTATATAGAGATCCTTTTATATGCGCTCGAGCTGTCCCGTCGTAAAAGAGAGCGAGAGAGAGGGAGGGAGCTCTCTGCAAGCGAGCGCGCTTGCACCTTATAATACACGCGCCACACCAAGGTTACACCTGATCCGTGAGTGCGGGCTCTCGTCGAGGTGCTGGGTCGTTTTGAATATAATATAAGTAATGGCCTACGCACTGGAGAGAAGATTTTTTTTTCCAAACACCCCCCCCCCTCCCTGCCCCACCCGACCTCATCGACAATGGAATAATCAATTATGCACGGCGTACACTTTAATGGGACGTCGACTGTGCGGGGGTTTGGACGGGGGAGGTGAGGGGCGAGAGGTTACGGTGCCCAGCGGTGCTATCGGTATATATGGCTGTTGCAAATGGTTGTGTAAGATTTCACTGCGCATAGATTTATATATATATATATATATATATATATATATATATATATATATATATATTTGTTATTGTTTTATTCTGTAAAATACATAAAATATTGCGCACTATATATAATACCTGTTTTAATTTACATGGACTATGATAGGCCGAGCTCTGAACGACTGATTGGAATGAGAAGACAGAAGAATGAAGAAGAAAAACCAGTGTTTCGCGACGTTGAGCAATCGCGTTCTCTATTATATGTATCGAGACGTATAGCTACGGTATCCCGGATTATCCCGTTTTCGTTTCCCGCCCCAAAATCCGCGCCGCACGATTTCATCCGATTCCGAGCATTCCCACCCCCCCTCCCCCACCCGGGAAAACTATATCGGCGGAAGCGCCACTAATTAAAATAAGGAAGCGTCTAGAAGAAACTGTTGGGACCCCATGCTGAGCGCCCGCGTTGGGACACCATCTCCGCTGCCCACATCCTTGGTACTCTCTTTCTCTCGGTATTCACGCCCTTCCTGGAAAAACCACGGGAATTGACCATTTCCCGGACATTTCCTTGGGAGATTATTTAGACGACCTGCTGCGTCGCCTTTTCTTACGTCTTTATATTAGGAATATCATCGCCCAGATATATAAGGTGGCGGAGGGACTGCTGCGATTTTTATCAACCTAATGAGCCTATTGCTATTTGATAATTATTGAAATTGGATTTCGTTGAGAGGGCGGAGTGGGGGGCAAGTTATTTTCATGATCTGCATAATTTTAAATAATCTACATATTTCTATATACAACTGATATAGCCAATTGAACAAAATTAACTTTTTATCTTAATTATTTGCAAATATGAAACAGATCATATATCGGCAAACCAAGTAAATCAAGACACAATCGTAATCCCATACCTGATTTCCGTATATATATAGTTGATGTGACAGAGTACCCTACACGGACTACTCTATCTCGATATGGAGTAAGAGGAGGATGTTTATATTATAAACGTATATTGAAGCAACACAATCCGCAACCTTCGAACTCCCCTTTTGCCTAACTTGTCATTTTATTTCGTTTTTCATAATTTTTCCTCCATGGTTTTTAAACACGTGTGAAAAAAATTTGAAAGAAGTTATGAAATTGTTGACTTTTTAGTAAAAAAAAATGTTTCGTCGATTTTCAATAATTTATTTACATTGTCTTGTCTTGAGCTTTGCAGTAACTGGAATTCAATGTCATTCTGAGTAAGTGTACTCTATGAAAATTCGATCGTTGACAGGATTTCGCTTGAAAAATACGATGACCCAAGTGAAATTTGTTAGAACTAAAGATTATTTTTGTATTAAAACAGTGTGTTATCCAGCTCGACGGAGTTTCTATGGTCAAATCCAAAGCACATATAGCCACCCGCGGCTTCCAGTTTCCTATATATTATAAATATTGAATTCCATATTGATGCATAAATATTAATTTCATAATTTACGTTCTTAGTTTGAAATAATACAACTTGACAATAATATCAGAATAAAAAACAAAAAAAAAACAAAATAAAAAAGGGGAAGTTTTTAATGAAAATATTATCTTTATTAAGAGAATATTGTATGCAAAAGACCATTTAGATTTTTAGTTATTGGATGATTCGTTCTGCAAATCGGAAGCAATGGATGAAATTTTAGCTTAAATTTGGTTCAAAGACATTAAGAACTTATTAAATAACAACAATCTATATAAATTACACTAAGTAAATTATATAAAATAAACTGCAAATCGAGATATGTGTCTACAAAGCCATATATAATGAACGATCAATTCCTATAAGCAAGTGAAATTCTGTGATATCATAAACACACACATACGCACACGAACACACACAAGATGTATTAAACTAAACGATTATATGGTATAATATGTTATCAAGTATTTCCATACATGCATAGAATTTTTACCACATGATTGAGTATATATTTCGTGTGTGGCCAGAAATGAAATTTTTTTAAGAAAATAGATCTTTATTATACAATACATATATTTCCTTTAAACATTTTGAATTTTGGCACAACACGGAATATGTACTCAATAATTGTAGTGTAAATTATATGCATGCATTGAAATAATTTACAACATATTGTATCATAGATTTATTCGGTTAGATTCGTCTTTTGTGCACGCGTGAGTGTATAATATGTGTATATCCAGTAATTTTAAAAGAACAAAAATTCGTGTAACTGCAATCAAATAAAACGCGAAGAAAAAAAACACTACACAGAGAGTCTCGAAAGATTGTCATATTATACAAACAATTGTACAATAATTTTAAAAGACTTGTATAAAATTACCATCTCCGCAAGCGTATCTCCTGCGTCCTCGTTTACGTTTCACGAAATTGGTTGAACTGCAAATTTCTTCGAAAAACCTAACAGAATCCTCGCTTCGTAAATTCGCTACGTGAGCTCGGCGATGAATAATTCAAGCCGGCAACTATATAATACAGGCCCCCAGGACGTCCGAGTAAAAGCAAAAGGTTAGGAGCAGAGAGCGGGGCTTTAAGCATAGGCCGAGCAGGCGCGTGCCTAAGCCGACGGCGGGCCCACTCCCCCATCTGTAGCAAGAAACTGAGCTATTCGAGTGAAATCTTCATGTGATTTTGGGTAAAATTAAAAACAAAACTTTCCATCGGTATATTAAAAAGCTAGAAATAATAATTAAAAATTAAAATATATCCGATATTATTATTATTTTCACAATTCACTTGATTCAATGTATCCGATTTCCAAAATATTAGCACCATATCACTATGATGTTTATTTCTGTAAAATCGTAGGGCATGATGTTCCTTTGATGTTTTATGACATTCTACGCAGTTTGCTACCATCACATGTTCTATATTTCGATATTTGAGAAAATATAGACAGAAAAATTGCCTTTTTAAGCACATCTAACGATGAACTCCTACTAACGATCTAATCTCAAGTAAATGCATTCAAATCGGGACTTTGTTACGTATGCGGTATATATATTATATATATATGTATAATTCGATTTTCTTTCATAGAAAACTGCACAGTTCTCTCTAATTTTGCCACAGGTTCAATTTTACGTAATATATATTTAAGACGTTTAGCAGGAAAGCAAGCCGCGCATTTAAGATGTTCCAATGCAGTAAAACAAATCCCTTAAGAGAACCGTCTTAAGTAACCTAGGGACCGTGCGTCCGTGAAATACGGCACTGCGGTTATACTTGGTTATAGGAGTGTTATATAGAAGCTACGGTCGCGAGCTCCGTGGAGAGCTCGGCTCGGCTGCTCCGAAGCATAAATCCGCGTTAGAAAGCCCCCTCGGCTATTATAATCCGGTTCCTCTTTCTCTTTTTCTCTCTTCCTCGTGCTCTCTCTCTTTCTCTCTCCCCTCCCCTTTCTCTCTCTCTCTCTCTCTCTCTCTCTCTTTCTCTCTCTCCCCGGCAAGCTCTACGAGCCAACAACAAGCGGGATCGCAAAATTTTTCGATCGTTTTATTCATTAGAGCCACTACCCGTTTAATTAATGCAACTGCGATATTTTAACTATGCTAATGAGCACTATATAAACCTTAGAACGAAAAGGAAGGCTGAATGATAAAGGGGGGAGGGAGATACAGAGCGGGCGAGGAAAAAATGATTTCAGTATCTATATATATAGATATACATGTATATAGGCGGTGTAATTAAGAACGATTTTGCGCTCGTTTATTTAATTTTTTGCGCAATCCCGTGGCATTAATTGTCGGATTAGAAGCGAGCGAAAATCGCTCTTTTCCACATGTATTTATATATATATATACATCTTGCTAAAAACATCTTTTCAATACAGCTATTCTCTTTATATAACGCGTCTTTGTGAAAACTTTTATAGCCATGTATATATGGATGCAAAGAAAATCTATGAACACGGGCCTCATTTATATATATATATATATATATGAGAAAGCGTAATTCAATTAATGCAATCCCGCGCCCGTATTCTATATGATATATGCTTTGCATTAGTAGAATTATATGCGTCTGTTACTACGTATATCGATAATTGCTTAAAAAGCAGAAACTGTGTAAAGAGTTTGTATCGAAGTTTCAATTTTTAACGCGTGTGTATACGTATATAATGCGGCTGAATTCGAATGGAAAAGAATTACCTTTCAAAATAATTGACGACTCGGCGACGTGTGGTGCGCGAAAAAGGAGCGAAGTGTGCCGAGTGCAACAATGGCGCAGTCCCGCGCCCGCATCTGGCGAAAGCGAGTCTCGCAGACATTTTGTATTATGCGTGCGTGCGTGCGTGTGTGCGTGCGTGTGTGTGTGTGTGTGTCGATTTTCGCACGTACGAAAAAGTTGACGAGAGGGCCATGACAATTGCCATTGTTCCGGGATAAAATTTCATACCGATCGCATTGATGCGGGATTCGTATGCGAGCGCATCGGTGTATGCGTATTATGCATCAGTGTGTCGGTCCCTGTGTCTCTCATGCGTGAGGATTTCTCGCTTATTGATTATAGTTGGCAGAAACAAAAAATTGGCTCGGCAGTACCGAATAAGATAAATGTCAAAAATGTTGCATACGATCTTTATAGTTCCCACCAAAATAAATGTATCATGTGTTCTATATACGGTTTGTTTTTCGGTACGAGCGATATTTCTTGCGAAAAAGTCTGGGCGACTATTTGAATACAACCACCGCACCACCGACGCCCGGAAGGGGGGGGGGAGGTGACCGAATGGCTGAATTTAACTTGCTAACATGGCTTGCACCGAAAAAATGCGATGTGATCTAGCATATGTAACATTCGTTTAAAGTATTTTTGAAATTTTTCGTATCCTGTGAGTCAAGTGCGAAAAATCAAAATTTTTATGAATTTTGCCATGATAATTCAAGATTGGCTAAAAGACACTTCGACATTCGTAATTAGTATCCTGAAAAAAAAAACATAACAAGTCTTGGGTGGGTGCTTTTCGGAAGTTTATCCAAAATAACCATCTCTCGATGCATGGACGGATAGATTCAACAAAGACGGTGCTTTTATATAGGTTGCAATTTAACAAAAAACATCCCTCAAAGCCTCGTGGATAACCCTTGGCTTTTATTCAATCCTATTTTTTGCTCAAAATCGATCATTTTTAATAATATGTGTATACAAATAATATAAAAAAATTATTAGAACGTTTTCTACAATTACTATGTGCAAAATTTGTAAAAAATTTTCTGATTTTTGAAGATAAACGATAATCATGGCTTTATTGGGGTTTACATCGAGGTTTTCATAATTTTTATCCGCAAATTCTTCTTGTCCCAAATTTACCGTATGGTATTCGTAATCAGTTGTTCAAAATCCATAGGTACGACTTTTTAAAAAAATTCTTATTGGTCTCTTGTTTTCTTAAGTTTATTCAAATTTTGCACAAAGTTTTTTTCCCGTTAATTAATAGCATACACAATTTCCAAGGACTTGGATATTATATTTTCGTTGAACTGCGATAGATTCTTAAATTTTCGAGAATTTTTTTGATAATCCAGATCGTACGAATCGCTCGAGCGATTTGGGCGATAATGTAGCATTTTATGCTAAACATGACAGGTCCGAGAAAGATTTTTTCGTTTAATTTTTTTTTTTACAGCGCTACTTTTGTGATAAAACTGTAAAAACGTGCCGTGGGCAAAGGTACATGTATTGTATATGAGCACTCGCCGCACTTTCCCAGAACATTTCTTTATTGTTTTTAACAAAGTTAAGAAACCGACACACACACACACACGTGCACGCGCGCACACACATTATATATATATACAACAGAAGGAGCGTTAAATTAAAGTTAACAATAGGAGCCTCCATTATTGCTGTAAACAAAGACGGAATTGCACAATATATATACAGCAGGGACGAGCTGAAAAGTGAAAAAGATATAATTGTGCGGAAAAAAAAGATTCCGAGAAATGATTGCATCGATAACGAGACTTGTTGCCGTTAAATTATATGCACAGTGTATTGTGTGTGTGTGTGTGTGTGTGTGTGTGTGTGTGTGCGCGCGATGATAAGTTTGCGGTATTAGCGCGAAAAAATCTATTATGCGCCCGCAATTGCCGAGGTGTTTGCCGAGTTTATTTTAAAACGATGTTTATCGTCGAGGGGCCGCCGAAAGAGGACGACGCATGCCTTAAAATTATAAACATTGCTCCTTCGGCGCAAGCGCGTCGCGGTCTCGATCGAGCGCGCGGCGATGTTGCTCCAAATAAGCGTTTTGTATATATAAAGGAGATTTATACTGCACTTGCAGCAACGTCTGTGCAATGCGTCTGCATATACATACGTACATACGTACATATATATATATATATATATATATATATATATATATATATATATATACGGATGATTCCGTGCAGTGGCATTGAACCATTTAACACAGTTTTACGCTTGCATATATACATGTATGTATATAGATAGGCCTCATGATAAAAAGGAGTACTACATATATACTGAGAATATATACCGTATGGATGGAAGACCGACAGAGAGAAAAAGAAACTCTTAAAGATCCGATACAAGTCGCAATTGCTATTGTAAACAATTGCGGCATACGATATTTATAGAAATATATACAGCTACTTAAAAATATCCCGCGTATTTACAAAACTGGAAAAAAGGTAAAAAAACGTTCACCCTTTCTCTTTTTACCACCGCGACGGCAAAACAAGAAACCCGCCGCCGTCGCTCTCGCCCGCGAGTCCCACGCTCCATCGGCGCGTTGAGGGGGCTGCCGATGCAGGCGCAGTGAAATAAGGGTCGAGAGATTTTTATACGTATAAATATAATAATCGCTGTGACAGAGGGAGCGAGAGAGAGAGAGAGAGAGAGAGAAGAGAGAGAGAGAGAGAGAGAGAGAGAGAGAAAAGGGCCAAAAAAGCACATACCCACCGCGACGGGTATATACCGTCGAATCCGAGGTCGAATCTCCACGTATCGCGCTTCTATTTCCGCGCGCGCGCAGGGTTAAACGGGGTTAAAAGCCGCGCCGCGGTGTAAGAGCTAAATTATAGACGGAAAGAGGTGCGCCGCCATACAGTATATATATATATGTTTATAGCATACGAGCATACAAGTATATATAATATGCAAGGAATAGGCAAAAATAAACGGGGCCTCTCCCCCCTCCCATGCTCTCTCTCTCCTCTCTCTCTCTCTCTCTCTCTCTCTCTCTCTCACTCTCTGTCGCCCACTCCTCGTAGCGGGTGGGATATCCCATTAGAAAGTGCGCGCGCACCCGCGGGCTCGATCCAGTTCTCGAGGCTCGAGCCGCCGCGCCAGAAGAAAGATCGTCGAAAAAGAACAACGGCCGCTCTGCTGCGCGCGTCGATCGGGTCGAGCGAGTGAGAGATTTATACTTAGAAGGGCCGTTTGTTATTCCTCTAAACGCGGACGCGCGGGCGACTGTTTTTCCCTTAAAATTTACAATTCCATTTCCGCGAATAATATATAGGTACGGCTACGAGCCGTGAACGCGGCCCCGGTAGAACTGAGTCGGCGAAATTTGTCATGGATTTGATCGGCGAACTGCCTGCGCGCAGTTTCGTTTGAAAATCGAGATTTTTTCTTCGCCGGCGATCCAGTAACTCTGGGGTGCTTGTCACTTTTAACTCCAATCTATATACATGTATATGTATATATATATATATATATATATATATATATATATATATATATATATATATATATAGGTATGTATGTATAGGTATGTATGTATGATGTATGTATGTATGTATGTTTTTTTTTATGTTATTTAACGTCGCTCTATTTCTGCTGCCAAATACCGGAGCTAATCAGCGACGGAGATCTGCGATGTGTTTGTAAACAAAGCACATGTAAATTATTACAGCGGTACGTGTGTCTATCGGCCGAGACCGGGATTCGAACTCGGTTCACCAAGTTACTAGTCCTTCGCGCCAGCGATCGAGCCATCGTAGGCCTCAGTATGTATGTATGTATGCACGCATGCATGCGAATCTGATAATATCTTGATACTAAAAGGAAACCCAGTTTCATATTTTATATATCAGTATATATACGTAGACAATTTCTAATGTGCGTGTAAAGGACGATTAATTAGAAAACATATGTTGAAAAAAAAATGAATTATGAATATTTGTACGTAGATCGATTTTATTAAAATACTGAAAGACGACTGTTCTTGTCAGTAATATTTCACTAAGGAATCAGAGAGCCTTCGAAGCCATCGTTATATTCATTTATTTAATTCAAAAATCGTACGCTCATGCATACACAGTTTATTACTAGTATAGTTTCTTGATGGTAGAGATAGTAAATAACGACTGCTCGAATATATCTCGAGCGCGTACTTTTCATCGGTGCTTGGTTCCGAAGGAGGATGGAGATCGGAGCTGATCGGATGCGTACGTAGCGTAAGCGCGGGGCAATCACGATAACAATTCGCAGGAAAGATAGAAATACCATAAGCATACCGACAAAGAGATGCTTAACGTATCAGCAGGTTTAATATGCACGCGCGCGCGCGCGCGCGTGTGTGTGCATGTATATATGCATGTATGTATACATGTATATATATGTATATGTAAAGTTATAAAGATTAAATTTTTTAATTGTTAGTCATGATAAATCTTATATCAAGAGTTATAATGGAAGTTTTTCTTGCGCGATTCGTCATTTTTAAGTAAAATACGCATTAAAATATATATGTAAAAAATTGCTACGTTACACGATTGTGATCATCTTTATAATAATTTATAATATTAACGAAACTATACGAAACCTTTTTATCTATGTAATATATTTGAAGTCCGACTGCTTACGGTACATGTTGACGTTTAGTTTTTTCATTTCTTACATTCACGCACGTAATTCATATATTCTATATATATATATAATATCTATAGATATATATATATATATATATATATAGATATATATGATAATTATATAGTATATATATATATATATATATAATATATATATATATATATATCAATTCGTCTCTCAACTACGCGGAACTGTCTTAACGCTGCACTTTGTATAGCGGACTGCAAAATTTTCGACTTGCCGATCCGCCAGATTTCCGAGCCTTCGGATTAATTTCCGCATTACGGAATCGTGTGTTGTGTGTGTGTGGTGTATGTGTGTGTTCTTCCCGCCCTGCGGGTGTTCTCATGCGCATCTCGATTCGTAAATTTATATATGTATATGTATATATATAATAGATTCATGGAAATATTTTTACTCTTGGGTACCGGGCCGCGAGACCCGCGCGAGCCGAACAAATATTTTCAATGACGCGCCGTCCGTGCGTCATCGTCGGCTTTTTTAACAATTAGCGCGCGAACTCTCGCGCGGCATAATGTACGGACTATGTATATGTGTACATACATACACGCGCGCGCTCACAGACACACACATGTATTCCATATGTACATATTCTCTTTCAAAAGCCCGGTTGTTTTGACCGGTTCCTTAAAAATCCAATGGGCCAAGAGACGACATTTATAAATACGAATTGACGATATAGTTATCTATATAGAGTTTTTACGTTTATTTATCTTTGATTGTTGTAACATTATACCGATTTGTGCGCTGAATACGTTTCAACGCGAGAAAAATCGGTATTATCGGGTATCTGTATGTGGCAGGCGGTTATGAAAGTTTAAAAACTCTCACCTCGTGCACATACGTAGGTACGAAAGCATGAATTCAAGGCTATATATAGAAATACGGGTCCTCGATATTATATGAAATTATAATATGTACATAGCGTGCGTATATATATATATATATATATATATATATATATATATATATATATATATATACCTCGAATGCTCGTGGTAATGCAACAACTAACGAAAATGCATATGAAAGGATCGTCCCCAATTTCTTCCAAACTTTCAATATCTGTAATCGCCACGCCATCACATATTCAGACGTAAAAAAATATTCTCCTTTTTATAACGCGTTTCGGTATACGATTCATACATAAATATATATATATATATATATATATATATATATATATATATATATATATATACTTCGCAGAAGAACCTATTAGAGAACCTATCCTTCCTCGGCCAAACAACAACAAAAAATAAAATTAGCATTTAACAAAGGAGTTTAACAACGGCGATTGTTTTTTTGTTTAGCATAAAAAGAAAGCAGAGGAACACAAAAAGAAATAAATACGTACTCGAAATGTACTCTTCGTGCGACTTCAAGTTTTGAAATCTGTGACTCTTGCACTATGGCATATATATATATATATATAGACTTACATATATGTGTATGCGTATATGGGTTCGTGTACGATACCATATATTACTATACATATATATATATACATATACACCAGACTGTATTTACAAGGAGTGGCTGACCTGATCCATGTGCAGTCTGCGAGAAAGCTGCAGCGTCGAGCACGAAACTGTAATACCAGTTTCCTATCTTTGCGTACAGCACGAATCAAAGTTTGCATTTACAATTTATAATGTATATATATATATATATATATATATATATATATATATATATATGTATAACACATATATATTCAAACGCAGCATACGTATGAGCGTATCACCGTCACGGAAACGCATAAAAACTTTATGATAATGTGCGTATATTATATTGGACTACGGTTATTTTTAATTTTAACGAGGAAATTTGAATGTCAATGAAGTTGTTTAGTGGAGAAGCGAAATTAATAGTGAAATGGTGGAAAAAAAGCGTTACGACGTATAAAATAAAAGTACATAAGTATTTACGACGAAAAATAATTCCGCTTTTATATATCGAAGTAATGATTTATATTTTCCACACGTATACGACAGGCTTTGCCTATATATTACTTATATGTACGCTCTGGCCAATCAACACCATTCTCGTTTCGGTCAAATGTTTAAACCCCCCCCCCTCCTTTTTCGAAGACATAAGAGCTGTGGATTTTATCCAATCCGTAAAATTAAGAATTTGTCGCAGAATGTCGTTTTCAATTTTTTTTTTTTTTATCAAGTTGACATTCCACGAACGAATGTTTCATTGTTAGATTCGCTTTATATATGTCATTCGACAATCTAAGTTTATTCTAATTATCATACTCGCATACTTTCACAACTATTTGACTTCTTATTTTTTTTTTTTTATTGAAACGTGCGTTATTCGGCTTATCGACAAAGCAACAATCACGCTTAAGGTATTTTTTTCCTTCTTCTAAACTAGAACAATCGCATGCTTATGTATCATCGGGCCGAACGCTGGAATAATTATTTTAATAAAATAAGCGACTTATGATATGTATATGGAATACCAGTCGCATCGGCGCTTATAACAAAATGCCTGACTAAACTTTGAAAAATTTCGCATGATAAAGCGATAATTTACATAAATTTAGACGCAAAAGAAATCAAGCACCGATTGCGCCGAGCTTGCGATAAAATTTTATAGAGAAATTCACCGACTGAAGTGAATTAATATTATATTAAATCGCTCCGGAGCTTTGCGGCTACGACGAGGATGAAATTCCATTTAATAGTCCCGACGTATATATGTTACATATAATAAATGGAAAGCAGCCATGATTGATTTATAATCAATTTCTCGCCGTTTACATACGAAATGAGAAAATAAATGATAATGGCCTCACATTTTGAGGTGGCATGCAGTTCATTTCTCAATAATGAAGATTTAATGATGTTCCTTATTATAATGGTACTCTGTAGATATATATATATATATATATATATATATATATATATATATATATATATATACATTTGAAATTTAAAGATTAAATTATCAGATAACGTTAAAATGAGTCGCAACAACTTGCTCAAGAGCATTATCATAGCTTATATATTTTTTAATTATATATATATATATATATATATATATATATATATATATATATATATATATATATATAGACGAATAAATCATACAGATCTAGATTTTCAAATTGAACGTCCACCTACTTGGACAAACGTCGATTGTACACGAACAGTTTTATTACCTAAGAAGCCTTTTGATCGATCGGTCACGATCGGTTTTTTTTGTTTCATCCCCAGCGCACCCCGGCGCTTTCGCAGCTCCTCCCTAGTCTAGTATAGGCTGCAGCGTCAGAAAGTAAAAGAAACCAATAACAAAGCAAGAAATAAGCAAGAAGCACGCGGGCAATTGCTATGGTAAACGGGCGTTGGATGGATATGAGGATCTAGGCGTTTGATTCTCTCGAATGCTAAACCTTAATTTATACCACGGCGTCCGTATTAATATTCGAATACCCAAGGATTAGCGTGGAAATAATGCAGGCGACCGCCGGCCTATTTTTCCTACGCGCCGGACAATTATCAATCGTCATCATTCAATGCGGCTAAATCATTAGTATTGAAAAATAATACTCGAATAAATAACGTCCCATCAATAGGAAGTAACCATTTCATTTTTAGAGCCTGTATATAAATATTTAACGATAAGAAATTCGGCATGTGCTCTTATGCATCTATACATGTCTATATACACACAATATGTGTATTTAGGTTCGCGTTGAACATTGATCGACATATTGGTGTTATTGTGACATCGAATTGTAATCGAAATTGGTTGAAATTATGTTATA
This sequence comes from Sycobia sp. Sy_11, assembly GCA_018907035.1. Lineage (NCBI taxonomy): Eukaryota > Metazoa > Arthropoda > Insecta > Hymenoptera > Epichrysomallidae > Sycobia > Sycobia sp. Sy_11. The sequence goes on along the minus strand of JACCIC010000238.1, from coordinate 144,424 downwards.
GACGCAATGTATAGTCGTAGCACGTGTGTGTGTGTGTGTGTGTGTGTGTGTGTGTGTGTGTGTGTGTGTGTGTGTGTGTGTGTGTTGTGTTTTTAATATGTCACAAAGCACGCGACACCAGTCTCCGAGTGGCATACGGCGAACATCGCAGTTATTTAGGTATATATTTCGAAAAGATAAGGAGAACGTTTAATCGAACGTTCTTCAAGATTATGACTACGAACCGCGTACACATATTCAACATTATATTTTGTTATTTTTCCTCAAGAGTAAAACTTTTTTGTTTATTCACACGCGTTTAATACTTTATATTTTATGAGATATCGACTGTCGCTTGCCATTGCCGGCGATTTGTGCATGAAAAATTTATGTCGCTTGCCCGGCGAGCGCGAGGTTTGCCACGGATACTCGAATGCACATGCGTACGGCTGCGGTGCAAGATCGCGACGGAATGCCAAAGTTTAGATGCATTTCCTCGCGCGTCCAATGGTTTGCACAACAGGCTCAGGCCTGCGCGACGTGACCGAAGACGGAATTCTGATGTCCCATAAAGCCTGACTTATGCGGTGTGCAGTTTTAAAAGCACGCGATACAGATAACAGATTTTTGCACAACTACCTTACATATATGCATAGCTCTACGTATCTATTTATGTGTGTATGAGCGCGCGCGCGCGCGTGTGTGTGTGTGTGTGTGTAATCCATTAGATTTAATTTCGACGTCACAATCGGACTGCCCGGTTAATGCCGTCGGAACTCGGTCTTTTTAAACTAATTATCGCAGGAACACTTAATTACGATTAGCTCGTTTTTTATACAGAAAACAATGTAATTATTTAAATATAAATATCCATTGGCCTTCGAATATAATTAATATATATTATATATATAATCTTTTTTGAATATGTATAGAAGTGCATATGTACACGTAAGCATATGTACGTTTTAGGTACGTTGCTCGGCGCGCTGCCCGTATTAATTAAACGTGCTTCGGTGCGTGTGCACGTATTTTTTACGATTCCGAAAAAAAGGAAGGTCAAAAGCTGCATTGAATTTGATCGATATGTATGTGCGTATGCGTGCGCGCGCGCGCGCGTATGTGTGTGTGTGTGTGTGGACATACAATGTTTTGATCGATTGCGATAACCGTTCGAGCTCTCGTTTACAAAACGAAGTCTTCGTCAACAACGAACCATCGTGTCGCATTTTATTATTGTATACTGCACATAACGACGTGTGCTGGGCTACTTTAAATAATTAGATTGTTTTAAAAAAAGCACTCCGGGTAAAAGTTATATACTGACATATAGGTGCTAATGGATTAGAGAACATCGCAAACGCGTTATGGATTGTACTTTTAACGAGCCGCATATTGATTAATATGTATATATATATATGTATAGGAGCAAATCACCTACTAATACATAGAGGATTTTCCTATATAGGTACATGCATCATTCATAATACGTACCATAATCCATTAGAAAACTCCCACAGCTTTGGTATATACCTTGGAAAATATAAGGCTCGATATGCGACTGCTGATTGATTATTTCTATGTACGCGCATATATGTATGCATACGGCTGTCGATCCTCGTGTCGATCTCTATTGAGAATATTATACGTGTAGGTGCGTCTAATGTTTAATAGCGCGCTTTCTCAATACATTCTCCGTATACACGTCGACCTAATCGACTTCGCTGCCGAGCGGGACAATTGAGCCGAAGGGATTATTTATTGAGCTAGGCGCGCATACACACACACACACACACACACACACGCGCGCGTGTGGGGGCATCTGTTGAAAAGCAACTAAACTCGTATAGACCTTTCGAAATCTAAATGCGGAAATTCGGCCCATTAGGAATAAGAGGTTAAATATATATATATTTATATATATCTGGATGGCAGTTAAGGCCCGTAGCGCATGAATACGCGGTCGTGCGTATATACATATATATATATATATATATATATATATATATATATATATATATATATACATATATATATACATACACTCATTACCGAGCATTGTCCAAAGTATAATATGGGCGAGGGAGAGAGAGAGAGATGGCCATATTGCTTTCAAGACGTATGCGTATGTTTGCGCGTATACGTAACTATACACAGCGATACGGTTTTGCGCCCATTATAATTCAGTCCCCCCAGTCCCCCACCCGCACTGGCCCCACTGGCCCCACACCATCAACACTCGTCTACGTTACACGGGGCGCGGAAAGTTCCTGTGCAGAGTAGAATTACGTGTATGCGCATGCATGCGCGCGTGTATTATGTATATATACGTCATGCGTGCGTCGGGATGGCGTATTCCCGGGTGCGTACACAATGTACAGACGCGCGTGCGAGCGCCCTTCCCATTATTATATATATATATATATATATATATATACGCGCAGTAATACTCGCGGACCCTTCGTCGCCGCCGTTTCGTTCCGTCCATAGCGTCTCAACGTCTTTTTCCCCGGGACTTTTGAGGGCCTTTTCGCGTCTTTTGTCCGGAAAGATGAGCGGATATAAATTGTTTCTTGCGCGTCACTTTTATACCTCGTGGGCGCGCATCGTGGACTCTAATACCAGGACAATGGATTTATTTTTTTTTTTTTTTAAGGCTCAAAAGAGACTTCTGTAAGCGGAGCAGTTTTAAGTTTCGATTATTGGGTCGCCCATAAGCCATAATTCACAACGAGATATCGATTTAATCACAGCGCCGTCGATTTGAAGCAAAAGATATTTTGCGCGGCGCTCCAATCGCACGCTCGCGACTTTAATTAATCGGGCTTCAAAGCCTCTCGCTGTGCAAAATAACTCCGTTACGAGGCTGTCGCACGTGCCTCGATGTCTATCATTCGTCTTGCCCATAATTCTCAAGGGATGTCCTAATTTTCTTTCTTCCATCTTTATTGTAATAGATCAGATACTTAAGAAAAATTTTTTTTAGGGTCAAATGTTTTATATCCAATAACGATGGAAGTTTTCGAAACGAGGTGTTCATTTGTCCCCTGGTTTTGCGAACAACGATTGGATCGCGTAGAAATACCGAAGAATGAAAATTTAACGTATACAGATTTCAATAAAAAAAAAAAAAAAAAAAAACAAAAGAACACATGCTACCGCATTATCTCAGACGGTAAAATTTAATCTGTAGTAAAAACGACCCGTTATATATTGCCGTAAAAAGAGCCAAAGACCGCTGGTGCATGATCGTAATAGCAACTAATTGAGCTTTTCGGGCCTTTTTCGTAATATCAACAAATCGCCCAGGGTGAATAATTGATCGCTGTAATTTAGTTAGCTGGTCGAATTAGAGTCGACGTGCTAGCGCGCAGAGCCCTGTAAAGATACGGGCCGTCGGTGTATAGAGACACGTTCAACGTCTTATTAATTATTCACTCGCGATTCAAGCAGCCTTTCAACAAGTCCGAAATAAAGCGAGAAAATGTAAACATGACATTGAGTCCGGAGTCCCTCGCGACCGGCACAGCCAGGTCAAATTTTTCATTATCGACTCCCAGCAAGAAATCGAGTCTGCGCACAGCGATAATCAACAGTATACGTACACGGGATTGTTGATCTTCGATGACCTGTACGATTTGCATGCGCTATAGTTACAAATTCGAAAATAATGGACTCGAGCATTAATATTTTATTTAAATCTGAGCTTCCTGTCGAAATTGCGTCGTAGACGCGTCATCGAGCCCCCCCCCCTCCCCCCGCCACAAGTCCCAACAAGATAACATCGCTGAGAGGAAATAACTTGAAATTTTATATATATATATATACATAGTTCCACTTCAAAGCATTGATTAAATTCTTCTCGTCAGAGCTGCTTAACAACTTGCATTAATTTCGCGTGCGAGCTAATTTCGGGATTAAGGATTATGCAATTATTCTGCTTAATTATCATTGTTTCGAAGATTATTTGAAAAAATTAGACGCATCGAGTATTTTACAAAATTCCACAACGAATGTTTGTATTATAGTATATGTAAACGCGCAGTTCTCTTATTGAATTACAAAAAATTCATTTCATCGTCCCGTATAGAATCGATCAAACAAGTCGATCATTTTGCAAAACGTTCGTGAACAGACGGAATGTTATCGACTATGGGGCGCATATCGGTGGAATCCAATAGTAGTTTATAATTCTACGTAATCGTAAATTTTTTAGACTCTGGGTAGATGCGCGATATCCACGAAGGATGAAAAAAGTAAGACAATAGCTTGTGACTAATAAAATGTTACTTATGTATAAGTATAATTTGAGCCGTTAAGCTGATGCTTCTCCACGTGGTGAATAATGCCGCAGAATTAAGAACGACAAAGGACTACAACAGCTGGATACTCCACTGTAAAAATCACCAATGGAATTTAAAATTATTCGTAAATCACGTTGTACATGCTATGGTTACCATAAGCTTATCCGAATTTGTCGAATAATTCCCGTTGAACGTATTTAACGCACGCCGATAAGCACGATTTTGACAGACTTCGATAAGTACCGAGTGGGCTATTAACTATATATAGGATATCGCGTGAACCTCTAGAAAGACGCGCAATAAACACGCGAACGTGGAAAGATGGATCTTACGTAAAAGAAATCGAATATGACAACGCAATGTAGAACTCCGTATGAAGTATATCCGTGCGCGGTGAGAGATCCTCACTGGAAGCTGGAAGGACTGGCGTTAGACGGGAACGAGATGTTGCGTTTAAGTAGGGCACTGCATTTATGTATAGCTTTGGGTAAAGGAAATTGAAAAATATACGTATGTTGTAGATAATATTTACTTACCACCGGCGCGTGATGAATGTTACTAAAAGGATAAATTCTGCTGTATCCACCTGAAACGTAATAAAAGCTACGTCAAATTATACAACGATCGAAGAAAAATTGCAAATAAGCGTCGATCGGAAAAGTGATTTTTTTTTTTTTTTTTTGAAAAAGAAAAAACAGAAAAATGTCTGAAGATAGCGCGTTTTGATTTTCCGCATCTTTTCCCATGCTCTGCATAATGTTTCGTTAATTTTTGCTCCATGGAGGTAGCAGTTCATGGTACAAAAGTCACGAAATTCTGCCTGTAAATTTTTTTAACGACAAATTTATTATGTACTTTTTTTACAGCGAATTTTTATATATATATATATATATATATATATATATATATATATTTTTTTTTTATCGATCAATCGTCGCACGATACATACATAACTATCATTTTGAGTGCGTTTACGATATATCTGAACAGGTTCGAGCAGGTTTCGTCCAGATAGGATTTACATTCAGCAAAGAGAGAGAGAGAGAGAGAGAGAGAGAGAAACGTCTATTGATTATTTTATATATAGGAAAAAGCTTAGGCCCCTGCTGCCAGTACTGCCCTACCCTATTTTATGTTTGTATATAGAAAGTTCAAGACCCGTAGAGAAGCGAACTCGAACGAGGCATCCTTCAGATATAAACACCGAACGTGACGGGAAAATGAATCCCGAGGGATACGAAAAAAAAAATAGGAGAGAAGAAAAAAACAGAAGCACGACGTCCGGCAAGTAACATCGGTATTATACACATATACAGCAATAGTATACACAGCCTGGACGAAAGACTAGTGCTCTGCCTATAGATATATCTGTAGAGAGAGAGAGAGAGAGAGAGAGAGAAAGGCTGAGAGAACTGAGAGAACTCAGTGACTGAGACTCGAAGAGACCAGTAGAGACCTGCAGAGAATAGCTGCCGGAGCATAAAGAGGAAGGGAATTTAAGAATTTCGAGAGCGACTGACGCACAAGAGGAATTTTACACGCTGCGGCAGCAGGAGGGCGAGATCTCGTCTAGGAGAAAGAGAAGCGTGGAAAGGGAAGGCAGGACTCGCACAGAAAATATATAATGCGTATATTTAAAAACTGATCTTTCGTTTACACACACACGCGCGCGCGCGCACACACACTCCATCATCATTATTATCATCCCGATCAAGTGAGTTGCAGCACGGACGTTGCGGGTACGGGAACTTTTCTCCTTATATTGTATCTCTACGTAGTTTCAAACATATATTCGAGTAGCAGGCGCGAGCGCTTGGGTAACAAAGATTGTTAATACACCCCCTCCCTCTCCGCCACACACATACATATCGCAGTCGCGTGGGAGAGGGAAGATCGAGCGGAATCGTTTGGTAAAGACTTCGATGGTGTCGTTGCGCACGATTGCGCAAAACGGAGATCCGAGACGCCAAGGATTTATATTTCGTTCACTGTATAATGTGTAACACCAGAGCAGGAGCGAGGGCAAAGGCCTTTTTCTCTTTGTTTGCTTTTATAATTCACAGACATCGGATCGCGGATAAAATTTTATAAAATTTTATCTTTCCTTAGCTGCCAGTATCTCTCTCTCTCTCTCTCTCTCTCTCTCTCTCTCTCTCTACACTTACTCAAAAGCTCAAATCCGTCATTGTCGAGATATTGAATTTTTTCAGCATTACCTGCGGTTGTACCGCTCTTAAGTATCGCAAGATGGGCGGTATTTTCTTCGAACGTTATAGCATAGGAATTTCAATTTTCATTGCGCAAAATGTGCGCAGCGACATGTGAGTGAACTGCGCGGATCTCGAATGCGATGCATTTTTATTTTGTCTTTATCGTTCGTTAAGTTCGTGATGTTAGTTCGAACGAAGTTGGAGCAGACTATAGCGAATATATAAGTTTGATGCATGCTAAGGACTCGCATCCATGGAATATTATCTACGTGAGCTGTAAATATATTAACGCCTTCTAAAAAAAAAACTAGTACATTTCAAACGAGCCTGACTAAAACTAGCATATACATTTCACCGCATTTCACATTTGTACCCAGCAGAGCCTGCGTCAAAAGCACGAATGCATACATACCGATTAATCAGTAAAACTTGAAAATCTGTTTCAAATTAAAAAAAAAAAAAACTAGGGCTATGAATGTCATTGGTAATAATCGAAGGTATCTCATTTATACAAGTCGATATGTTAGTCTTTCGCGCGAGACCTGATAATGAAAGTAGGCACATTTGTTAGTTTTCAACCGTGAATTGTGCTACTGTTTGTCGCCAAACGAATTGGGCTGGTCTTCTTTGGCAATTTTAACATACATTTATATATTTAACTTGAAGGACGAGCATTTATTTTTGCTCCATTTATGTATTACTTAACTTTTTTTAGCGAACATTAAATTTTTAAAGATATCTTCACAATTTTGTGATTTTGACTCAAGTCACTGTTCTTGACGAGTTTTTTTTTCTATATATATAATAGGTATATCGATATATGCGAATTGCTTTTAAATATCTATACGTGTTATAAAAGTATATAATTACTTTCATATACAATATCCCAAAATTTTCCGTCGCTAGAAATATTTTACAAATATCCAGTTCAAAGAGAAAAGGTATACGCAACTTTGTTAAAAAAATTCCTTATCGTTCGTAAATTTGATCAGGTATCATGCATACTAAACTCGTATACATAGTGTTTTTCCTTTGTTCTATATATAAGAGTTCGTGAGATAGACAAAGCTTCAATCACTAACTTCAAACAGTTACGAAATTTTGGTTGGGTAAGAGGTCAATTGAAGAACGTTATTAGATTCAACATATCGTGTACATTAAAAAGGTTTTTCTGACGCATTAGCCGTTACATAAGGCTGAATTATCTCACTATGAAAGATTCAAGTTAATTTTTGGTTGACAATTGCGCTAGGAAATAAATTCGAGAATAATAATAAATTATTGAGCATGAAAAACTCGTAAGAATTCATTTTATGACTACGAGTGTTTAAAAATACCCAAAAATTGTAAAAATATTGCTTGAACAAACTATTTTTAGAACGTTTTAATGTCTATTGTCAGATTTTATATTTTTCAATTAAATTGTTTCTCGTTACTGCTTCATTACTAAAGTTCATGCTGTTTTCAAATTATTATGTCATACACGTAAATCGATTGCCAATATTGGACAGTTATTAAGCAAATAAACTGTATAACATTATTTAGTTTAATTCATCGGTTTCAATACTATATGTACAGGGTGATTCACTTTAATCATTCCAGATAAATATCTTACGAAGAAATCGACAAAAAAATCATGAAATAAATACATTATTAAATTTTGAGAATTCATGGACGATCCTGATCATGATCTTTGGGTAAAATTTCGCGGTTATTTGAAGGTTTCAGTTTTTTTTTTTAATGTCATGTATTTTTGACATTGGATTATAAGTGAAACTAACAGTTCATAGTGACATAGCCAATTCATAAAATTAGCATAAAGTTAGACATGATCCATCACATTTTTTTATCACATATGCATTTTGTATCTTAAATTATTCAGGTGTACATTTTCTTCTTCATTATCTTCAATTTCGCCACACCTTGTTCTAGCTAATATAGTACCATCTTTTTCTCTCGTATCCATTATCTTATAGATTTTGGTCTGTGTATCTTCTTTTATTTTGATACTTAGCTCTTATAGATTTATATAAACACTTTTACACAAAGCTAGTTAAGAACGCTGCTCTTTTAAACGCTTCCCCGTGTATATTATGCAAACTACATTGAGTCTTGAAATACAGGGGCGCACATGCACACATCTCGATATTCTTTAACAGCAAAAGTAATTAATTACTAGGTTGACATCACTTACAATTATTCACCGTTTACAAATGAATCAATTTCTTACCCAAATTACGAAAACATCCGATCTGATTCAATCATTCCATTTCTCAGAAAATGTGTCTGAACTCCTTATAACGAAGATGAGTTTCATAGCCAGCAGATCTAGTAACTTTTAAAGTGTTTTTATTAAAAAAAGTTGTATTTAATATATGTTATACAGTTTAATTTTTTTCTTCGATAAATAAGATGAATGAATTTATATTTATCAATTCATCTGTCTTAGACGAACATGTTTCTCTCTATTTACTTTTTACGTTTTTTTATTCTTCGCGACAAATTCCTAAGTTAGATCAGCTAGATCAGCTCCAGCTACTGTTATCGACTACTAAAGCGTATTATCAATACGTTTCTTTTCTGTCGTATTCTCGTACTCTCTCTCTCTCTCTCTCTCTCTCTCTGTCTGAAAGTTTTTTGGATCTCATCTTTAAATCAACAATTTTTCATTAATTTCTACTCCTTTTTCTACAATATATCCATTCTTCATTTTTTCACTGCACTCTTTCTTGTTTTATATATTTTTTTGAAATTAGTCTTCGTGTCATTGATCTCAGTGTTAACTTCTTTTTCTCGAACTATCAATTTACAATCAATTTTACTTACTTTTTTGTAGATTTTTTTTTATTTATTAGGTTTATGTTTTTGCACACATATTTAGTTTCTATTTAATAATTAATCTTTATTACTAATGAAAAGAAACTTGACATTTACGACGAGCACGTGTGCATTGCTAAAGTGCTTATTCCTTTTGTAATTGAATCACTATCAATGCGCAGGTATAAGAATGTATATTGATTACTGAAAACCGCTTGACGTCAGAGAGCTAATCGTACGATATATCGGGGCGCGAGCTAGAAGACCAACAGCTGGCCAACTCCTAACTACTTTAGAAATATATAATAACAAAATACAAGATATAATCCTCGTTCCCATAAGTGGGCAGATAACTTCTTAAATGTATCGTTTGGTTAAATTTAATTTAGATTACAGCTCGGAAGGCTGAAATAATTTTGATGATCGCATCAGAACCAGGTATTTATTACATTATTCATGGAGTTGGATTTCGCCAGTGTGTTAATAATTCTGCTCTGCATAGAGCCACTGTGATTTCATGCAGGATCTTATCGATCGAGATATTCGTTCTTTCTTCCAATGAAAATGCAATATTTGAAACGTGTATCGCGTTATGCTAATAATTATATACTCTTGATTCAGACTGGGATTATTAATCAAAAACACAGATTTTTTTCCTCCACCGAAGCGATGCGTCATCCGAAGCTTTCGAAAATCCCGCCGTCGCGGCAGTCGTGGTTAGGACGTTACACGAGGTTAGACAAACGAATTTTGTCCGAGCGCAGACTATATTGTCACGCACCGTTCGAAGCGTAGATGATACAATAGCCCAAGACTCTCTTCCTCTATTGTACCAGATTGTACACCTTTCTCGTGTCAAACGTTAATCTATCTCTCTCTCTCTCTCTCTCTCTCTCTCTCTCTTCTCTCCGAGACTTTTACAGTTACCAGCACGACTCCGAGCGCGGCGAAGAGGTGCGAGATGGAGGGGGCGGCAACGCGCCCATCTTCTTTATAGTTTTTGAAGTCAGCGTTGTGTATATATATATATATATATATATATATATATATATTCCTTCGGCCATTGTTCGTCATCGGGCCTCGGTCGCGCGAGGCATGCCTTACGTAATAAGCGGAGAAACCTTTTTGTCGTTGTAATTCCGCGGGTCGTCCCGCGGTTGGTCGCGCCGTGCTACCGCAGAGATAGCACATACCGCGGAGATAGCACATCGCGTCGGGTCCGCTTCGCGAGGGAGCTTCGGCGGTTTGAAGGTGACATGCATCTGCCCTTTTTCTCTCGCACTCACGCACGCACGCACACACACACACACACACACTCTCTCTCTCTCTCTCTCTCTCTCTCTCTCTCTCTCACTCTCTCTCTCTTTCTTTCCATATCTCTATCTTTATTATTCGCCAGATCGTTGCGAAACTTGTGGGTTCTATCCTTAGAATATCCTTTCCGACTACGAGCTTTCTTCTCGCTTTTATAAGCCCTGCCATATCAATCTATATATATATATATATATCCTTGATGGCGCTGAACCATAAGAACGGACTTCACGCATCTTTGCAGATTTTTTTTCCTTCAACTTTTTCAGTTGAAAGTTTTAGATCTTAAGCTATATTATGCGTGAGTGAATGAGAGGTCTCGCGCGATTTCTTAAATATTTCATGATTCGGCGACAGTAATTTCCATCAGTTTAAGACTATATCTATCTATATATATATATATATATATATATATTCTGGTCTTTTATATTATCCGGAGCTGGCTGCCCTTTTATAATATGTACAGCGTACGCTACTTTGCATAAGCAATTCGCTGAGAATTAATTTTTTTTCTTTATTACCGAAACGATTGCTCGCACTAGTATCGTGGCTTGAAGATACTTTTTTTTAACTCTTTTTTACTATATATATGTTAGTCATCGTTGGGTGCGATGACAAAAAGTATGAAGACGTTTGCTAGACGTAGGCGGACGAGCGCTATTCGGCGCGAATTTCCTTTCGAAATCAGCTACGCGAGCGCGACAGACAAGGAAAGTGAAGAGGCCATTATAAAGACGCATCAGAGAGCGCGCGAAGCGTGAAATTTTAATTATATATGTAAATCACGCAATTGCTCGAGATTTTTTGTTACCCAAACGCTCGAGGGAAATATCGATTCTTCGTGTATAAACAAGTCGGTGCATACATATTCATGTGTATCGAATATATACTTGTATTTGTCTCGCATATACATCATTTGCATAGATTTTTATTTTTTATTATGATAGTTTATTATAGATGTTTATTATTTTATTTTATTTTAATCTTTTACTACACTACTATTTTTATTACACACATTCTTATTTATTTTATTTATTTAAGAACGGAAATGTTACTTGTTATCTCTCCGTTTCGGAATTCCGCGCTTGTAGCGCTAGGTCTCGTATTCCGCACAAGGAACTCGAGATTCCTCGAGCCCGTCGATAACAAGGGAGACCGAGAAGTCCCTCGCAGAAATTTTTCGTTTTCCAACTCGCGCTTAGGCGGCAACTCCATTTCACGGGACACGCAACCGATCCTCGCCAATGTGCAATTATCGGCAATTTATGCAAACAATGAGCCAATTGCGTAAGTTCGCTCGCGAATTATAAGCATTCGCGGTCTATAATCAGTTTTTAATGTAGGTAAACGAGTACGGAGCTCGGGCATATTATACTTAAGCCCTCCCTCCCCCCGCCCCTCTACCGCCGCTAGCCCATTACCGTTCACAACACCGGATACTGCAATTTGCGGATTTGGAAATCGTTAAAATTAGTTTTATGCCGATTTAAAGGAATAAGCGCGCCTGGGACACACAGTGCAGAAATTTTCCACCTCTATCTCGACTACCAAATGAGGATTAATATTTTTTTCTGTCTTCTCCCCCTCCCCCTCGCCGAGATTTCACTACCGATTTCCGCGAATCATTGTATACGTGCGCACGGCGAGCGGCGAATCGCAACGAACCGCGCTGGATTTTCAGGGCGGCGAGCCCGTGGGCGTTAAAACCGTTCAAAAAAAAAAAAAAATAAATAAAAAAAAATAAAACCGATATTTTTTCTACCAAAGCACCGAGACGACGGGAACTAGGCAGTACGGACGATTAATGACAGAAGCATTGACAATAAAAAAAAAAAAAAAAAGGAAAAAGAAAGAAAAAGAAACTGGTTTCTCCATCCGCGTTGATTATTATACAGGCCGTGCGCGTTCGTTATAATAATATTATAGTCAAGGCACGCGGGCAGGCCCGCACGCGCGCCGATACGCGGTCGTATTATACATGCACATCGAAGCCTTTCCTCATTGATTGAAATAATATACCTTCTCTTTTTCCTCAAAACCTAGATATATATGTATATATATTCCATATTTGCATGCTCGTCGACAAAAAAAAATCTACGAAATTCAACTAAATATTTATCGCGAGACCGTCGCACATTTATTTGAACGTAAAGTCGTGCGTACGCCTTCGTTCTATAGGCCTATGCACATTATAGTAAACGCTTTTCTTCTTGTTCATCGCTTGAAAAATAAAAATTCCAAAGGGACTGTTCTAATAAATATTTATTCGGATTTAATAATTTTATTTTTTCTCGCTCTCCTCGAAGCGCGCGCGCATACGTAATTCGAATTCGATGATTCAATGTATACGCCTATGCGCGCGCCGTGAACAACTAAGTCAATGCCGTTCCATATACTCGAGTCTCACAATTATAACAGCCGGGCTACGTAGAAGCGAATAATTTATTCGCGAGCGAAGATCTTATAAGTTATATAGAGACTCTTCGGGGCACTTGACAAATAATCGTGACAATATATATATATGGAGGGAGAGGGAGAGAGAGAGAGAGAGAGAGTAGTATAATTAACAACCGTAGTCGCGAAATATACCAATGAGTCACTTATCTACAAGCGCACACTATATATACGTCTATACAATTTAAATCGCGTCACCCAATACATATGCGTATAGACGTGCTGGGTTATAAAAAGATGAAACGTATGTATAATATATATAAAAAACAGCTTGTACCTTTCTTATATGTACGCCAGACATCCAATAATTAATATACAAGCACCGGCCTCACCGTCACTCCGTTCATTCGTGGCGAATCGGTGAATTGGTGTATATATATGTATATATCTGTATGTATATTTATTATAAGCGTGAGGCTCAACGTCCGCGCGAGATCCAGCGACGACGTGGTTTCTTCGCGTATGTTTAAATGCATTATATATACGACTAGACGAGAAACGTATATTATGTACGCTACTACTGTACATATATATATATAGACGTTGCTGTTTCTATTGCTGCTACTGCTGCTGCTTGCATCGATCGCCTTCGTCGTCGTATCGTTGCCGAGCGCGACGAAGTGCAGCGCGGATTACGTCAACGCGCGCGGTGCACTTCATATGCCTATATACACTACATATATATACATATATATGCACACCTAGAGGTGCGGATAGAGAGAGAGAGAGAGAGAGAGAGAGAGAGAGAGAGAGAGACAGAGGGGAAGAAAGAGAATCCGCGCGAGAGCTGCAACTTTTGCCCGCGAGTGCATAGCACGCGCGAGGTGAACGAACCGCCCGGCAGCGATGCGAGCTTTTCCGCTGCGATGGATATGTCTCTCTCTCTCTCTCTCTCTCTCTCTCTCTCTCTCTCTGTGCGCGTGTGTAATGTGTATAAATAAATACACGGGCGCGCGCTCACGTATCCGTGCCTTGTCACTGACAATTTTCGCCGATCGCCGCCGTAACCGATGGAAATTCTTCTGGAAAATCCCCGTGAGTCATCTTGAGAGGCCGGAAATGGCGGGAAAGGGGAGGAGGTTACACGGTGATGACGCGTCAAGGGCTGAAAGGAGCTCCGCACTTTCCTCTTTTTCCCTCTGAGAGGGATGATTCACGGTATCGCAGCCCAAGGGGAATTTGAGAACGACGCGATCTTAGAGAGTTAGTCCCGTCGAAGGTTCCATTGTTCTGTTAGGACAGTGTTGGACATGAAAATTTCTAAGCTGAATTTTATAGGACGTTAAAGATCGAGAATGGTCGATAGAGGTTGAGCTCGGTATGGGTTTCACGATTGTATTTTAGTTTTCGCGATCTATAATAATGGCTGCAGAACAGAAACGTCTATGTATAAGTTTACTGAAAAGTTTTAGTAATATCGATGGTTGCTCGCAGAATTTTTTTTTTTTCACGGATGTGTATTATGAATGTGCTCGCATTGAATGATTCAATAATTAATTTCTGGTCTTATCTTTAATAAACAATTCTCATTTTTGTATAAAATAATTATTCTTCATTTTGAGGCTGTGAATTCATTAACTCGAGCGTAAAATCCCGAATGTTTATGCACCGAGCAAACAATCGTTACCGATGTTACAAATCGAATCTGCTTCTGAACCGATTTGGTACGCGATAAAAAGAACATATAATTAAAATAAATAATTGGATCAACATTTACTTGATTCAGATTAAAATAATATCTACGCAATTCCTGCAGTTCAAAATTAGGCGGGAGGAAAAATTAACAAAAAACCATATCACGACAAAGGCAACAAAAACTTTTATTATTTGTCAAAAATGTTTTCAAACGCGATAATAGGGCCAGTGTATAATTACCGAGCGATCTCGATTCTTAACTTTACACGTATACCAAAAAGACTTAATTCACTTTTTTTTTAAATTAAGATACTATCGAGCTGCGCCGTTAAATTCATCATAGGACAACAACGCATTGCCATTAATGGCCGCTCCACTTCCACTAACCTTCTGACTTTTAATCGTTATACATCAACCAATTACTCGGTCAAGTTGATATACGATCAGTACATTAAATTCGCCAAAGCGCTTTTTCACCAAGTTCGACAATGTAGGTCACAATGCGCTATGTTGTTCGAAACGTTTAGCATTGGTAATTGTGGCCAAAGCTTTCTATTGTATTAGCATCTTATTTGCATTATCGAAGACAATCGGTCGGAACCAATGGTATTTATCTCATTTTATTCTGATATTTATTTTTTCGGACATTCTTGAATGTCGACGATTAATATTTTAATCCGCTGCCTTTCGAAACTTTTTCTAAACGATCGATCCGATTCTTCGCTGAACGATGTAAATTGGCTTATTCTCTGAGTCGTCCTATGCACTATTTTAAAATTATGTTTTGTATTAATGTATTATTTTTAAATGGCATCGAATGAACGATTTGAGAATGAATCGATTAAAATATAAAACTTGTAATTTCTTTCAATCTAAGTTATACGATATTGCTATTCCTGGAGGGCGAATCAACGCAACCAAAATATTTTAAGATCTATATTCAAGAACCTTTAGGAGTTAATTTGCTAAAATGCACGTTACAAGATTTATGGTACAAGGTGAATTTATGCATGATGTTATCCGATCATTTCAGACTGTAGATTGGATAAAAATGCTGTTAAGATTTCTACAGACTTGCATTGTTTTGATTTTATTCATTTACCAAGTTGTGGCTTACGAAGTGCATATCGCACTCATTACGTATCATCGAAACTGAGACATTATCGAAGTGATTTCTTTTCATTATGGTGGATAAGTATTTTTGGTCTTGGCTATCTAAAGGTTGAATTTATTTTGTCTATGTCGAATGCCCGGATGTATCTGAGATCATTCTTATAATTTTTAAAAAGTCACTATATCACATAAAATTCTTAAAATTGAATTACGATCTTCCGTGCATCCTTCATTAAACATTACAGTTGCAATGAAAAAGAAGCAATTTCTATAATTTTCAATTCGGAATGTAAATGCTTTGGGATAATATTATCAATCGTTGAATAAAATCTGTTATTTGCATTCCAGATATAATCGTCTTCTTACAACTTTGAAGTAACTCTTTCGTTTATTTTTCACCATTGGGAAGACGTTCTTTTAATTTTTGTAAATACCAAGGAAAGATAATAATTTTCATATCTTGCTCCGAGCATCACGTTTTAATAATATATGTTGATCGTGTTGCCATCCAGATTCTTCGTAGATTCTTCGTGATTGTTCATAGAATCTTCTTTGTATTTATTAATCCATTAACAAGATCTGGATGTATTTTTTTTTCAATGCGGTCATACGTTTGAAAATATCTATAGTTTTCGCTACTAAATTCGTTAGTCTGCAGGAATAGTAATCTGTAAACGTTGAAACTTGTTTTTCATACTATTTAGAAATCACTTCTCTCCGAAGAGCTATCATCAGGAATTTTCAAAATGTGTATCACTCTTTCATGCTCTATATGCTTCGTCCATGTTTTCTTTCTTTTCTTTTTATGGCACTATTACAAATACAATGAAATAATGGATTTTTAACACTATGGATATGTTTATTAAGGCTATTCCAGCTTTAAATCAAAACATTGCAAATTTTCAAACCAGAAAATAAATTCATGCCGTTACTGCCGATGGATAAGACTGAAAAAAACTGTGTTAAATTCTAATATTCTACACGAATGCAGTAAATCACAGCGAATGTCTTCATTGCCGACAGTGGGAGATAATTGTCTCGCGTATTTCCCTGTTTCTACATTTTCCCCTCATAAACTGATTTACTCGTAGATGACTTTTACGAGGGATGCGAATGAGCGTTTCATTTCCTTCTCGTTACGCAACGCGTCTACGAGCTCTGAAAACTAAAACGTACACGTTCCGAGGTACGCTCTACATTTCGCTCGAAATTATATATATATATATACACGCGGCTGGCCGAGGTAGTCGGACTTCGTGTTCCCAACAGCTTATCCTTTAGTTATATATATATATATGCTGACGTTATACTGGCCTTTACGTTGGAAACACACGAATAAACATCCGCTCGAACAGAGCCGAAGGTATACCAAGAATACAGCGCAGAAAGCGACTTTTGATAGGAACGTTTACCTTCCAACAGTCTGCTCCGGCTCGGATACCTGCCGCTCCGTGTACACGTATACGAAGAGGCGCCTCGAATTTCAGGCAGAGAGTCGGATCCACCATATAGAGAGACAGGAATAGAGTGAATTAACAAGTACGGCTCCGTACATTTAAAATGGAGATCGTGGCTTCGTGAAAGCTATATCAGTCCTTGCGGAAGCGTCGCGAGGTATCGAATTATGCAGGTGTGTGGAAGATGGGCTTAGTAAATTTTATGTATAGGCAATGTCGGTGTATTTCTATATATATATATATATATATATATATATATATATATATATATATATATATATATGGCCAACGGACGCGAGGTACGCGAGGCGAACGAAGCGAAGAACTGCGAAGAAACAGGCAAGGTGCATTTGGGGGAGAAGAAGGAAGATAGGGGAAGGAATGGAGAAGCTCGTGCGCGTTCATTCCGCCGGTGCTCGAGGCCTCTTCCTCGTACAAGGTGTCTGCGAAATAAGTTCAAGAAGCAGGACTAAACACCTCGACTTGAACAATATATTATTCGGTTATATAATAAAAAAAATACCGTTCAAGCGCATTGTTTAACGATCTCAAAATATCCCAGTCAGAATGCTATCGAAAAATTAAACGCAAAAAAAAACCAATAAAGACGAGGCGTAAAAATTAATATTGTATTCAGCTTATAAATACGTGTGTATAAGCTAATGAAAGAATATGCTTGATAAGAAAGATGAAAAAATTAGCATGGTAATTTATTTTTATAATAAAAATGATATGCAATTGGCTTGGAATTTTTTCCCTGTTTGATAGTTAAATAATTTTAACAAAAGGCAGAGTGCTTATAACCATTTAAATGAAAATCTACAAACATCCAACAGAACCCCACATTTCAAATACGCGGCCTTTGTCACGACGTACATACGTAGATTATTAATATTTATTTATTTCAGGTATAAAATATTTTTTAACAAAATTTAGTACGCTATTTGTTTTCGATAAATATTTTCAACGAGTTAACAAAATTTTTTATGCGACAGCAGGCAATACGCATGTTTGATATATCGACTTTTAATATTATGATTAAAAAAAAAAATATTTGAATATGAAATTAATCATAAATATTATTGGGACAATGTATTTTAATGATTACAATATTTCATCATCAATAAATTTCCAAGTAGATGTCATACTTTAAAAATGGAACCGATACAATAATAAGCAGTATACTAATAATCATGATTGTAGATTAGTCTAATAATAACACTAAATAAAATATTTTTAAATATTTCCATCCGCGTGATCATTACCAAATATACGATCACTATTTTTCGAACCAAATACAGTATAGAATAACGAGACTGGGAAATAAAATAATTTATATCAGGTTGAAAAAAATATCCCCTATAAATCTATGGAATTTTTCTCTCTGTATATATAAAAATGTGTGTGTGTGTGTGTGTGTGTGTGTGTGTGGAGAGAGAGAGAGAGAGAGAGAGAGAGAGAGAGAGTGAGAGTCACCAAAGCATTATGTGTTACGCCCGACTCTCAAAACTATATATTCCTCGATTTTACGTAAGTCTCCGTCAGTCAAGGTGCGCTAGGCGTTATCGCGATTGCCGCGTATAATATGTAGCGCGGGAGGGAATAGCCGAATCGTTCATTTACATGCGTGCGCGCGCGCTCGTGACTTCCAGCGATAATCGTGCAATGATAGACATACATATGCATACACATATCCAGATATGATATATATATATATATAGAAGGAATGAATCTGTCGTAACTATATAATGGTTATATCGGATTATTGGTATATTTCTTTTTTTGGGTCCACGCTCTCCCGAGCTGTATGCCTGTATATTATGCCTTTCGACCTATATATATATATATATATATATATATATATATATATATATATAGTACAGAGTTGCCGGCAGCGGTTCACTTGGACTCTTTAAAAATTCAACTTATGCCGTATACGATTATTATCGTTGTCGCAACGCGAGCTCACAGCCGTCGCCGTCGCGCTTTTTCTGCGTCTGCGATATACCCTGGCTTTTTAGGTCTACTCGCAGAGATTGTGGCTTTTCCTATATATAGCGTTATTACAATTCGAAGTTAATTATCCCCACTACTCGTATATATATATATATATATATATATATATATATATATATATATATATATATATATATAAAGAGGCTGGAGTTTTACGATAAGTCAACGGCCACTTAGATATCTTGCAAAATTGTATAGACATAGATATAGATAGCTCTAGTAGCACTTTTTGCTATATACGGGAAACGAAAAGTGTTTTCAGTAGATTACGTCTCTCTATCCTCTCATTCTCTCTGTTTCTCTCTTTGCTGAAAGACGAATTGAGAAATTAATATATAATAATGTGGATCTCTCGTTTTTTCCGATTATTTTTTATTCAAATGTAATCTGAGATATTAAATAGCGCGCTTTACTTAATTTCAGAGCAAGTGATAAAATACGCGAAGTTGCGATTTTAGTCGATTTTATAGTGGATGATATTATGAGGTTTTACAAAGTCTTACAAAGAGAAACGAAATTCAGGTGACAATTTCCATCCTGATTGAGTGAGATCGAGTGAGACCTCATGCCACATTTTACTTTCGAAATAAACTCTATAAAGTTCCAAAGTTATGGTACTTTCTTGTTTACAATTATTTTACTTTCCTCTTAGATTTGTATATTATAGAGTTTTAGAAAGTTTTTTTTTAAAATCCACAAATTTTACGTTCGATTAGAAAAAAAAAATATTTAAGACAAAAAGTTCTATATGAACATGTACACATAAATGCATAATCGAGGCTTCTCAAGCTCAGTTTGCATCAAAAGCATTAAGAAAATATACTATATTTCATTAAATTTTACAAATGAGAACAGTCAACGTGTTATTAAAAATAAACTGTGAAATCATTGATCTAACGAGGGTAGACCATCACACTTGCTTGACGGAGTTAAAGTCAGATTGAACGAGGAAATTCTAATTACACCGAAAATGAGTCCCGCAACGTTTCCAGACCTACAACCGTCTCAGTCCGAAAATCTGATATTTCTTTTCTAACAGCAATAACCTACCACTTAATTAAAATTGATACACTGTGAAACCTGTAGATTTTTTTAATGGAAAACTTTACTTTTGACAGGGTTTGCAAGGAAGATTAACATTTCAAATAATCAAGTTCTAACGAATCTGTGTCGTCAAAGATTCTAAATTACTGTCGATCAAAGCTCAGCTAATTTTGCTGGTATTGGTACATAATTAGAGAATGTCATGAAAAAAGTATTTCAGTCTGCGCCTCATACGCACTTGAAATATAAAGAAGTACTAATCACATGTAAGAGAGTATTATATATTAGGAATTGATGAGCGTTGTGTTCTAAAAATTTCGATTGGTCATTTTGAACTTAACTTGGGTCACCTTCGTCAATCTCGACCAAATCCGCCATCTAAAAGTCACAAGACCTTGCCTGTGAATTTTCAATTTACAACCAATAAATATTATTAATGTCCACGTGCTTTCATTGCTTAGAACCCCATATGCCATTTAAATCATTCAAATATTTAATACACAATATATGTGGTAACAGCTATTACATAATTGCAAAAAAAAAAACGTAGATCTATTATTTTTCTTCAATATATCATTTTCCTTGCATCGCATAATTTTTTCCAGGGAATTTTACGATTTTCGCGTATTTTTCTTAAATGGCCGCTCGAGCGACGAATGTTGGCTGAAGGGTGAGCGGGGGAGGGGGTAAATAAAAGCTCCCGTCGGCGCGCCCGTGTGCTCCTTATTCTCCGCTGCGCCGAAACTCGATTTTCTGGTTTGTCGCAACGCCGGCTGCAACCGAGAGGGACTATATATATTGCGCTCTCGGTGCAAGCGCACCCGCTCTCGATTAAAAAGCCAGAGAGCTCGCAATGATATATATATATAAATCGAATATCCACGGGATCTCACGTTGACGGGGGCGATCGATCGTTGCGCGCCAGCGCAGCGTCTTTATCGTCGCCTATACGGGTGTCCCAAT
Source organism: Sycobia sp. Sy_11 (assembly GCA_018907035.1). Lineage (NCBI taxonomy): Eukaryota > Metazoa > Arthropoda > Insecta > Hymenoptera > Epichrysomallidae > Sycobia > Sycobia sp. Sy_11. Next base: position 123,124 of record JACCIC010000238.1, on the reverse strand, counting down.
CCACAGCTCTACCGCGGCCGCTTTCTTTTTTTGCTCCCGCGCCAATGCGCGTACACAACATTATGCTATTATATAAAGCGCCGAGAGTTTTTCGCCCCGAACTATCCTCCGTTTATCCGAAAGAATCGGCACGCGCGGCCGTGGCGACGCGGTGGGCCCCGCGCACTCTGCGACGGCTCCTGCCTCGATCGCCTTCGACGACGGCTTTTACGAGCCGCTGGGTTAATTAGCGGTCCCGGTTCTGGGCTTGGGTTTGCGCGTTTTTTTTACCCCTTTGCGCGCCCGCGCCTCTCGCGCCGTTATATTATACAGCCGGTTCGAAAATTGTTCGAGGGAGGGAGAGGGACAGAAAGAGAATTATATACTTACACGGCGGCGGTGCGGGCGGTCGTTCGATTTTCAACGCCTGCGATATAATAATGGCGGAAGCTTCGCTCGGTCCGCGCGATATTGCATGATAGTGCCAGTGAAAGAGAGAGAGAGAGAGAGAGAGAGAGAGAGGGGGGGGAGCTATCCAGAGAACTTGTATAATTGGCTCCACCGAGTGAAAGGGTAATCGAGTGGTCGAGTGCTAGAAGTCTATGATAATAACGGAAACACTTACATTTCATTGTTTCGATTCACTGTATTTTCGGAAAACGTGCAAAATGTATATAGTTTTAAGCAATTAAATTATATATCGATGCCCTCTAACGAACGATTTGTTTTGCGACCTCGAGTAAAAGAATTCACGACTAACGGTAAGATGTAACACAGCCCAATTTCAATGATGGAAGATGGCGGAACTTCTGCGACGAATCCGTTAGAGAAACTAACGATTATCGACGAAGTAAGATTTCAAAAAGAAGTAGAAGTATATTTAAGTCAATATAATCTTCTATCCACCCGTCCTCCCAATAGCCCTAGGAACTTCGACTCATGGGCTACATTAAAAATTAGCGAAAAAATTTCCAGTGTTACGACTAATCAAATTAATTGTACTTTGTCTATACAAAAGAGTTCAAATTAATGATTCAGAACTCCGAGTCAATAAACATAAGTCGATTCTCATAGAAAATTACTCTTGGTATGAAAGACTTATGAAAAATTTTTAATAAATCCGTCAGTGAATCCTTGTAACGACAAAGTTATGATCTTTAACAAAAAAGTAAAAATGCGAGCTATCGGGAAAACTCTTTCTCATGGGAAAAGAATATGTTATTTCCAATGAAGCCAAGTATCTTGGCGTAGTCTTCCATTTGAGGTTGGATTCATCTGCAGCGACAATGCATCAAGACCGCTACGAGAAGTATGCCCGGGACTAACAACAATGTGCCCATTATTATTCTAGCAGCGTCGTTCGTTGTGGAAACTGCATATATAGCGTCAAAGTAATAAAACTAACTAGGATCTGCGTGGAGTGATAGAAGTTTCTAGGACATGTGTGCGGGTAATCTAGTCGAAATAGGAAAAATGGGATATTTATGGGACTTGTGATTATAATTGTTACCTCAAGCTGCTATATGCGTTCGTTGAATGATATCTTCTTAAGTATCAGTTACGGAAGGTGGACAAATGTTACTACAGAACTAAATCATCAGTGCGTGCATTTATAAATACTAAGAGCACCGAATATCAAGATTTGCATTGGTTAAAGTTGGTTGCACTTTTGTACAAGTAAAATAATGATCGGGTCTAGTCGTAACTATCGTTTCTATAAAGAATCATTCGAAATCTCTTCTCATATTTTTTATATTCATGCTACACTAGAGACAAAATAGTTTCTCATTACAGGGAGTTTTTCTATAAAAAAAAAATATTCAAACTATAGACTATCCAGAAATTTTAATCCTATAGACTGGACTCTAGGAATATGTTCAAGTTTGTAGGTAAATCCAAATAGAACAATGGGATCATCGAAACTTCTAAGGGACTTTAGTTCATCTAATCTCTATATTTCTACAAATAATCGAATAAGAAGAAATGATTCTGTTTACATATTTCATAGGCTAAAACAGGGTTCTATGGGAATAAAAAATACTGAATCTACGAAGTAGGATGAAAGTCCATCTTCTATGTATGTTGTTATCTTGACTGTTTGCCCACGAGCATCGAGAACATCGAGAGTTTATTTACGAATTTATATACTCGTAGCTAACAAAAGTTTTTTCCGACCGATCGAGATTAACGTCGACAGAATTGTCGAAAATCGCGTTCTACTTGAATCAACTCCGTCGCCATAGATGAGAAATTACAAAGCAATTTTCCGCGTAGTAATTTCAGGCAATCGAAACACAAGGAAATAAACAGAAACTCCGGACGCGGATTATTGGAGCGCTGACTAAAGTTGCGCGAGAAACTGCCAGCAGCGGTGTGGACGCGCACGCGCTAGTGGGCAAAACCGGGCGAGGTGAGCAGTTGGCCGAGGAAGGAGAGAGAGAGAGAGAGAGAGAGAGAGAAGTCGCTGAAAGAGATGCCCATCGGGCGAAATTCAAACCGCAGAAGGTGTACGGCATCCAGAGGCCTTCATCCATGTGAGCAGAGAAAGAGAGGCTGCTAGGGGCGGCGAAGGTGGGGGTAGCTATTACCATTATAATGACTTTTTGATATCCGCACCGCGGGCGAAGCTGCTGCTTACGGCTATATATATATATACACATATACATATACATATACATATGCATATACACGTGGTGTAACGGCGAGGCCTGATATAGGGGCACCGTGGCCCGTGCGGTGAAAATGCGCGTCGCGCGAATTACACCTTCACGCACGCGTGCGCGCGCAAGCGCGCGTGTGTGTAAACGTGCGAAACGTGCAGTACTCATTTCTCTCCGTTAGCCCCGCGGTCACGCGGCGACGGTTCCTTTCCGACGAAACGAAGACTCCGTTGCTCGCGGCGGCCACTCATTTGCGGACGGTAGTCTCGGGAAGCGCGCGGCGCTATTCCCTTTTGGCCATTAGGATTTTCCGATTGAGCCGATGTGAATAATTGGTTGTAAAGTTCGCTAATGAGTTTCTTTTCTCTCTTTTTTAGAGAGACATTTACCGAATGAATGTTACGTAAGCGTGGGCGAAGGTATAACTTGTATTAAAAAAAAAAGATATTTTCTTTAATATTGTGATTAAACTGATGAGTAATTCTTTTGGTCAGTACTTACAACAATCAATTCTTGTCGAGTTTCACAGATCTTTAATTTTTGGAGAAAATAAATATTCTAACGGCGTTCTTAATGGCTATGTAAAAAATAATGCACAATTGAAGCTACGAACTTTATACATTTTTTTTTGTTTTACGAATATTAATGATTCGAAACGAATGATAAAGAAACCGTAAGTGTTGTTCATGCAAAAAGTTTCCGACAGAAATATCGTTTCGTGTTGATTAATTACTGTAATTCCAAGAAAGAAAATTTCTAAGCGAAACTTTGAAAATTCGTTAAAAACGCATTAAACAGCGTTTTACAACCCAAAGTGTATTATTCTTAATAATACTCTTGGTATGATTAATAATTTTATTCGAACATTATTAATTATTATTACAAAAATTTTAGTCTCAAAATTTACACAATATGTAAATTTATAAAGTGTACCGTGTGTTGAATTCGCTACTATACAAAAACTTATTCTTTGCCTATACGAGTTTTCGGTTTAACTCATCAAAAAGCGAAATTAATACTATGAGATAATTACACAAGATACGGTTAATGACAAATTGCATGTATGTAAATGAATAAATTATTACGGAATCATTTTTAATGTTAATATTCAATTTTAAGCATTATATTGCGTTTACCTTCTCTATTGGAATCCTGTATAAGTTTGACTTAAAAGATCGAGTGGCGAGGCTGATTGAAAAAGTCGTTCGTCAAGTTTTGCTCTGCGATATCTGTAACAGAGCAGGTTTTCGAAGATCTATAATATTTCGTGATATATTTTACATTCCGAATAAAACGAAAACTATGGAAAATTTTTATGAAACAATGAAATTTATCGAAAAGTATAACGTTAAAAAAGAAAACGTAACAATTGCTGCATTGGCATAACGTTTATTTGCTATTCGCAAAAAAAAAGTTTTTTCAGCAATTCGAGCGTCCATACATTGTTGTTGTCCTTGCAAAAATTTTGTAATACGCATGATTCTTAGAACGGAGTTTATTTTAAGCCGGAAAATGTTATTAAGAATGCTGTACTTATATGTTCGTCGGAATAAAAAGTAAACCGAAAAATTGACATGTTGTAAATTTTAAAATTAACCCTGTTAAAATTTTATATTTAGCTTTTAATCGTATGCGCCTCTTTAAATTAAAAATACAATGGATGCAGATTCTTTTTTTCGAAAATAAAGTGATGATCATTGTAAATAAGCCTTTTTTTACGGACAGAAGGATTAATAATTGAGTTTCAATTAAAAAAAAAAAATACTAATACCGTTTTTTGTACAACGTTATATTTTCTTTAAAACGACATATATCGAATTAAATATTTTTTTTTAAAAGCTTCTCTATATTTGTTATGCTATAGATTAATATGCGATACTACAACTTATTGTGCGTAAAATGTGATTGTTTATATTGTAATTAGAAATAATGAGCAAGTATAATGTAAAGCAGAAATGAGAAAAGTTTTACATTCGGTGAAAGAAAATATTGAATACGCGTAGAACGAATTAAAGGTTAACGCTATTTAATAATAAACCAGGGATCGCGAGCAAACTCTCGTTAAAGACCAACATAATGTGTACAAAAGGTTCACGCTTTACGTGCCGTCACGGAAAAGTCGAAAATTTTCTTAAAAATTAGCACTTATACGGTTACCCAAATGGGTGTTCGAATACTTGCCATCGGAAAATTTTGGGATTTTCGAGAGAGGTAAAATGGTTATGCTTCCTGTAGTTTTCCGTGCTGTGTCGGGAAATTCGAAAAATTTCTCTAAAAGAGGCCAGTTTACTGATTTTTATTGAAAGGGAGTCGTATTCTGGAATCGATAAATTCTTGAGAATTTCAAAAGAAGCTGACGTCCTCGGTTTGCCACCTCGGGATCACCAGCCGTCAGGTTGCGCGAGAGTTTGGGCTGCGATCACAGATTGGGGGCTTATCGCATAAAATTTAACCCGGGCCAAAGGCACGAAGTCTTTATAAATGCGCTGCGCGGGCGCTTGCGAGCTCTTAACTTATCTCGTTTCTGTTCGTATTACAATAATTCTGTCCAATCTGATTAAGCTTTTACGAAAATTTAGTAAAATAATATATCTAAAGAATGACGCCAAAATTAAATGCATTAAAATGTTGCGCGCGGTATATCTAATATACTTAATTATCTATTGTGTATAATTATTATTAATTATCAATTATTTTATTAACTATTATTATCTATTTGTTCATCGCTGTGGAGACATTTCACTTGTCTGTATAAATAACAAAAAGAAAAAAAGATCGTAAAAACATGTCCATGGCAACCAGGGCTAATTAAACTGCGTGAAAACGCTTGAGCGGCGCTCTTTTCCTTCAGCCACCGAAATCTCAGCGTGTTTATATCTGTATATTATTTGTATTCAATTTTTAAATATTATAGAATTGTTGAGTGTTATATATTGTTGAATGCTTGTTTAATTAAAATCCCACTAAAATATTAGTTTATTACAGAATACTTTTGATGCGAATTCCATTTCCGAGTCCTCTAAATTATCGTAACTTTGTAACTTTACAATGTAGCGTGTCGACTGAAAAAAAAGCAAAAAAACAAAAAAACCATCTCGCCTCGTGCGAAACGCACCTACAGATGTTATTATTCGCTGGCTCGCGCGAGAAAACGAGAAGCTTCCCCGCGCAAACTAATTGCCCTGCAAAAGCGCGGCTCTAATATGCCGCCGTCTCTCTCTCTCTCTCTCCTTGCTCTCGCCCCTTTCGACTTTCGCAAATTTTCTTTGCCGCATTTTTCGTGAAAGTCAATAATTTCAACTCTGCGAGTCCAAACGCATATATATATATATATATATATATATATATATATATATATATATATATATATACGCAAGCGACGCGGTGGCTTTCGAACGTCTCTCCGCCTAGTTACAAGTAAGCTACGAGTATTCAGCTTCCTGTTGCCAAAAGCAACGATTACCCATTATTGCCGCTCTCGGTCGCCGCGCGAAAATTACGAACATAAAAATACATCTTTCTATATATATAATGTAGAATAAACATTGATCAAAATATCTCCTAATTGGCGAAAAAGTGGCACGCTATCCGTGTGTCTTTTAGATGCAATTTGAAATAAGCGATTTTCAAATGTGAGTCTCGCGGTTCGAAAGAGGCTTGGCCCGAGTGTATGGCTCCCGAGTGAAAGAGATGCCGTAATAAATTTTCTTGTTTCTGTAATTATACGCTTTAACATCGAATAAGTAAAATTTTAACTTACTGGAGTAAGTTAACTTGGTTTAATTTATTAATACCTGAATCTAAGCGTATATTAGTATTTTTTATGTTCGAGTCTGAGAGCGTCAAAGAATTATTCTAAAGGCATGTTTTGCTCAGTTTTATCATCGGGTACTAGAGGGCGACCTGGGTTTATCGAATGTTATCTCAAAGTAATCGTCCTCAATTAAGAATGCCAAGCTCTTCTTTCAATTGTTATATTCAAAATTCGTATAAATCTTCTTCTAATTTTACTTTTAGTCTATAGATATCTTTTTGATCCACATGGGTAATGATCTCATTATTTCTATGACGTAAGCTGTCATTTTATAAAAATGTTACTTTTTAAATCATATACAATTATTGAAAAATTGAATATTTCTAGATTCATTTAATAATAATTTCTTATTTTGGATAAGTATAAATTTTCTCTTACGAATTAACTGGCATTCCTTTTAATCGCATGAACTATATATTTGTTCTGTGCATAGTTACCAAGGGGAAATAAAATCGACGCGCGTAGTGGCCAAACTAGATAATAAAGGAAGCTGTTTTTTTTTTTAATTTTCAAGAATGCAAATATCGGGCCTTGCCATGATAGTTCATTGATTATAATAACGGATCGGCCATAACTATCGAAATTCGTATACAAAGCTGGTTATGCATATTGGGAAGATGCAAATAGGTTTTTGCGGGATCTGCCAATGTTCGTCACACAATGAGCAAATGTAAATTCAACCCTCAATCGAGCGGCATGGAAATTGAAATGACGTGCTGAGCTTTGTACGATAATCTAAAGAAGGCCGAGAAGAGCCTGTCCAAAGTAGACGCTGGAGGCCAAATCTGGTGAATACCGTGGATAAGAAAGCAATCCATAGTTAAATTCGTGAAGTTTCGCCATAACACCTGGCCACCGCGTGAACGCGGGCATTGTCTCGGTGGATGACCACTTTTTCCTCGCCAAATATAATGAGATTTTCTTCAATTCATCCTTTAATTGGTTTAGTACAGTTGCACAGTTTATTAACCATTATTCATTTTTTTAAACCATATGTAATCGATGATGGTAATACCACGTACATCCTAAAAAAATATAGCCCTTACCGTTCGGGCCGATGTCAACAATCTTCACCTACTTCACAGCAATTTCTATAGGTGGGATTCACGATTTTCATTGTTCCTTTGTCTCTGGCTTATGGCGATGAATCCATACTTTGCCCACGGCTTGCGTTACGATGCTGAAAATCGACCGGATCGCGCTTGTAAATCGCCAAATATGCCATTGAATCGGTTGTATGGTCTTCGGCGTCCAAACGGGACACCCGTGTTGCGAATGATTTTTTCCCTACTCAATTGCTAACTCCGGATTGAAGTCGCCGTATCTGCGACCTCGACAATCTCGCGTATATTCGATCTGCGATCGATTAACATCATTTCAGGGACGTTTTAAATTGTTTCTGGTATGACTATACTTTTTTCGATCACTTGGACGTCCATTGTTAACAATGCTTGTACGACCATGTTCAGATTCTGTCCAATATTTAATGGCTGCTAACTAAGGTTCAATATTCATGTAAACTTCGTTTAGTTCCACTTTGATATCATTGTACGTTGTCTTTATCGATGGATCCTTATATTTTATTATTTTTCGCAATAACTAATGGATTTTGACAATATTTCGAAAATACGGCCATTTAGATCCGATAGCTGTGACGAAGGTACAGATTTTTAATGCGAAATTTCAAGCATTTAGAATTATGGGATTTCGGTCTATGGTACTAAAGTATTAAGAAATACAGACGAGTAAAATTGCGTAACGATGGAAAGCACCATTGCCTCTTTCTTACACGACGCGCTACGAGGATGCTGATATTAAAATTGTCGATACGTTTGAAAAGTGCTATTGAAGCCGAGTGCGTCAGTATTTTGATGATTTTTTTTTTGAAATGCGAAGGCTCGGATGGCGGGATGCGAAATAAGACGCCTCGTTTGCAAAAGCTATACGCGTAAAAAAAGAACAAAGCAAGAGCGATAGAGAGAGAGAGAGAGAGAGAGAGAGAGAGGGGGGGAAGATAAAGAGAAATGAAAAGAAACTGCTTAGCGCGCAGCCGTCGTGCAGCGTGCATAACGAACAGTTCCCCGAAGAACTCGTTGAACCGTATATGCCTAAGCGCTCGCGGGTGCGTGCCGCGGCAAACTCCTGCGCGCGTTGCATTCGCGGCTGCTAATTTTCTTCTCTATGCCCGCGTCGTCGTCGTCGCCGCCGATGCGCGCCTATGCGTTTTTTTTTGCGCGTACACCGCGCCATGCTTATGTGTTTTATATATATATATATATATATATATATATATATATATATATATATATACACACGTACGTACATACATACATACATACATATAAGTGCAAAGCTCACGCTATATATAAGAAAAGTGCGCGCCTCTTTTCTCGGCAGTGAAAAAAATACCAATACACCTCTGCGTATACGCGCAACGCCTCTTGAGTAACCTGTGGTGCCCGTATAGACGCCGTTTTGCGCTCGCGCTGTACCTCCGAAAGCGTATATATATATATATATATATATATATATATATATATATATATATATATATAAAAGACAGCGGGTTAAATACATTTTATTGCGGAAACGTTGCTCATATATATATATATATTACACATGCACGAGATGTCGAGGGGACTTCTCTGTCTCCCTCAATCATTTGGCTTTTACGAGCCTTTCTTAATCGGCCCGTCGCCGCCGCCGACGACAGGCAAAAGAGAAAGTTTTATATTAAATAAGCGCAAAAATGAAAGTGACCGCGCGGGAGGCATTGTTGTTAATTAATGATATGTCATTTTTCCGCACTCACGGCGAGCTTTCGAAATTAATTCTAATAAACATATATATATATATATATATATATATATATATATATATATATATATATATATATATATACGTATAGGAAAGAAAATGTTATTTTCGGAAAAAGTACAGAAATATTATAATTGTTTCTGTATTATTATCATCATCATCATCATCATCATCATTATTATTATTATATAATGAAAACTGAACCGTGCAAACGAAGCTTTGTACAATTCAAGTTGTAACCAGCCAAACTTTTTCCCCGACGTAATGATCTATGCATTAATAATAAAAATGATTGCCGATAAAAACGGACTTCCAATTGGCCGAGAAAGGCTGAAAAATTTAACGCTGCTTATTATAAACTATATATATATATATATATATATATATATATATATATATATATATATAATAAATTGTAAAAATTAACTCGGAATTAACGGCTCAGACTGCAAGATATACACTTTCTCTCTTCCTCTATTATTATCCACATACATTTTCCCTCGGAATCGATAGTGCGCACGAACGAGCGCCGCGGTAGTTGACATTCGCTTCGCCTTGGTCCTTTCTAATTATTCAAATAGTCTAAAGTTAAATGCGAATACGTCCCTGTAGAGTCTTTCCCTATTACAAAGGCCTCCGGATTCGATTAATAGAGTATATCAGTCCATCATCGATCTATCTATCTATAGGTACCGATAAAAAAACTATTGGAATAAGAAGGGCAGCATTCGTTTGTATAGTTACAATAGTCCCTAAAGACTGTTGAACGATCGATCGCAACGAAGTTTCCAAATTTTCAAACAGGTTTGATCGCGTTTTATCGTGTTTTTAGCATAACATATACATATATATTATATGCATTACATTGAAAAAAAATGTTCTTTTATTTAATATAATGTCGCAGAGCGAAGTCAAGTAAATTGTTCAATTTTTATCCATCTATTTATATTACACAATTTATACTGTATACTATATCTACTGTAGTTTTTCAAAAAGAAAATGTCCGATTTAATCCGATACACTGATCGATTCTGTAACTAGATGCCCCATACGCATTCGCATCCCGTCCAAGCTGCTCAATTTGAAGACTTCGAATTTGGCCGGTATGCATATATTGATAGTTGTCGTTTAAGCGAGAGCATTGCTTTCGTCAACCCCTAGGGGGCGAATGGAAGCAGAGTGTGTTTTTCAAATTTCGATCCGCAACCTAGGCGTCTGCAATTTTATCTGGATCGCATTTTTACTTCCGAAGGTCGGTTATACGAAAAGCCGTAATTCCAATTTTTGCGAGGTTCATCCCAACTGAATTCTAAGGGGGTGAAAAAGGAATAAACGTGTATCTTACTTTGTTCTGACTATATCTATAATTGCAAGTGTTAAAAAGTTAGTCAGGTTGTCCTTTACTAACATAGAATATTACTTTTATTATGTTTATTTTATTTATTATTTTATTTTTATTTTAAAACAATTTAATTGTACTTATGTCGACTGACCATATACAAATTAATAAATATTTTTATTTTTATTTCTATTTTATTGTTAATTTAATTTTATTTTTATTTTTAATTTTAGTAATAAGTTCTATTTCAGATTCTACTGGGGTGAACATAAACAAGGACAGTCTGACTATCATTATTTTAGCTAATATATTATATTATAAAGACTGTAAGATCGATAAAAATATTTATTAATTTAATTCAGAACAGTCGACATAAGTACAATTTTTCATTTTGATACTGTAATTAAATATTAAAAATCCCTTCAATCCAGCTTAAGTAATAGATAACTTATGAGAGTATGGGAAGCGTTAATGCAGAATACTAATACTAGATGTGTATAGATACTGTCCGTATTCGAATTTATTCGAATAAACATTGTTACGTTGTCAATAAAAATTAATTTGAAAAAATTACAAATAGTCTTGCAAGGTGTATGATAAATTAAAAATTTTTCGTTTTCGGTATAAATGCCAAATATTGATCGGGTACTGATTTATTTAGTTCGCTTATTAGTAAATATATTAAAAACTATCTGGAGAATTGTCGCTACTGCGATTGTATCAACGGCGAAGCGAAAAATTAAAAAAATTATTCATAATATAGTACTTTGAATTAATGACATTCTCAACTAATTGCTTGGAACGTCAGATTTGAAGAAAACACACTATTACATCGGCTACTTCTCCAATTTTCTCGCGTACAACAAAACGTTCGTCGATTCCGTACAATAGTTCATTCGTTGTGTGCTCATATATATATATCGTACTCTGATATAGGAGACGACGAGAAGCAGATTTATTCCTTATAATCCGCGCACCATCGAGAACGGCCGAGATATCGGCGTAAATTAGATTTTCCACAAGGGTACGCCCTCGAGAGCGTTAATAATAAGCGAACAAAGAGAGAGAGAGAGAGAGAGAGAGAGAGAGAGAGAGAGAGAGAGAGAGAGAGAGAGAGAGAGAGTTGTCAAGATTGCGCATTACGCGTGGGAGATTGCGCGCCATCATCGGGGGAAAGACTGTGACGTATCAAGCGAGAGATATACAGAGTCTCTCGGAGCGCTCCGCGGCGCGAGAACGAGCCGCAGCCAGCATTGAAAAGGTGATGGAAAACTAAAGGTCGATCGGTCGTTGCTCGATGCCGAGCCGCGCGCGCCGCAAGTCGCGGTCGCTTCGCCGAGGTCCGTTGGAAAGCCTCGCTCGCTTGCTCGCCTCGCTTCGCCTCGCCTCGCCTTGAGGCGGGCAAACACGCTGACGCGATTCGCTGTTCGAGGCTGTGCTCTATCCCACGACTTCTCTCGGACGAGAAAGAGAGAGAGAGAGAGAGATAGTGAGGGAGGGCAAGAGCGAAGCGAGGGGAGGGAGAGCAAGAGAGAGCAACTGTATAAAGAAGGAGAAAGAGGGGGAGAGAGATCGTGCGCTTCAGCGCAGGCAAACTTGATCCGCGAGTCGAGAGGCGACGCGATGCGGGTCGCGCGCTGCGAACACGAACAAAGATACGGCAGAGCGTAGGAGAGAGAGAGAGAGAGAGAGAGAGAGAGAGAGTTGCTCGCCTGGAAATGAGATGAAAAACCGCGGTAGAGCCATGAGCGCGCGCGCTTGTCGGCCGCCGACCGCGAGTACAAGATAAAAGTATATAGAAGCGCAGCGACCGAGTCCCGAAACGGGCAAAAATTCGTAAAACACGGCACATAAAGCTTGGTGAAGTGGGAGAACGGTAATACATGGTTTAATACGTTGCATTAAGCTGACTTGAAGGATTTGCAAAATTAGTTTTTATACGTTAAAAAGTGTTATCATATTAACATAATGTAAAAACGACCTTTCATGTACTGTGCATGAAAGAAGACAAAGAATTTACTTTTTACAATGTATATAACATATTATTTCATCGAATATGATGTTAACATTTGTATATGTTTTCTAATTATGTTCTCATCCTACAGGATACATCAACATTGGACATAAGTATTGCAAGTAATTAAGTTTTGTATCAGAAATGTTATAGAATTTGGTCCAAAAAATTTACAAATATTATTAAAAAAATAATCCCAGGTATTTCTCATTTATTAATTTGAACCCAATCCGTCACTTGTATCCAATAGTCTCTGATTGACAGACGGTTAATGATTTGCGAAAATTTGCTTCCGTCCCAGAAGACGTTCAAATTGAAAATTCTATTAACTAATTCAGGCAAGATCGAGGCTCAGTAATCATCCTGCTTGAAAATAAAGAAGCCATCTCCGACAAAAATATCAGAAATCATGTAAAGAATGAGTAAAGGTAAAACTATCTAGCCTTTAGTCACTATCTACTGCGAGACCTCCGCCAATTTGGTTAAAGCAATCTTAGATTTACCTTCCTTCCGCAGTTTGCCAAGCCGTGGTAGAGCCAGTATAAAATTAAAGATAGTGTCCTAACATTTTTCATAGAAGTCACAAATTTGACCACACAACAAACTATTTCTACCGTACATGGATCTGTGGTTTCTGCAAAAAAAAGCATCAAATAGCCTCCTGTCTCCAAAACTTACTGTTTCTGTGCTATCTGCAAAAATAATCAGCGGGTAACCTATCGAGGCTGTCTTCAAGTCCAAAAAAGCAATCGAAAACCATCAAGCAGCTCTTTGTCAATCAAATATCTCACATATCCACCTCATATACTGCTAACGCAACTGTAAGAGCTGGTATGAATAGCTTTTTAGTAATTGCTCTCTATTTATCATTACTTGGTCTTCATTCCCATCACTATCGGAAGAGCTTGCTTATTTTGCCCAAGCCAATTATCATAAAGTTAACTTGAGGATGTCGAGGCATTGATAAGAACGAACGCGAGCTCCACAAGCTTTTTCCTCGCTACCACTTTTTGTTTAAAGCTCCGGCGAAGTCGACCCATACTTATACAAAGTATTAGCAATCCATAAACTATCGATAAGATGAGCTCTTGCCATAGCTCTGCAGCAAATAACATATCGTTCCTTCCACCGCAGAGCCAGGCAACTTTGACTACTGCTAAAATACAGATTGGAAGGAATAGAGGCCCTCCTTCGAGTGCTGTCCCATTATGCTTTATACCCAACCATCGATATAGTTTTAGTAACAGAGCACCTACCACCAAATTCAAAAACTTTCCGAATTCCTCTTATATCATTTTAATATAAGACACCGTATAGGCACTGCAAGTCTTAATGTTATGCATAACCTTATAGGTACCATCGTCTTAAATAATTTATAATTATTAAAAGTCAGATCCCTGCGAATAAAAGTTTGTAAGAAAATCTCCTTGACACTTCGTTTTGTAGTATTATTATAAATTGTACTTATGTTGACTGTTGTGAATTAAACTACAAACTGTAACATCAATAAAAATATTTATTAATATACTTTTGCACAGGCCGGTGCAACAAATTTCTTCCTATCCTTCAATGACTTCAACCATTTACCTACGTTACTTTTAATATAAATGAACAATGTATGAAACGTGGCCTTAACATATAATTTGTTACGATACAATTTTATAATCAATTAATCTTTTCCAAAGAGAAATGTTTTAATTTAAGCTCTATAAAGTTTTATTTTATAGTTTATTTCCTTCTATGATTGATAAATTTTATTCCTACAATTCAGAGTTGGACAATTGTTTGACTAAAAATAATTCATTACATTTTCGGTATCTACTGTCTTTCCGTAGCGACACTATTCAGAAACAACTACTTTGCAAGAATAAATCTATTATTCTTACGGAGATTCATAGTCTGCATTATGAGTATATTATCCTACCAGGCGGTGATTTAAAACCGAGTTTCTTCAAAAGACTATGTTAAGATATTTTTTAATTTATAACTTATTGCTCGTGGTTTTCATTATCTTTTTATGTTCCTCGACCGCTTTCTTGCAGCTTAGATAAAATTCTGACCTCGTGTTTCCATTAGCATTTTTCGTGATACCGCAATCAGTGCTGTAAACCTATAACTTAATACAAAATATCTGGAAGTATCTATCGACTGGAATTGAAAGACACCACCAATGCCTGTAACTAGGGAAATTATATTAGCACTTAATATAATTTCCCTAAATATAATAAATCTCTGTATTCCAAAAATTTTAGTACAAGTTAATCGAAATGAAAGTTCAGAATAACACGCGCATGAGATTATCTTTGCAAGTACACGAAAATTATAAAAGTTCTTTCCAATCCTAGAACATGCCAATTTTAGACACTATTAAAGTATTTCAATTCTTTGTATAAATATAAGGCAATAAATAATAAACATCGGAAGTTCTTGAATTTTTAAGCGAACATATTTCACGAAGCACCAAGCCTTTCTGTTTCTGTAACGATTATTCACTACAATCTATGTACTTAACTATTCTCTTAGCGCTACAAATTAGAATTTTGTAGTAGGCCTTATCCTTTATCAGCTATAGCGAACTCCGATTCGTACAGTTCATGCGCGTATATACGTAGGTCTATTGCGTACAGAAGAAATGAAAAAAGAACGATCTTTCGAAGACTGGATAAAACTACATCCCTCCTCGGAGTTGTATGGCAAGGTGGCTCTCTTAGCCAAGGTGGAAAAAGTGTAATACGAGATTTAAAGGCCGATCGGTCGTTGCTCGATACATCGCGAGATCTCGGTTGAAAAGCCTCGTTCGACCGACCGCTCGCTCGCCTCGGTATCGGGCAACCGACTAACGTATACAAATGGCATAATTTGCCGCTCGAGGCTGCGCGCCTCTATATCGCACGACGAAATTCGTAAAATTCAAATTTCAACGGCGATCTTTGTAGACGTGCGGGTCAAATTTAACCTTCAAACGTTCAAGGCAATAAGAGGTCATAATTTGTGCGCCAAT